>KV425553.1:464892-597647 GCA_001632425.1 Neolentinus lepideus HHB14362 ss-1 | reverse complement strand
ATGCACCCGTGCCCCTGGTGTCAGGTTACGAGCGTGGATATAAATAAGCCAACGGGTTATGACAGGGACAGTAAGCCTCTCACTTGCTCATCTAATACACGTTTCTCATGTCTTCCCAGACTTTGTGGCCAAAAACAACTTTGAGCTTCTACGGCAGAGTTTCCTTTCGAAAGATGCTCAGCCGAGGAGGCAAGAACAAATCCTGAATGACTACGGCATTAGGTGGTGCATCAAGAACCTGTTACCGGGATGGCTACCATCTCAGAAATGCGCTCTTGATTTTATGCACAATGTGTTTCTCGGTGCGTGCCCTATTGGTTGCTGCATTGAAATGATACTGATATAGCAGCTAGGTATTATCGCGCATCTATTCACACAAGTCCTCTTCGCTGGTTACATGTTCACTGGAGCAGGCGGTACAGATTCATCAAAGCAGCGCTTCGAAGATCTAGTGAACTCGGTCCAATGGCCGAGTCACGTTACGCGGTTACCAAAGAATGCACGTAAACTCTGCAGGAATCTAGCATCATCTGTCTGATTAATTTCCTTGCTTCGCAGCTCGGTGAAAATCAGTCACTGAAGAAGGCAGATGAATGGCGCCGGCTCCTCCATATTACACCAGTTCTACTCTGGTGGTCATGGAAAGATAGCTCTGACAAAATTCCAGATACCGAGCCGCCATTACCATCAAACATAAGGCGCAAACCTACACATTCACGCAACCGTAGATCACTTTACTCTGCGGTACTCAAACTCTGTGCAGCGGTCCGTATTTTCGCTTCACGTACAATTTCAATGTCGCAAGCTCGGTTAGCACAAGATTTTCTTGTTCAATACTGTCGGCACCAATTACAGCTTGGTGTACCTCTTATGATCAACCACCATCTTTCCATGCACTTGCTCGAAATGGTCAAGCTATTTGGGCCAGTCTACGGCTGGTGGCTCTTTGCTTTCGAGAGGCTCAATGGCATGTTCGAGAAGGTTAATCACAATGGGCATGATGGTGGGCGCTTGGAGCTCACCCTCATGCGGAACTGGGTTCAAACACAGTTACTCTATGAGCTTCTTATCTCACTGCCCAATTCTGCTCATGAGCTCGAGCGCCGTCTCCTCGATCACTACATTCTTGCAGAGGCTCGTTCCTGTGGTTCCATGATGACACAAATAGCGATTGCACGAAGTGAAAGCACTGTCCAGAATATCCAACTCCCCCGCAAGCCGCTCCAAAAGACCAAGTTCCTTGATCTACGCAGCTGTGATAGCAGTTGTAATCTGTATGGCCTTCTGCTGGAGTACTGTCGTCACATCTGGTCTGATATCACACTTGTTGACGACATGTCACTGGCACCGGGAATTACTTTCTTTGCTTCGCAGGTGGCCAAGTCTCTCCCCTTCGTGCGCAAGGACAGTATCAGATATGGCTGCACCTCTGCCAAATGATCCAAAACAGATAAGTTTGCGTTCATCACTTCCTCGGATGGCACTTCCCGAATTCCTGTCCAGATCGCATGGCTACTTGCTGTGCAAGTCACTGGCAAGCCCCCGCATATATGCGCGGTAGTACAACAGCTATTATCTGATGACAAGATACCGAGCTTCCCTTGGGATCTTTATGCGTCCACTCTCGGGATTCACGTCTCGTATGCTGACAAGTTCGCAGAATATGAAGTCATCCCCGTCGACAGAATAGACACTCCTGTAGCGCTTATACCGATTTTCTCGAAGCAGATCCAGTCACCACTATGGGTATCCATCTCATTTGACCACGTTCGGATTTCTATTCTCATGCTGAGCTATTTCTGTTACTCATGAGAATCATAGGAAGGCGCGGAACCAGATGAATTCGATGAAGAAGACTTTGAATTGTCGGCATAAACACCCACGCATTCCAACACATCCTACCATGCCTCCGCATCAGTATCAGATGTCGCAGTACCCCTACGCAACCGAGGATCTATCATGGCATCACTATCTTCATCTGCTGTAGTCTCGACTTGTTGCAGCGCTTTCCCCTTCCCCTTCCCTGGGCCCTTGCTCTTGCTCTTGTCCATGGCGTCTGACCCACCAACACATGCTTTCTTCTGCTTGATCTCGTCCTTTTCCTCTTTGAGTTTTCTCTTCTTCTCCTCAAGTGTCTCTGGATCTTCTGCATCACCCCATGCTCTGCCGCTCTCAGCAATACGAGATGGAATATCAAATTCCTTATTACCGTCTCTCTGGAGCCACTCCGGTGATACCATCCATCTTCGGGCTCGATTCTTCAAGGTTGTGGCGATTGGCGGCGGTTCTTCTTTAACAGGGCCTGATACGCGAGGTGTATACTTAGTGGCAGGTTTCGGATCGGCAACTTGGTCAACGGTATCGAGTAAGTTTCGCATCTAGGCAGGTAAATAAGAATCATTTGACTGTTTCATTCTTATGGATGGCTCACCGTTTCCGATCTCCACGCCGGACAGCGCGAAATAAACCTGCCAGTCTTGCCACCATGTACGTCGAGCTCATCTTCATCATCGGACATCAATGTTGAAGTAAACGCAGCATCGTACTTTGGAAGTAGGTACTCTGAGCCCTCTGGAAGCTTTTCCCGCTTACGGATCCTAACATCGAGTTTCTGCACAGCATTTAAGTCTTGTTACACCAGGAAGTCCAAATTTACTTACCCCTTTTTGCCGGCTCTGTCGCTGTGCCTTCCAATTCTTTGGGAGTGCCGACTTTTGTGCTACTACTGTCACTGGTGCCGCACCATTGGCTCCGTCAACATCACCATCAGGAGTGGAAGATGGTTCGTTAGTTGACTCCTTCTTCTTCGCACCCCTCAAGTTTTTCGCCAGATCTTTGACTTTTTGAACGACTTTTGACTCTAGATCATCATCAGTGATGTCCCGTAATGCCGGAATGGCTGAAGGTGCGCGCGCTCCCCCTTTAGTCCGAATATATTCAACTATGTCTTGTATTCCAGCCCAATTCGCATTTTCGGTCGGAGGCTCCTCCCACTTGAAACGCACCAATCGCGTATTTGTAGCCTTGTCGATAGGCCATTCCGCCTCATTCTCCGGCCAAGCTGGAAGTACATCTGGCGTCAAGCGGCCGACACCCATGCGCAACTGGAAAACAGTGCGAATCAATTGCTGTGGACAGTAAGTACGTCTGTATAAGTTTTGTCCAAGTCCCAGACTGACTTACCCTTAAGTTTGGGTCTTTCATTGCCAATACGCTCCTCTCGAGGCGCTCGAGGCGCTCCTGAGACTGCTCCACACCGTCCAACTCGTCATTCTCAGAGCTCTCCCCGGGCTTCTCTCCGAATCGATCTTCCAGCTCTCTTATACGAGTCTCCAGGTCCTGCGTCCTGTTTTCTAGTCCATCGTTGGCTTCTTTGAGGTTCTCAATCCTGTCTTTCTGGCGCTTTACTTCCTTCTGGGTCTTGTCGAGCTGCTTCTCCAATATCTGAATAGTCTTTTCGGCATCTGCAAGATTATCTTCTAAGTCACTCATCTTGGCGATCATTGCCCTGCCGGTGGCTCCTTTGGCTGAAGTTTTACCGGAATCCCCCATCGATGAAACAGTCTGATCTGCTGGCATTCTTGAGAATGTGCTGCTCACGATGTAAGGATGGATAGGAGGGCAGGATTCAATCCAATGGTCTGCTACGAGTACATGACTATGTTTTGAGCTATTAGAGAATATGTATCTAATATCGAAGGTGGCTATGAAGCATTTAGAATCATGATTGCCGAATTGGAAAGATGAGAATCCGAGCAAGAACGAGGAGCGCACCAGCAGACGCTCCAGGCCTGGGGGGAATGTGAGCATATTGTGGGGGTATTCTACGGTGTATTCCGGGGATATTGATAGAAAAATGTTCCAATACCCCGACATTACCATCCAGGGGTATTGGGAGGATATTGTCAATATATTCCGGGCGTATTCCCACAATTTGCTAGCAATACGCCGGGTGCATAATTTTCCATTTTATGCGGTGTATACCGTTGTATATCACTTGTCTTTGCAGATACTTTGGTAATAGTAGCCTCCAGCTTCCACCCAGTTGGACCCATTTGCAAGGGAACTAATCCGTGTTATAGCGCCCATCGCCACTCGAATGGGTTCTGAACAGTTTCAGTGCCATGCTAATGACCCGATACGAGGTGTGCCTGTTTATATATATGGCAACTGCCGGGAAATGAGAGGTGTATGACGTCGAATAGCGCAGCCAAGAATAGACATGATCGGGGTATAGCGAGTCCTCTCCCCATCCTCTTTCCTCGCACTCCCCGTCATGTCCGACTCTGGCTCAAACTTCGCCGTGACGCTGCTGGGCGCGTTCCAGGGCTCGGTATCAGTCCTGCTCACCGCGTTTGCCGGATATCTGACGAGTCGGTACCATTTGCTAGACAGGCCGGCGGTCAAGCAGATATCCAACGTGTCCTCGCTGCTCTTCCTGCCATGTCTCATTGTAGTCCAGGTGGGCCCAAATCTGACGGTGAAGGAGCTATCGACCCTGTGGATTATGCCTGTGTGGGGCGTGCTCAGCTCTCTGGTAGCGCATTTATTAGGCTGGGCAGGAATGGTACCGTGACATTCCTTCTGTGTCGATGCTAGTAGTCGCTGATGCGAGAAACAGGCTGCTTTCAAAATGCCCGCATGGACGATAATTGCTTCAGGCAGGTCAAACGCGAACGCGCTCCCACTCCTACTCTTGCAGAGTCTGGACAGCACCGGCGTTCTAAAGGCTTTGAGCAAAGAGGGAGAATCGACGAGCGAGACTCTGAGCAGAGCAAAAAGTATTGTTCTCTTGAATTCGATCATGTAAGCCATGCTCGAGGTCTCTTTTGCCCTTTGTTTGTCTGATAGGCCGTTTCAGTCAGCAGATGGTCACCTTCGGGCTCGGACCTATGCTCTTCAAGATGGACACAGACAAGAAGGACGGGGACGATGACGATCCAGAGGATCTAAGACCTTGGAGGAGACCTTCCGCCTACACTGTGCAGGACAGAGAGCATGTCGGCTTGCTACACGATTACGATGGTGATTACGGAGAAGACAATTATACTGAGCCCCTGCACCGACTAGAGAACGTGCCGAATATGGATCTGCATTCCAGATTGCCCTCGGGACTGAGCCAAGCCGTAAAAGTTGCCTCGAAGTTAGCCAAGAAAATATCCTCGTTCCTCAATCCTCCGCTGGTCGGTGGTATTGTCGCTCTAATTGTTGGCGTACGTATCCTTGGCTGATTTCGCTAGCCACGAATCTGAGGCCTTGCACAGATTATTCCCCCTTTGCACCAAGCGTTCCTCTCCAAGGATGGCATCTTCCACAATACGCTCACCGATGCTGTCAGCAACCTCGGCGACCTCTTGTAAGCTCCATGCAAGCAAACGGGAAAAGTAAACCACTGATGAACGGGTGTATAGCGTCGTTCTGCAGATGTTTGTTCTTGGCGCGCAGCTCGCTACAGTTCAGTCCGCTGGTCCAGGCGTGGGATCCACCTTGTTCGTCCTCTCCGTCCGATACGTTTTGATGCCTGTAGTCTCCCTGTCCTTCGTGCTCTTTACCGCTGGCCGGGGGTGGTATACCAGCGAACCGCTCGTATGGTACGTACCTTGCATAACTAAATGTTACATGTGAATACTAAATGTGTGCATATACCTAGGTTCTTGCTCATTCTCGTGCCTTGCGGACCGCCGGCGATGCTGCTAATGAACCTCGCGGAGTTGATGAACGTGGATCAGGGACCTGTGGCTGGCATGTTGACGATCTCCGTGAGTGAGCTGCGGGATTGTTGTTTGTCGAGCGCTGAACGTTCTGTACGCAGTACCTCGTATCGCCGCTCATTGCTATCGTCTGTACCCTGGGCCTTCAAGTCGTGGATGTGGTACAGAAGCGAGCATAAGCAGTCTTTGTGACATTTTCAATAATTTGGTGGATTTGTGTTGCGTCTCGTCTGATGCCGACAAAGGCCGAATACCTAGGATAACTGTGCCATTAGCGTAGCAGTAATCTCGTAATGTTACAACATACACGATGATATTTGTTGCATTGTAGCTTTCGAAATGAATGTGAAATACGAAAGGATCTGTACCCGCTTGACAGTTGCGTAACCTCTCCGAGTACCCGCAGCGAATACTGGCCATCGTCAAGCATACGTTACGTACTGCAGAAGGTCACAAGTCCTGGGTGGCGGACGTGCGGGAAAAAGGATGTGATGACGATGCTCGGTCCCCGGAGGATATACGCGGCACATACAGTGATTAAGAAGCACTTGATTAATCAACTAGGCCAAACATAGTCGACCCATGCGAGACTTGTATGCCAGGCTTTTATTGGTGATATCGATGGGATGGGAAGCATGTAGCGTGCGTGAGTTCTCGGTACATGAGGTGAGCGATAGACAGACTGCAAATACACCAGGAGCCACCGAGTCTCCGGGTTCTCTTTGCGCCACCCCGGCCCTGTGTCACTTCATCGTTGCCACCATCTCGCTGGTCATTGTCCGCTGTGTCTGGTTTTCATTCCGGACGTCTGGATACCGAATGACGGTGTGCCTCCCGCTCGAGGCGGCCTCGCCAGTCCCACAGACGCCAGCATTCTTAGTACCGCCGTCTGACCCGGAAAACCAGCTGGGGAAATTGGTCAAAGCTATTTTGAAGGCGAAGAGGATTGCTGTTGTATGCGGTGAGGATCTAATATTGTCTTTTTCTCAGCTGAGATATTGAACGGTTGTGCGTATCCGCTAACACAGGCGCTGGGATATCGGTGCATGCTGGCATACCGGATTTCCGCTCGCCTGAAGGTCTTTTCCAGACAATGAAGAAGGACAATCCGAAGGAGTCGTTGTCGTCAGGGAGAGATCTGTTTGATGCGTCGGTGTTCAATGTGCGTGCATAACTTTTCGACGAGACAAAGGACAGATGGCTGCATGTATGCGTGTTAATTCATGCCCGTACATTGGTTATGTTCCGTTGTCTCTGCGATGTATCCTCTAATATTTTGAATACATAGTCCGAGGGCACCACCGCTCTGTTCTGCCAGATGATTGCCCATCTCTCCCAACTATCGAAGGCGGCCACTCCGACTCCTTTCCACAACGTTCTTCGTACTCTCGACAACCGAGGACGACTGCTAAGAGTTTATACTCAGAATATCGATGCCTTGGAATCCAAATGCGGGCTATCTCTGGGTATACCTGATTTCAAAGATCGGAAAGTAAATGCGTGGTCACCAAAGTCCTCTGCTAAGCACAAGACTTCCCATCAGTCATCGTCTTCTCTCTCTGTTGATTCCCCTGGCGTCCGACTCCTTTCCCCACCGGCGGAAACACCCCGATGCATACCATTGCACGGGACACTACAAAGGATGCACTGCCAGAGTTGTCACCAGTCTTTTCCGCTCGAAGATCATCTTCCATCCCTATCATCTGGTTTTCCCCCATCCTGTCCCGAGTGTACCACTGCCGAACGAACCCGTCAGCTCGTAGGCAAGCGTTCACGGGGCGTCGGGAAGCTCAGGCCGAGCGTCGTCCTGTACAACGAGGAGCACAGGGAGGGCGAGGGCGTAGGGGAGGTGGTACGCAAGGACCTGGTGGGGAGCAATAAGGGTAAAGGACGAGCTGGTGCGGATTTTCTCCTAGTTGTGGGCACGAGTCTTCGGGTGCCGGGGACGAAACGTATTGTGCGCGAGTTTGCGAAGGCCGTGCGGTGTCGCAGTTCCGCTAAGGAAGCTGCTCAGACCGGCCTTATGACCCCTTCTTCGACGCCGCCCCGAAGAGCTAGTCCTGCGGATGAGGAGACCCCCATGAAATCAATATACCTGAATCTGGACTTTCCTGTCCCGACGAGAGAGTGGGAGGGGGTGTTTGATGTCTGGATAAAGGGCGACGCGCAGACGTTTGCACGGATGTTGGCTGAGGAGATGGCGAAGGAGGATAAGGCGAAGGAAGCCGCGGTGGAGAGGAAGAAGAAAAGGCAAGAGGCGGCTGCGCGGAAGGACCGTTTCCAGAACATAGTTGCTGAAGAAGAACCCGTCCTTATCCCGCAGAAGAAACGTAAAGGTGGTGGCGCTTCACATTCCCCTTCGAAGAAGGCCAGGTTATTACCGCAGACACCGACGAAGTCTAAGCACACGTTGGTTACTCCTGTGAAGCCATTTCGACGGCCGTCACCATCGTTCAAACGTGCGAAGAATATGAGAGAAGATGATATTAGGCCCATCACAATCAAGATCCCAGCCCGCCTCAAGAAGCCAGATTCCTGCAGGGAAGAGGTCCGTCAAGTGCTTTCTGAAGTATGCATAACCACACCCGTTCCGAGGGCAAAGAAGAAGCGCATACAACTACTTTCCCCTTCCCCTTCCCCGCCTGTGTCTTTCGCCAAGAAACCCAGCAAGCCAAACAGACCCCCACACTCGGCCTCCTCAGATACCCTTACATCTATTGAGGACAGTGACCAAGACAGCTCTGATGGACTGTCTACCGCATTTCTACGGACTGTTCAGTACGGTTTGCGAGGATCTGGCGGATAGCGGCATGTCGGACCCTATATACTGTATTTATCTACTATCTGTGCATATAGTGTACTATTTCCGTGGCCTTCGGACTGCACAGCACTAGGTCACATAATAGCTCATAGCTTCGCATATCATTATTACTCTTGCGTATTCTGAGGGGGAGGCAGCCACAAGCAGCCACAACATTTTAACGCCTGAGTCCATATTCCCACGGTCATCGACTGACGTCCCCGACGCGTCTTCGATCCTTCGGTTAACTCGATCTCTTGCACTCTCGTACCAATGTCCTCAGAACCGTCCACATCCAAGCCTGCCACCGAATCTCTGGCACATGACCCGGAGTCTTCGAAGGAGGAGGAGACCCAGCCCCATCTCGGCGTCCTGGAAGAAGACGATGAGTTCGAGGAGTTCGCAGTTGCAGGTACGCATGCCATGCGCCTGGTCGTACAGTCAGAACGCTGACGCATCCAAACGTTCACAGACTGGGACGACTCGCAGACGAACTTGGCACATCTAGGAGGTGCGGCGCCTGGTGCGGCAAAGTCGGGAGGGGACAAGCTATGGGAGGACAATTGGGATGATGATGACATTGAAGATGATTTCAGTGTGCAGCTCAGGTGCGTTCCGTTGTTCTTTTTCAAAGCAGCTCCCCTCATATTTTTTACCAGGTCCGAATTAACAAAGACAGGCAAGGGCGGCTCGGGAGAATCGATGCAGCACTAGTCCTTCCATGCCCATAACGCATTCACTCTTCAATGCATGTACTTCCTGGTGACTATTCTCTGTGTGCAACGCAGATGTCGACTGGCACGCAGGACCAACCGATTTCCAAGATAATAAGCATTGCACAGCAAGAACGCGTAAATAGAGGCCATCGCTATCATAAAGGGTCATACATGGCATTACAAGCGAGATAACAACAGGGTTATAACTTATTTAACATCCGAATCTGTAAGATACAGCCATCACAGAAGCGCTCTCAAGACAGATCAGACAGTAGAGACCTTCTCGCTTGAGGCGTCAAACTTGTCCGCCGTTGCGGACGAAACGACGACCGTCTCATCGCCACCAAGACCCATCTGGCTCGTGTCGTAGCCATTGGCTTCCAAGTACTCCCGGAACTGCAACAGCAGGTGAGTATATGCGGGCCGACAAGGGGAAGTCGAATTGCTCACCAGACGATCTTCCTCTACCATACCGTCATGGCTCAGAGGCTTGATGAACGCTAGCGTAATAACGGCACTGAGGACAGCGAGAGCGCTTCCGATCCAGAACGGACCCGTCGTGGCAGTAACGCCAGTGCCAAAGTCATCGATAATAGCGGGGAATGCTGTAAGGAGGACAGGCATCAGAACCACACCAGAACCATGCTCCAACTGTGCATTATGCATACCCCAGGTACCAGCAAAGGCCCCAACCTTCCCGACAGCAGCCGCGATACCATAATACTGACCACGAACGGCAGTAGGACCAGACTTGGAAGCCAACAGACCCAGACAGTTGCCCGGTCCGAGTTCACCAAAGCTCAAGAAGATACCATACACAACCGCAAAGGCTGCGATATGATGGGTGAGGCGCGTATAGAGGCCACTCATGATGAAGCCGATGATGGCCTGCATGACGAGGCCCAAGATCTGGCAGTACTTTGGGCCAAGGTAGTCGACGACGAAGGCACCGCCGACGGTTCCGGGGATGTAGAACAAACTAGATAGGCAACTGTGAACGATGGTATGCTAGATAAAGAGGTGGAACCAACTTGATCACGACACCCCACCCGAAGACGACGCTGAGAGCGCTCGACCCGCCAGTAACACTGCGAAGAAACCATTAGGTCGCGATTTCATCCGTGAGCATTCATCAGAACGCACATGTTGGTCACTGTGGACGAATAAATGCCGAACTATTGGGATACAATAATTCAATGGCTCGGATAGGAGACTCGAATGCTGCGATACGTACGGGATACGTGATGAAATCATAGATAAACCACGTAATGCAGATCGCCGACAAACTCTTCCAGTAGCGCTTCACGATAAGCCAGTAAGGGATCTTGGCCCTTTGCATGGTGTCCTTTTTGTAGCGGGTGGGATCCTCCATGCGGAGACGCCAAAGGAACACCGCGAGTGCAGGGAAGACGCCCAAGCCGAGGGACAGACGCCAGACTGCACGAAGGTGATTGGGCCCAAAGCTGTTCAAGAGGATCACTCAAATGAATGATAAGATGGCAGGGCAAAAGGGAAACCCACATCCAATAAAGGACAAGGGGCACAAACGACGAGACCACGAAGCCAGTGTCAATCATCGTATCTAAGCATAGGTTATCAGGACTGCGCAATAAGATGGTGCCTGTCGACGCACTTGTAGCGAGAGCAAACCACCGATGCTGGGCGTTTTTCGCGATACCCTGCTCTTCGGACTGTTCAGAAGCAGCGACGGAACCGCAAGGATATTCCGCGCCGACTCCGATACCGAGGAGGAAACGCATGGCACTGAGCATGGCGAGGGTCCCACCGATGCTGTCGTTTGCGCCTTTGGAGGCAGCCGAGAGACCAGAGAACAAGGCAACAATACCGGTAGCAAGCATCTAAGTGGTATATGAGGGGCTGGGGTCATTAGGTTGATGGGAGACCCTCACCATCCCGAATTTACGACCAAACTTGTCAGAGAGATAGCCAAAGGTCAGCATGCCGACGATGGTACCGGCAAAGGCCAGACTGGACAGCGTGGTGCTGTAGTTGTGCTTGCTGACCTCGGCCTTGCCATATATGCGCGTCAAAACTAGAGGAGACGATGTGAGGATGTAATTGATCTGATATCCAGGGTATACTAACGCGTATTGACTGCAAAAGCCTAGTCAGGATCAAAATCTCGAGCCACCTGATGTAAAGTCAATCACACACCGCTTCCAATGACACCGTTGGCATAACCTGTGCTGTGGTATTAGTCTGCGGATGATTTACCAGCATGACGATCAATTACCGTCGGAGAACAGAGCGGTTCCGCAGCTATATTCGCTGAGATGAAGAATGGACTAGATGTAAATGAGAGGCACGTACGCAAAGATGAGGGAGACCTGGGACATGCGACTCTTCTTGTAAGGAGCGGCCATGACTAGGATGACTTGGGGCAGGGGCCAGGGCGGAGACCTGTTATATATGCATGGTTTTGATGGCGGGGCAAGTGGTGAGGCTTATCTGGAGGCTCCGTGTGGTTCGTCGGATCTGCCCACGCTTCCTTCCCCGGCCTTCTCTAGGCACCGCTGCACGTTCGTGGCCACTACATATATATGTAGTCGCTATAAATCCTGTCCTATTCTACTCGACTCTTGCATACCCTCACTCTGCTCGAAATCCCTCATTCCCCTCAAACAAACCGTGCTGGATACATCTCCCTGACCTTCAAGCTTCAAGACCGCAACGAACGTGCTTTGACAGAGGCAGTGCACGCGCAAAATTCACCGCCCGGCTACTAACTTGTCTAGTTTTCTCCTCCACCAAAATTAGTTTTGAATGAAGCCGATGTCGGGTCTCGACGCCCTGAATGGAACGTTCACATGGACCAGCCTGTCCGCCTTATACGGCAGCCTGGGATGCCTGCTCTTCTCTGTATTCGGGTAATTGAGCTGTGGAAGCACATCAAAACTAGCCGCTTAGCCCATCAAGCTCTTAACCTCGGATAAGTGCGACATCAGAGCGTCTTTCATAGCACGAGACGGCACAGACTGGAAGTTTCATTTCCTTGATGCACCGAACTCAACTGTGTACATCACCACGAGTTCCCAATATCAACCCACGAATGAGGATCGAATTCATCTCTTGACCGGACAAATATCTGCGAGCTCCAAGGTACTCCACCGTTATGCAGCTTGTAACTCCCCGCCATAAGCGCCGGCGCCCCCGCCATATCCGTCCCATGACGAAGTCGGTATGCGCCGTGTGTATGTACAGCGCCTCGTCATCTCGTGAAGGGAATATTGTGGTGTTGTCTGGTTGGAGAATCTCAATTTGGATTGTCAGATGACAAATCGTAAGAAATTCCACTCTCGAGCACTCTCACTCAAGGTGGTCAAGGCCTCTCCGCGATGATACTGCTTTTGTCGGGCTCAAGAGCCTGGCATCCTAGCGGGTCGGAGAAGGCGACTTTGTCGACTGTCGAAGGCTGAGTCTATTTGTAGGCTCAACGCTCCACCAGAAAAAAAATGGTGGTCAAGGCCACCTGGTCAGGCGATTTAGAAAATGAAGACGTGCTCCCACCCTCTTGGGATTGGGAAGGCGGGTTTTAGTGCGTATTGAACCGGCAAGAGTCATGCGAGGGGTAGGTTAAGGTAAGTAAGCTCACAGCATTGGCACAGTTATTCGGTCGGTACGCGGTCTTATCTGTTGGTTTTCGAGTCATCCATCTCCTCGCAGTGTTACATTACTATTGACCTCCGGGTCACCTACTTCAGCGGGCCGACAACAGTGACTACGTCGGATGTCAACAGACGGTGGTGCGCATTATCGTACCATCAACGCTACACCAAAAAAAGCGAATCGGTTCTAACATTAATGGCATCTTGGAAGGTTTAGTTGATGGTAAACCCCTCGTAATTACGGCCGGACCGAGCAGGAGACTTGAATTCAACCTCTGCTCGAGCATCACTAAGAACTGTTCATATTTAGATCTGACCAGTGACGCACTGTAGACAGCTCGGACGATGTCATCAACAAGCCCAGCAAACAAATTCATTTGCACAGATGAGACCAATTAACCATAGAACTTTGTGAGAGAAAAATCAAACAAATTAATTTCGCCAATTAATGCGAGTGGGAGTCGCAACTGGATTGGTGAAGAACCGCGCTCTGCCTAGGCGCGGTGTGAATTCCCTAGATCGGCGTCGGTCGGGTCTCCCCGTTCCTTCGACCAACGACTCCAACGACGTCTCTGCAGCATGACCTTCCGTCAACTTCAAAGCCTGACTAAGACATGCTTTGGGCGACGATATTGCAACACAACATACACAGAATATGGAATCAACCAGGGGACAAAGAACAGGATCCAAAGTCCATGTACATTTTCCCTATCTGAACGTACTCTCCGATTGCACTCGGCGAGATGACCAGAAATACCTGCAACAGTAGCCAGTCGAGCCCGTACAGGAAACTATCTAGACCATTCTTCAGCATGACATCCCGATAAACAGGGGCGATTAAAGGGTAGTATAAGGGGGTGACTAGCCCATAGAACTGACCGAGAACCAACCACACCATCATCCATGCCCGCTGGGAATGGGTGCTACCCCCATTCCTGAATTGACAGAGGCAATAGATTATGACGTACGGTAGGATCACTACCAGGATCAGTAATAGGAAGGCCAACCGGCCGAGAACCAACTGCTTCGCATTCATCTCTTCCTCGGTAAACGTACCTTCAGCTCCGTTCGCAGAACTCGGTCGACGTCTTCCTTCTCTCTTGCCTTGTCGGGAAGATCTGTGTCTTGCGTGCTGGATTGGTGACGAGTCTACCAGCGCCGTGTCGCGGTCGGGTTCGTCAACCCCTTCCTGATCAGCTACCTGATTAGATCGTTGGCGGTCTCCTTCGAGGAATGATTAATGATGGCAATCGCGTGAACTCGGAATTCGTGCTCAGCCGCATTGGTCGATGAAGGGTCGATAAACCTGAACCTCTCCTCATCCCTACCGTCATTCACGACGAGGATTTCACCATCGTCCTCCTTCCGCAGATACATTTCAAGGCACACACCTGTCCTGTCATGAGCTGCAACATCGGTATGATGCCCCACACTCCTTCATACCACGTCTCCTGTGGCAGACACCTCTCGGATTCCTCGAGCACGCCGGTCCGAAGAACGTGGGGGAAGTCGCCCAGTACCGCATTGAAGACGAGATTCATGAAGGACATCAACATGAACGGAATGACGGACAGACCAAAAGCGGCGTAGCCGAAGCAAGCGATTTGGTCTCCTCTGGTGCGATAGAGGGTGATCATCGACGCCACCAGCTGCACGATAGATATTAACATAGCCATCCAATGTCGCGTATGAGCCAACTTGATATCCGCATTTCTCGGGTCGTCGTAGACCAGATCGACTTCCTGCAACAGCCAGTTTCGTCTCCTCCCCTTGAGCTCATCCATGAAGATATTCTTCACTTCAAAGAAAGCCAAGCCATAGCCCTCAGGCAGTTCATTCATCTTGCCGTGGATGGGCCAATATTTGATTTGCTCCCCGTCAATGAACAGAGAAGCAGCGTCGTCGACTGGTCTTTTCGCTGTCTGATAACCACTGGGCAACTGATCCCTATTCATCATCGTTAAGCTTACACTGATGCAGTAACAATGAGGACATACAGTGCGTAATTGTATGTGGACCAAGTACGGGGCAGTCTGGCTAACAATTTGCCTTGGGCAGAAGCATAGCCTGGTTTCCAAGTCCTTGTGCGTGTAACAACCATCAAGGCACCGCCCCCCCACGCCCAATGAAGATTGTCTTTCCATCCTTTCGCACCTATCCATTTCGAACAAAACTCGAGTGACCTGCTCCAGCTGGCAGATGGCAGAAGGACGGCGACAATTCTCCATGCAAGGCTATCGTGAAATTTCCCGCCGGGCGTGGAAAGGGTGGTTGCCGCATGCGCAACGTACTTCGTCAAGAGGAAAAGACATAAGTCTCTCCAACTCGCGTCAACGCATACCACGATAGAATCAATCGGCGCGAAATTGGCAGAGACAATTGGGAGTGCAAGTACTGTCACAGAAAGAAGCAGGGAGTAACCAAAGGTCATCGCAAGCAGTATAGAAAAGGACGTCGAATCCAAGCTTTACACTCTGATATATATATACTAGTTGCCTCGTTAAGTTGGAGTGCACGGAATGGCGAGGGTTATTCAATCCTGAAAGGCGCTGGTACATGCACTGACTGCATGTCCGTATTAGCGACATTTTCCCATGATGTGGTACATGAGCATCTATACCAGTATCGTGAGACTCACCAGCGGTCAGGAAAGTAGTGCCAATTAGCGAGGAAACTTTGAAGACGTTTTTCCGGTGATCGGGGAACCAAGGACGTTCATTGACCGGTAATTAACATTCCTTAAGCCACCGCAGATTCACAGCCCGTGCGGCGAGGGGCAGAACGTCTCGCCTGGTGTTGTTGCCCAACCATGTTGCTACAGTGTCATCCCCAAGGACATTTGTGTTCCACGTATACATATACTCCCAGAGTCCAGGAAGACAATCCGAGGAGATACACCTCGCCCGCACATAAGCTGCCCAAGAGCACCATAACACTCATGCAAGTTCTCCTAAGCCGTGTCATGATCCAAGTACTGTTCTCACGCCACGCATACTTGTCGATGATAGTCGTCTACTCTTGTAGCAAGGTTGAGGACAGGAGTACTTCGCGCAAAGCTATTCCAGCTCCCCTTGAACGGTATTTGATCGCAGACAACTGCGCCAGATGGAATTCTACCCTCAGACGTCATCGCTCACCACTGGCATATAGGTATCTTGCTGCGCTGACATGCCTCTGAACCAAAGCCATGACTGCCGTAGCAGGCATCAGGTGTTTGACAGAGTCTTGTCAATACTGCACAGTAGTCGTCTGATACACGTCTCTAGAGGACTGATGTAACCTCAGATCAAGGCATAAATCACGACAGCACATGTTACTGCTCACCTCACTCCGACTACCCGAGCTCGGGATCCAGATCGCTTCGGCACTCTGGATGTGATAGACTCTTCCAGCATTCAGGAATAGACCGCCACCGTGATCGCGTTCGGATTTTATGAGTTTGTACTCGATTTTTCACAGTCCAGGTTCCCCTCCCGCTACCCTCTTTTACGGGCTTCGAGTCTTCGGACTGGGGGCAGTTCTTGAGTCCTGGGATACCGAGGACGACGACGACGAGATGTGGGCATCGAGCGTGCTGCCTCGTCGATGCGTTATGAATATTTTTCCTCTTTCTAACCCTCCCCCAGACGCAATCTCCTTTCCACGCCGACATAGGACCCAGCCTCGCGTCGGATGTCGCATCCCCAACAACCCCACAGCATGCAAGTGGGATACACCATGACTCCGCGACTACGACGCCCACCACTGCCACCGCCGCTGTCTCTCCTCCGGTACTCAACACCCTTTCCAACAGCCTCCCTGAGGCCCTTGCTCTTTTCGCCAACACCGCCAGCGAAGACGAGTGACCCCACCTAGTTTGACGTAGTAAGAACCAATGGAGTCGAGGATCCTGTCCACGAAGAGGTCAAATGCCAGCCGATGCTTCGGCGAGTCAATGCTTGTTATCTCGCCGAAGCTGGTGGTGCCAGGTAGCGCTGTCCACCCCGGTTGCGTGTTCAGGATCTCTTCAGCCTGCGGGGAAGCCGTCGGTCACGATGATCAGCACAATACCAGGGACATTTAACCCACTGCGGTAGCGCCTACACTAGCTTGGTGTTCCTTTCTGTGGGACTTCCTTCCCACATCATTGGTGTAGTGGAAAATAGGGCTGGGGTCGACCATACCGAACCTATTAGCGCCAGATAAGCCGGACAACGTGTTAGGCCCGTCCAGCGACTTCACATCACGGATCGCGACAGCTGACGCGCGAGGACCAAGGTGAACAGCTATGATACTTATTCGTCCGCGACTCGTCCTGGCTTATTCATAGAAGGCAAATTACCTTCTCGAGGTATTGAGCTACAGATCTTAATCTGGAGAAGGGATGTAAGGTCGAATCCAACGGAATACAACGCGGACCCAAACTCACAGCTGGGGCCGTGGAAACCGTATTTCTTCAACGTTTAACCCCGCTCCTTTGCAGCTTTGGGATTGATAGTATAACCATGTATACGCTTTGACGTTGTGCAATGGAGCGAGGAAGCGAAATAGGCGATCGAGTGGGCATTTCGGAGCTGCTTGACGTAGGCTTGTATCACCGAGAACGCTGCACAATTATTGTGTCTATCCTCAATTGTTACAATTCCTCGGACGTCAGAAGAGTATATGTTTCGACTCACGATGGAGCCAAATCGACTAGTTTCTCGCTATGCTGGTACGATTGATTAGAGGGAACTACAGCGTCGTATACGTAGAAATCCCTCCATGGACGACTCGATAGCAGACGTGCACAATATTATCCTGCCTGATGCCTGATCTTGCAAGCTCTTCAGGAAATGCTCCAAAGCACTGAAGCGGACCGTGGTCCCTTCCGCCTTCGACTTCTTGAATCTTTATGAACTTCTGGGACGCGTCAGAACCGAAGCTGGTGGCGGCGTGGCGCTGTAATATTCGTGATGGAATACGTTAAGATCAGTTCGACTGGCGGAGCACCAGACTTGAGCTCGGCTCCGTGAAAGGATCATACCCTTCTTGTGCGTTAAGCAGCATAGCTGAGGCTGGAGATGCTGAGAAGGGAGGTATATCGGTGTGGCACACGCTCATAAATACAAATACGGGGCTGTGGCTGGTTGTGGCTACCACTCATGTTCCCAGGACAACTGCTTTCCAGCAAAGGAAGCAAGGTATGTGTCAAGAGCCAGGGCTTGCGCAGGCAATACACGAACGGCAGATTCGCTGCAACTTACTATTCCATGTATCCTGGTCCTGGTCTCACGTACGATACTCTGAGGTAAGTAAATGCGTGGCGAATACGCAGTATAGGCTAACGCAGTGCATACGGGGCACATCAGATGTCATGTCGTACGCCTGAAACCAGTGATGAAGGGTCAATTTTGTTTACGTTTACAATATGCGAGTCATTTAAAGATACCCCCACATACTGTGGACGTTAGAGAAGATACGCGCGATGTCCGCACCACGTATGGTGACACCGCGTAGCTCCATGTTCTTCAAAGGCAGGACGGCGAGGTCGTGAGGTATTTGCATCGGAAGTCTTGACGTCCGGTCCGCTGGGGGAGAATGGTCCTCACTCTCCGAATCATGGCTGTCCACGTCGTCGTAGCGCGATATCGGTATGCGAGTAATTGAAAGTTCCTGAAGTGTCGACTGGGAAGAAGCCAAGAATCCCAGGGCGCAGGAAGGTGATTTGATCGCGACGGAAATGAAGCGAAGACATTTCACCTGAGAAAGCACAACTTTGACCAACGTGCCGCCGTCATCGAATGATCCGTCATCGGAAGGTACGCCTTCTAGTCCGTCATGGTCGCTCAACGCGCGGAACAGTAGCATTTCATGTGATAGCATAGCATCCGCGTGGGCAAAGCGGACCATCCTGAGTTTGCGTGCTTCTTGAATGAGATCGGCTAGTGTAGCAGGCAGCCGCCGATCCAACGAAGAATAGCGGGACGGAGGATGTTTTCTATCCTTGCAGGTTGCAGTTTCGATTGAGAGTTCTCGCAATTAGCGCAACCATGATCGTCCGCATTAGAGAGAAGAAACTACCGGAAGGCGTGTACTTGATCAGAATGACGGGTGCCCGGACAAGGCAAGGCATAGCCGGCTGGTAAGCCGCCCGACAAGAAAGGGAGAGGCTTTTGATAGATGAACGATCGAGAAGAGGGAAAAGTGTGAGGAGGACGTCTTGCTTCAACTCAAATAGCTGCACGCCAGTAGCCGGGTGGCCGATGTCAGGGTTTGAAGAGAGGATGTCAGCCATCGCGCCAACAATGCTGAACGGGAAAATATTAATCACGTGACAATTTACAGATTGAACAGTCGAGTCCGATGCATTCACGGAAAGTTGCGTCAAGAGAGAGCGCTCTGTAGCGCTGTAAAAACAAAGTCTTCTCATAGTCTCATAGCAACGCCGCAGGAAGGCGCAGACTGAACGGTAGTGCACGATCCCGACGTATCCTATACACCGGTGATGAGACATAAAGTACACTGAAGGACGCACGCTAAGCGCGTGTTCATGCGACACAACGTCGCGCGCTCTGAATAGGACCGGGTGCGCTTTATGAGGAGGAGCTTGAGTGCAAACCTACAGTCGAGATCAAGAACCACACAGCTGGCGATGAGCGATATTAACAGCGAGGAATTCCGTAGCAAAGTAGGCAGACATCAGTGAGCAATTCTCAGCCATTCCAGCCACGATAAACAGCTCTGCTTGGAGACTCGATTGGATGACAGCCTGCCGTGGTCCAGGTAGAAGTAGTCAGAGTAATAAATCCGATTGGGGAAAGGCGCTATATGAAGACCCGGAAGCACACGCAGACAAGGGTATGGAAGCTGCCATGAAAGACATGTTGGCATCCAGATAATCAAATATGAAAGTTGTGGCGTTAATAGAAAGATACAGCACACCCAGACTTGGTACGGAGAGCGTCAGAAATCCAGGAGCCATGCGAGCTTCATCTACCCCTGTACAGACAGATAGCTCCTGAAGATCCATATTGGGCATGTAAATCCTTGTATACGAGAAGATCATAGAGCATACCGAATGCAGGATCAATCTCCGCAGACTAGTGGAATGCTTATGCAAGGTCCGAGATCGTTGGAATACAGAGCGCGCCCGAGGAGACTTGGCCAGCGCAGCGCAATCAGTGTGATAGTCGACGGATGACAACAAGCACACTTCGAGGAGGCAACGAGGCCTGTAGAAACAGCGGTGGCAAAAAGAGCACCAGAGGGCCACGTGGAGTGCCGAATATAGGAAATTCAAAGTCCGCCGTTTCGGCTCTGTTCCAGGAGTGCGCGCTAGCGGATTGAGCTATCAACGTATTCCTCCTTCTATTCCCTTCCCCTCCCTTCAATCTCTCTTTCTCTTTCCTTTGTCTCGGCTGACGGGGTCTGACTTCCATCACCATGTCCACCCCCCACGTTATTGCTTCGTCGTCGCCACACTCGTCACAGTCGGCAGCGGGAAACGGGATTGTGGGCAATCATTATCGTGTAGGGAAGAAGATCGGCGAGGGCTCCTTTGGAGTCGTTTTTGAGGGCATGTCTGACCGCTGTAGCGGTGCAATTGAATTCTGACGCTTTCATGAACTGTAGGGACCAACCTGCTCACCAATGAGCCCGTTGCAATCAAGTTTGTGAGTGTTGTCGTCTCCGCCGCGGGTCGCTCTCAACGAAGGTATCTAGGAACCTCGAAAATCCGACGCACCTCAGCTTAGAGACGAGTACCGGTCATACCGTACCCTGAATGGTACCCGTACGTAGCTGTTCATACATTTCTCTATACGTTATCTAATGCCGTAATGTTCTGATGTCGGCATATCAGCTGGCGTCCCTAAAGCCCATTATTTCGGGCAAGAGGGCCTTCACAATGTCTTAGTTATTGATCTCCTGGGTCCTAATCTTGAGGACCTCTTCGATATGTGTGGACGCAAGTTCACTATAAAGACTGTCTGCATGTCTGCTGTGCAAATGGTGCGTACAGCATTCCACTGCGTGGGGGGATCATGTCCTTCCGGAGTCGCCGATGGTGTACCCTCATGTCGCTCAAGCAATGTTCCCCTTCTGTCGAGTCAGGCGATACAGAAACTTTGCAGCCCTCTCCAGACCTTCCCGTTCCTGACGTATAATTCACGTTTTTAGATCACCCGTGTCCAGTCGATCCACGACAAGTCCTTAATATACCGAGACATCAAACCCGATAATTTCCTTATAGGTGTGCCAGGCACCAAGAACGCGAACGTCATTCATATAATTGGTATGTTTGTTTGGAGATCCACCTCGTTCTCCATTTTTCGCATCTGCCTCAGTTAAGTCATGAGCAACGCATGAGCCGAATGTGCCAGAGAGGAGGGGCATTCGCAACATGCATCACTTGTTATTTTGATCTATGTCGTGCTCGCACAGAGTTCGTGGCGTAAATGATCTGACATTCCTTTTGCACAGATTTTGGCATGGCGAAGCATTACCGAGATCCCAAAACCAAACAACATATTCCCTATCGAGAGCGCAAGTCATTATCTGGAACTGCACGGTACATGTCTATCAACACCCACCTGGGACGGGAGCAGTCGAGACGCGACGACCTAGAATCTCTTGGTCATGTTTTCATGTATTTTCTCAGGGGAGGTCTCCCATGGCAGGGATTGCGAGCTGCCACGAACAAGCAGAAGTATGAGAAGATCGGCGAGAAAAAGCAAAACACACCTATCGACGAGCTCTGTGAAGGCTTCCCAGGCAAGTAGTTTCATCAACTTTCAGACATCACAAGACCGTCTGCCGGGTACTCCCACTCAGGGCGAATAACCTTTCTGGCTGCCCGCCAATCTCATGGCATGTAATTGACGTCTGAATTGCAGAACAATTCGCTATCTACATGAATTATGTCCGGAAGCTTGGCTTCGAGGAGCAGCCAGATTACGATTTCCTGCGCGGCCTTTTCCAGAAAGTACTCAAGACTCTTGGAGAGCAGGATGATGGCATCTACGACTGGATGCTTCTAAACGGAGGCAAAGGTTGGGAAGCCAGCAGTGTAAGCTCGTTTACCTCCATCTCGTCTTCTACTCAGCTTATCTTCTCACTAGTCATCACAAGCTCTTGCTCAGGCCCATGCTCATGCCTCACCTCGAGAACATCGTGAGCAGAGGCACCGTGAACGCGAGCGTGAGCGTGACCATACCCATCGGCGGATGTCTCGTCAACAACTTCAGGACGGCTCACCGTCGAGTGGCCTCATGCTTAGTCCTACTCCTGCTCATGTCAAGGGTAGTAGCCGCAGGCCCGCAACCAACGAGGGTAGGACTGGCTCTCGCGGTGACGTCAGTGTGCAGCCCCTAGCCCCTGCGAGCCGTCGGGCGAGTCAGCAACAGATCCCCCGAGCAGATCGCGACAGCATAGGCAATGGACTGGCAGCCCCACATCCCTACGCCACCGCACCTAGTCCTACGGGCTACCGTGCAAACACGTACGGCCGCGGTTCTCCTATTTCCCCGATGCCGGGAGGTATGCACGGTGGTGGTGGAAACCCGAACGGATCCAACCCTGCCGTGAATGGCAACGATGCCTACCTGTATGGTGCTCAAGGCAAAGCGGGGACCAACTCCCGGGAAGGAACGACTACTGGAACGGCGGTACACCCTGGATCAAGAGGTGTCGGCATGTATAGCGGCGAACAGATGCAGCGGCTTGGAGAACAAGACGAGGAGGGCCATGGTCAAGGCCGTAAGAAAGGGTTCTGGGCAGCGTTTTGCTGCCGCGCATGACAGCCACCACTGTCCTGATTCTCTTTATGTCATACTCCTCAACGCACTTGGTGAATATTCTTGCCATTCATTACGCGGAATTGTCTCTGATACATGCATCAGTAACTCGCGGATAGATTGTGATGACTGGTGAATGACATTATGACGCACGCACTTACCCAATCCTACACTATCATACATTGGAACTGTTGCACGCCTATCAACTCGCAGCATAATATCTAGACTCGCCTTGTCGTCGTCACTGCCGCTCTTTACCCCATCGTTCTGGTTTTCTCTTATTTTTCAGGAACTCCGCTTTCATGTGGTCTACCTGCATACCGTCTCAGTTTCTCGAGGTCTATTTACTTACTACACTGTATCATAGCATAGGTATTGTTTCAGGGTTTTCAGACCAGGACTATCGTCGCGTTGAACGTTGCTACTCGTGTCCTAGTCCATTTCCACGTTTCTATCCAGTAATATATGGCATCATTGCAAGCATGGTTTCTACAATTACATCGAGGTGTACACAAGTTATCTTGTTAAGAAAGAAAAGATTCTACACACTGCTCGCCATATTGGTGAATAAGTCGGAATTATATTTCGTATGGGTGCATATCCCGGAAGGCAGTGCAAGTTCTCATAGATAATCTTCTCCAGCCGATCCCTGATTTCGATCACCTCCGGGTCAAAGAAGGGCATCAACTGGGTACTGAGCATAGCACCGATGCCGTTGACGGGGTCAATGAAGTAGTAGGAGTTTGCGATACCAGCCCACCCAAATGAACCGGCGGGTCGTCCTGACAAGGTCTGACAATGTACGGTAAGCATTACGCTTAGCAGCAACACTCGGCTGGAAACTTACAAGTCCCGTTTCTAGAGCGCAGCCTAGAAGGTTCGACGTTTCTGGGCTACCAGCAGTGGCAGGAGTGGCAAAACATGGTACACTGATGAGGTTGGTGTGATCAGCCATAACAATGATCATTCACCGCCCATTTAAGAAGATGGATACGTACTCATAAGAGTACATAGGTATAGAAGCCTTGTAACTCATCCCATTCCACAAGCCTGGGGCATCCAACGGCCCGACTCCGTCCGCATAGACCATATCCCACGTCGAGGCGCGCAGAATCCTCTCGTCCCTCCGCAGGACGGCCTGCAGGATCTTTGCGTAGCTCCGCGTGCTCGCGTACATGCTCGCGCCCGCGTAGTGAGCCTTTCCCTTGGGCGGATCCCCCTCGGTGGAATATATGGGGAAAGCGATGGCCTCGAAGCCTGCGCGGCGGTCCCGTTGGTCGGCGCTGGGATTGCGGATGTACATTGGTACAATCGAGTCCGTAATGTGCGGCCCATCCCAGATGTCTACTTCGTTGATCGAGAGGCTGAGGGGCTCGAGGATGATCTCGCGGAACAGCGCCCTTATGTTCTTCCCCGTAGAGCGGACGGCGAACTGGGCGAGCCAGTCGACGCCGTGGCCATAACTGCAGCGAGAGCATCAAAAGCTGTGCGCAGAAAGATACAGGAAAGCACCCACTCCCACGCAGTCCCAGGCTCCGCGACGAGGGGGACATCGAAATCAGATATGTCGCCACTGAAACCTGCTATACCTTTGAGAGGCTCGTTGCCATCACTGCCCTGGTACTAATTGCATGCGTTTGGGTAGATCAGTTTCCAACTTCCTTGTCAGCGGTATACCTCCACCACCTACCGATTCCGCCATTAACTGGTGCGTAAACCAGTACGACGTCCCCGCAGTATGTGTGAACAGCATCCTGAGCGTCACCCGCCTCTTCGGATCACGCAGCTTCATCACCCGCCTCCCGCTCTGATCGCGCTCGAATCCCTCAATGACCTTGGACACCAAGTGCCCCGAGCCCATCGCGAACTCTGGTAGCACTTCAGCCACAGCATTTGGGTTATCCAGGTCTGCGAGTGTGAACCCCTGCTTCGTAAGCCCGCGTTCGAGGATGTGCAGCACGATCATGGACATTGACAGCTTCGCGCAGCTCGCCAGCTGGCACACGTCGTCCTCGCAGTAGGGCACGCCCTCGGGGCTGGCCTCTGTGGGCACGGTGGAGTACCCAGATACACCGCTGAAAATTATCGAGTCCCTATTGAAGAGGGCATACTGAAATCCAGTGGCAACACCCTTGGCCGTGGCCTCGTCGAGGGCGGCTTGGATTTTGCTCGTAAGTTGCGCGAGCGGCGGGTCGGCGTGCATGCTTCTTCGTTCTGGTCAATAGATGCGCCCATGACCGAGACCTTTATAAACTTTCTTCATAATTAATTAGCCGACAGACAGCCATGGAAGACCCACAATGCTCGTGATATCACGAAAACTTTGGAGAGTCTAACCTCAAGCCATAGCATCATGAATCGACGCTAAGAGATAGCGATCTGAGTATGAGTGGCACGGTGGATCCAGTGCTTCTGTCACCTGAGATTCGTTGCCATCAGGCCGAATCCTGTGTACGCAAATTAGGGTCAATAAAAACGCACCTGACCACGAGAGCGGAGAGACACAGGAGGAGTGAGGACACTATTACAAGGTTGGCATGGCCTACATTCCAGACGGGATGGCATGAGGCCATCGGGCTTATTGTTAGCACGATGGATTACTACACCTCTCTCAAACACGCTAAGGTTCAGAATTGGGGTGGTCTGAGGAGACGATCATAGAATGAGGATTACACTAGGGCCACAAACCTTGGCCGGATAAAAATAGAAGGGTTGCGATTCGTGCCCAACATGCCGCGGCTGCCGTCAGATATATATCCACGATGCCACAATGTATTGCGCCTCTGCTCTTCCATCAGATCCAGTATTGAAATATTCTCAGTGGCAAATCCCTACTCACAGTCTGAGTTGGCTCCGTCCGCCATCGATTCACGGGATGGCTCGACGAGCGGCTGATACGGCCACGAGGCCAGGATCGCGGGGACTGAGAATAACTCCGCTCTTGCAGACAAGTGCCAATATTATTAATGTTTCTCGCTTCCACGAACATTGTAGTTCCTGCAAAACAGTACGCCACAACATGAACGGCCCAGGGAGTTATGGACATCTAAACTCTCATGAGTCATATCATCGATTGGAGCCGCACGCACAGCATGACCTCAAGAATATCGCAGAGCTGCATCCAAGTACAATATAATGAACAGTACAAGTTACGCCTAGGTGTACAACAGTCGGGTAAACTTCTGGAATGACAGATTCGGCCCATGTAATATTGACAAATCCTTCATGTTTCCGTCAGCAACTCTCATGCCGCCGCCACCAAGAACGTGTCATGAAAGCATCCTCAAAGGCCCCGAATCCATCTCCAAATCGAAATCGACATCAAACCGCGATATCGGGCGGAGCTGCACCTCGGGCGCCGCGTCCACTTGAACGCGAACAGGCAACAACGGCAACGGTGGGAGCTTGTCTGGCGTAGAGGGTCTCGACAAGACCCTCTGAAGCCATGGAAGTCGAGGAGCCGTGTACGAGGAGGTCTGTGACAGGACGCTCTTCGTGTCGGTTGTATCGTCCGACCCACAGGAGCGGAGTGAAGGGCAAGGCTCCGGAGGCGACTGTGGACGACGGATTTTTGCCTGTAATGGACCGTAAGCGCCAGGCACGGTGGGCTACTATACGAGATAACATACTTTTCTTCGGAAGAGACCGCCTTTGCCTACTTTGACCATTGAGGCTAATGAGATTGTACTAGGGCTTGATTTTAGCTCGGGACGTGTACGAACGCGACGAAGCGCAGGTTCACGAGCGCCACTGTTCGCCTCGGACTCGGCCGTGTAGAAAGACGATCTTGAATGATGACTAACAGCTGGCGGTGTTATTGGCACTGGTGAGTCCTCGACTGAAGAGCAGCGCGACAGATCGGGTGTTGGAGTATACGAGCGCGAGGTAGCTTGAAGGGTGATGGTCGACATGGAAGGGGAAATGAGGGATGCGAACGACTGTGTTGGGGTGGCGAATGATACGAGATCTGGACCATGTGAGAGCCTAGCGAAGGGGTCCTCTGGTAGGAGGTCGCGCGCGGGCGGAGAGAAGCGGCTCGAATCAAAGTTCATCTGGTACGGACTGTTAGGCAGGTGCCCGAAGTGCTTGGGTGGGCGCTGGCTGCTGGCTGCTGAAGCCAAGGTCTGCGCACGGACCCTGTGATGAGAAAGGTACTGGTTTCCGTGAACTGTGCCGTCATGGGTGTCGGGTATGGGAAATCGGAGAAAGGGCGGCGCGTCGGTGTGAGGGGGGGACCGCGACTTTTTAGCCATGGTGTGGTATGTGTAGTGTCTTCCGCAAGGAGTGTGTTGCTGTTCCGCGAAACGAACGAGACAGCTCCGAATGGAGGTAACGAGAGTAATCAAGAATACTGCAGCCTGCGGGGGGTGGTCAGGACACGCGCTGGACAAACTCAGGCGGGTTATATGAAGAGTTTCGCTCGCAGATCGCGACCGCCATACGGTGATTAAATAGTGCGACGTCGAAGAAGCCCGCAAAGAATCTGAGTGAAGGGATAGAACTCACAAAGACAGGGAATTTCCTAGTTGAGCACTGGGCATCCGTGCACTGTAACAGTCTTCAATGCAGTCGATGGTCAGAGTAAAACAAGAGGATACGTGTCGCCGCAGCTGCGAGCGGTCATGGTCAATGGCGACGGCGAGGACGTACACAGCCCGTGTCAGAGGCATATTTAGGGTATTTCCCGGAGACTCTGAACAAACTGTTTCATTGCCGGCGGGTCGGTGCCGCACGCTCCGTTCGGATCTGGAGAAGCACCGGCAGATCGCGTGCCTTGTCCATTAATGTTTCCTCGCACGCTCGACTCTATATTCACTGCATGCTACTCTAGCAACATTCGCTGCCCCCAGCGATCATCGATCATCGTCTACATGCTTCCATGTACAGCGCATCCTTTCACCTACCCTGTTTCAGGCTCGTTGCAAATTTACCTCCTCGAATTTTCGCTCACCCGATGACCATTAATGTACAGCGTACCATAAGCTCAAGGTGTCGGAACGAGTGCCTAGGTAAACTCTGTAAGACAGTACGAGATGTTCGGTGAGATGTATAGTAGCGACTCGAATCGCAAATTACCTTCAACTCCTTGTGGACGCCGTTCACGACGTACCCTGCGCCATTTCCAATTTGGAAAGTGACAAGGACGCAGCCGATGGAGATCAGAGAGCCTAGTAAATAAACGGATATTCATGAAACGGGACAATCGCAGAGGTTATCTACTGCGAGAATACATCAGCACACCCTTCACCCGTACAGCCTGAAACAAGCCACTCACCAAGCGGCACCGCTCCCAAAAGCAGCCGCACCGATCGGCGAGCACGTCAAGCTCACCAAGGCCCGTAACGCTCTGGATCGACATCCCGAGCCATCCGAGGAGGGTCAAACTACAACGGGGTCGCTAGAGACGCTGTTGCAGCACCTGCAGGTCGCATGTGGCGCACTTGTCGGTGGGCTCGGTGGCGGCGGCAAGGATGGCAGCGGAAGCGGAGAGAAGCATGTAAAACATTGTTGTTTGGTTGGTTTGTGAGGATGCGAGTCGAGTTCGATGGGAGAAGTTTCGGCAGATTCTTGAAGCGGGCAAGATGGTGCATGGTCATTTTAGAGTCGGGTGCGAGGTATTGAGACCGAAGAACGGGAAGAGGTCTTGGGCTTCCTCGTAGTTGACGTTTCATGCAGACACGTTATAAATCCGTCTGATGGAATTTCTGGTCAACTAACAAGACACCAATGCATCCCGACACGTTCAGGGGAAGCGTACATTGCCGAACCGTGTGCACTGTCCCGTGCAAGTACCGGCGTGAACAACCTCGAGGCACTAGAATACAATGTTGCAACCAAAATCGTCAGAAGTCACCGCCTACATCGTCAACATCATTCGCTGCCTTGTCCTAGGAAGAAGGGAACATTGCTTACCTCCTGCTGCTGCATGCCATCACCCAGTCCAATGGATGTGTACATGCCTCGGTCCGCATCCGAGTCGGCGGATGGAGACTAGAAAGCAGTATTGGTGTAAAATCTGACGTGTATGACCTTCAAATTAATGTATCGTGGCAATAGAGTACCTCGACCATTTGTCGGCTCAGCGCTTTCACCCGAGAGTAACTGTCTGGCCCTCAGACTTGAAGTTAAGACGAGCAGCCGAGGCGAGTTTGCATTGTCTGGGTGCAGTGCGCAGAGAGTCTCGTTGAACTATCTCAACGACAGCAAAGTACTGCGGCTAGGGATTGAATATTGAATATTGATATTGAGAGGTGAGATATTTCCTAAACCGGCGTTTTTACGAACAGTCGCCGCACAGCCACTCGCTTATTGTCGGACTCAGACACCGACACTGATTCAAACCGCGTTTCTGACGATCACACATCGATGCCGCCGATATAGCTAGCCGCTGTTTGTTCAATGTTGACGAAACCGACCTGCGTCTCCCTTGAAGGTTCCACTATGTTCGTGGTGCACCGCGACACGTCGACGTTGCAACAGATACGCTTTCAAGGACGTCAAACACACGCCAGTTTCGCTGAGCGCTCAAGATAATCCAGTCATCTCATGGACGCGTCCCCTTACGAGGAACTTCCACCATCTCTATATTTCTGTGATCCCTAACTCGTCTGCGATGATTATCGCTGCTTTCTCCCCCACCATTACAGCTGTTGAATAAGTATTCTAGCAAGGTAGAGTGAGTAATATTCGTATAATCACGTGTGGCATGTTACCGACCGAACCGACGTTATCAGGACATATTGATAAATCTATCCAAGTAATGAGTATCATCGCACTTATCTGGTACTTGCTGCTGGAGGATTCTGCCTACCAGCGATCTTTAATCCTTGTATGTCATACACGTTCAGCTTCGAATCGACAATGCCGCCCTGGTCGCGAGGCTTCATCGCGCAGGTCCCGATCTACAGAAATCAGCTATGTATATCGTCGCATAGAATAGAAAGCGACATACTGAATGCCAAGCTGTGGTCACTGGAGCCCATGTCAGCAAATGTCCTTCCACAAGCCGTCAGAAGTCCACGCACCAACTTCTCTCGTATATCTTTCGACGGCCTCATTATCTTCTTCCGTGTACTGTATGTTCTCTGCCTCTGCTGTAACTGGTACAGCGTTGTCCGTGCACAATGCCCGGCTCTCTTGGCTGAATTTCGGATGACCGGGCAAATATTCTCCTCTATACGACGCCATTCTCCTGGCAATCTCTCGACTACGTTTGTAGGCCCAGTTCAAAAGCGCAAGGTCGGCTTTGCTACGTGCATGCTTGCATCAGTCAAGTCACTATACTCAATGCGATGAAGGCTTTACTTGGTTAGGTATCTCGGATCGAATTCGGGCGGTGCATTCACATCGTCTTTGTCCGTAATATGCACGTATCCGCGGGCCACGGGGTAGTACTATTCCGTCCGCAATCTCTACTGCATACTGCAATAAGGAAACAGGCTGACTTACTGTGGAGCAGCCGATACTGAAGTACTTCCTCCGCTGAATACTCAAAGGCTCTCCGATAAACCTATGCAGATAAATTCAGTCATGTCTCGTCTGGCACGACACGACTAAATTGGGGATCCTCACATGGCAACGGAACCTATCCAGAGGGCGGGTTTATCTGGGGAGTTTTCGAAGCGTTCCTTCCATCGCGCTTCGAAGTCGGGTCCGAGCTCCTTCAGCTCTTCGGATGTCGGTCGCAATTTCACACCGCTGTCTATGGCGCTATAGAGACGTCAGCGGATGAAATTGTGGTCAACCAATTTGATCAGTCTGACTTGTGTGCCATCAACCCGGTCCCTTTGGTATGCCATAGGTCATCCCACTCTTGAGCACGAAGGACTGATGTGAATACGTGCCGAGTGGCGGCTGCGTTTGGACTTACTGGCAACTTCATCAGGGTCGTTCCTCACAATACCGTCTAACGTCTCAGCGTCGTCCGCCGCAAGGTATGGCACGAAGAGCACGTTGTGATCTGCTCATGGGTTCAGTATGAATGCCGCTCTCCCGATGAAGACCGATGTGGACCTTGGTAATTCTCTCCTACCTCGCTCAACTCGATACGACAGTCGATTCCTACTTGATCCAGCACCTCTCTGCGACCGATACCACTTCTCTCCAGAATCTGCGGAGATCCGAAGGTGCCAGCACTGAGGACAACTAGCTTCAACGCCTTCGCGGTCAAGACCTTCGTGCCCGCCTCGGTTTCATTTGGATGGAAACGAGGGTTGAGGATATACTCTACCCCAGACACACGATTGCCCCTGATTAACAGATATCAAAGGAACTATCTGTAAAGTTCCATGACAACTTACTCAAACAGGACCTTTTTGACGAGACAGCCGATTTGAATCTCGAGGTTTGGGTGGTTGTCTTCCTTTGCGTAGATGAACTGATGTGGGACGTCGGAGCGGTGTCCATTAGTGCCATTGATCCATCTGCAGTACCGACTTCAATCAGCGACTTCCTTTCAGATGGCATACCATTGCAAGCAGCGTACTTCGGCCACCGTGAGTATGCTAAGCTCTTCTCAGTCATGTCGTTGAGGTCCGCGGTCAATCCTCGCGACTTGTCCCATCTCTCGGCGACCTGCAGGAACTCTTCGCCGACATTCGTATAATGGCCGCCGTAAGAGACCTTGAGCTCGCCGGAATACCCGTGGGTCTCCTTCTCTCTCGCGATCTGGTATGTCTCGGACTGAACAAACATAGTCAGGAAAGCTCGGGGAGTCTATACGGATATTACCTTTCTCAAGAGAGGAAGCAAGTCCTTGTAGCCCCATCCTTCATTTCCATAGACGGTTTCCCAATCATCGTAATCAGATGCCGAAGCTTGACTGTACATCGCGACTGTACATTCGAGTTAGCATGCTAAACTATCCATAAATGTCTTCTGCCGCACAGTTGACGCTACTCCCTCCACCGAGGCACTGGCCGCAGGGTACCACCAGTTGACGCCCCAGAAGCTCTTCGCTTTTCTTGGCGAGATAGAACTTCACTGCCGTGCTGTCTGGACGCAGGTGGCACAGGTAGCGGGCGGGCTGGGTGTGCGAGAGGTCGTTCCGGGTGTGTGGCCCTGCTTCGAGCACGAGTATCTTGAGAGACGGAGAAGCAGTTGAGAGACGAGAGGCAAGAACGCAGCCTGCCGTACCTCCTGTGAAGAAAACCGTTGTCAGAAACTGGTATGTGTGTTAGTACACCGGCAGGAAGCGCGGGATATGGGTAGCATCGCTGAGTGCATACAGCACGATCCTCGAGTTCCCGCATTCCCTGTGGCTGGGAGGTCCCGTACCTCCGGCAACGATGATATCGTAAGTGATTTGGGACATTCTTTCACTCGCAAGTAGGGACCTCCAGTTCTTTTATACCCCGTAGTGATTCTAGTGAGCGATAGCAGCGCGTTCAATTATAGTCTGATAGGCATGGAGGGCCTACATAATCTTACATAGCATGTAAACTTAGCTATCGTGAGACGATGCGGAACTTGTTTGTCTGCGACCATGGACTTTAAACTTTAAGTATGGTCCACTTTGTGTGTCATGAGGCGAATCAGTAATCACGCGCGATGCCACCCGCTTGCCACAACTTACAGTCGCTAGAGAATTAGCTCCAATTTTGGAGGATATTCTGTCATGAAGAAACGACATTAATCACAGGCAGAGTTGGTGAAGCCGTCGATGTGCCACAGACGCAGTGACCCCAGCGCCATATCACGTGCCGATGACATCACTGATGCGATCGGCGAGTTGGATACCGAGAAAGGCCGCATCGATCACCTCTTCCCCCCGACCGTGAACGTCCCCGCGATATTTTAGGCTTGCGAATGATCTAAAGCTACGATATGCATTGGCTTTGCTCTAGGTCATGCACTACGGTATTGGTCGTAAGCCCAGCATGCGCGATTTACACTTTTATCACGAATGTCCTACATCATGCCCGTCGTGACCAAGTAAGCATCGACGATAACGTTTAGCGTGTGGGGGCACCACTCTCTTGAGGGAAGGTAGTGATCTGCGTTGCAATTCCAGTCAGCTCGAACTCCGAGCTGATGAGGCCGGGCGTGTCGACGGTGAACGTGTAGTTGCCAGGGTACAACCACATGTTACCATATGAATCTGCCCTGGCAAGCGAGCCGAGGGTGACTGTCAGAGAAGCGACGGAGATACCATACGATGCCGGGAGCGCGTGCAAGCGAGTGTAGGAAACGAGCTGCTTGTTAGGATACGGCGTAGATCCGTACGTCCCGCTGACGAACAGCAGGGTGACGTAGTCAGACAGTACAGCACCAGTGTTGCGTACCAGGACATTGAACGTTCCGAAGGGGGCGTGATCAAGATAAGGCGACAACAAACCCGTCTGCTGAACGAGGGTCTGAATGTTGTACGTGCCTGAGGGTTCGACAAGCCAGCTCAGCTCGAACGTGGTGTAGTGCAGCCCGTAGCCAAACTCGTAAATCGGTGTACCACTGTACCACTTGTACGTCCGACCAGGGTTCGTGGCGCTCGGACGGAGCGTCATGTCAGTCATGGCGACTTGGTTAACGTAGTCAGCGGGATATTGAGTGATCGGCAGGCGACCCGCGGGAGCGAACTTGCCCGAGAGAATGTCGAAGAGAGCAGTGCCACCACTTTCGCCAGGGTAGCCAGCCCAGACGAGGGCGTTCACCTGCAGAACCAGGTCAGACAGGAGTATTATAAAGATTCCGCCGAGTGACTTACCGAAGCGTTACCCTTGAGAACTGTGTCATCGACTTGACCACCTCCGAACTGAACGACAACAAATGGCTTGCCGACCTGCTGCAGCTCAGCGATGAGATCAAGCTGGTTGCCTGGCCAGGTAATGTTATATCTGTCAACTTCCTCCCTTTCCACAGTCTCATCAGTACCTCCGGCGTATATGACGGCGTCAGCTGCATTCGCTGCGGCCACAGCAGCTGCAAAGCCACTGGTATCATTTGACGTAATGTTCGTGCCGAAAACGTATGTAACACTATAACCAGCAGCCTGGGCAGCCATCAAAGGACTGATCAAGTACGGTGCGATACCCTGGTAGTTGCCTTGCATCGAAGTAGTGGCGTTGGCCCAAGGACCAATAAGAGCAATGTTCTTGATCGACGATGTAAGAGGGAGGGTGCCATCATTCTTGAGAAGAACAATACCCTCGACTGCAGCTGTGTACGCCAAGATCTGGGCCTGAGGCGTATTGACGGCGCTCCATCCGAGCTGGCGGTACGGTTGGATCTCGGCTGGATCGAAGTAGCCCAAGCTTCACAGATAGAGTTCAGATGCGAATATAGATAACGATCGAGGAGTGATGCACTTACCGGACGAGAGAAGCATATTGGCGCACAAGAGCGTTGTACAGCTGCGTCTCGGAGACCAGACCTTGAGCGTAAGCGTCCGGCAAAGCTTCAGAGTATGTTGTTCCGCAATCAATATCCGTCCCAGCATTCATAGCATCAGCGACAGCTTCTGCCAGAGTAGCGGTGTAGTTGTGGGGTGTGTAGATGTTGTCCACGGCGTCGCAATCTGATGTGATCCAACGATCTTCAGTGAGACCCCAGAACTCCCTCACTACGTTCTGCAACAGATACGTGCTGGCGCAAGACGGGATACCATTTACAGCGTTGTAGCTGCACATGACCGAAGAGACCTTCGCATCCCGAACACAACTCTGAAAGGAGGGGAAGTAGTACTCGCTCAAGTCTTGCTCCGTGATGATGGCGTTGAAGCCGTAACGAACGTTGCCATTCCAGTCTTCCATGTCATAACCAGCAAAGTGCTTGCAAGTCGCGGCAACTCTAAAGTAGGGCTCAGGATCAAGGCCCCCCTGAAGACCCTGGATGAGACTGTAAACGTATTGGGACAGATGGTATGGGTCCTCGCCGGGCGTCTCCTGACCACGTCCCCAGCGGGGATCCTTGAAGGGATTAATGTTCGGAGTCCAGAAATCCAGACCTGCTCTGCCGTAGTTGTTGAAAGCACGAGCTTCAGTACTGACAACTGTTCCGATGGCTACAATTAACGGGTCGTCAAACGCCGCTCCCATAATGATTGGCTGGGGAAAGGATGTTGCATAGCTGAATGGTCCAGAAGTAGAGAAGTTGACACCAGGACTGTTCGCAACCCCGTGCTGAGGGAAGATATTAATCTCGCTACTGCGGTCTCTCAAGGAAGAGCGACATACTAGAGCTTCAGACCACCATTGGTATGGGGGAAGTCCAAGACGCGGAACACCTGGCGACGTGTTGACCGTGTTGTTGATGAGCTCCGGAACGGTAAACTCGTCAATTATGGCACGAGCACGGGTGATGGGGTCCAAAGTAAGGTCACAAACGGCATTACCTAAGAGTGGTGCAGCTGTACAGTCGGGGAATGAGTAAGCCTGAGCAGAGACGTGCTCGACAGCCAGTAAACCTGTCGCCAGGAGGGAAGTCCACGTCGCTCGCATAGTGTGCGACCGAGTACGCGTCGTCGGACACGCAAAACGGAATTACTGCCATCATCGTACTTATATTCTATACGTCCTGTCGATGATCTAAGTAAGTCGCCCTTCTTCAGTGATCCCAACGGACCGGCGGGGATTCATCGGAGAAGAAGCGAGTGAGCGTACAAAGAAGCCTCGCCATCAGCTCAGCATTGTCATATGAGTTGTCAGGAGGGCTGTATATTCGCAGGAAAAAAGGAATACGACAGCTTCGCTGCCTTGGACATAACGCTGACGGCTGGCCAACACCATATATAAATCCCGATTTCTGACAAGCGACCTGAACTGCGAGTTTGACCGAAGACATGCCGCACGATGTTGTATGTCGTATTTGAAGGGTGATGAAGAGACGTAGTCCAAGCGAGGAAAGAGTAAAGGTGCAGCGTTCACCGGGCCAGGATCTCGAACTAAACAAGGTCCGGTCGCGACGCCTGGGAGCAGAGAAACGCCGCAGAGTTACGTCTGGAAACTGGTGAGGGTCACCATTATATAGCGCAGTAGACTGCTATTGTCTTACCATAGTCCGAACTTAAGACTCCCAAATCTCTGTCCCGACGAATCTTAGGCTGAGCTTGAAGGCCCGGCCCGGCTCGGGGCTCCAGCAGACCTTCGAAAAACCAAACGATGTGCCGCGCCTAAGGGAAAATCCAATGGCGTGCTTCCAGTTCCGCAAAGAACGTGCCATCCATCATGCTGACGAAAGGCACCGCACTGTCCCATATACTCCGACGGCCGTGTATCTTTTCCTTCCACTCGTCCGGTTGAGCCTTCCTCTCAGCGAAAGCGATGTGGATTTTAATGATGGGAACAGATTGGCGGAACCTAACATAGCTCGCTAGATGAGCCAAGGAGAGATCCTCAAGGGTATATGGAGGGGATACGTTTGGCGGAGGCTTGGCAATCATCAATACGAATTTCTGGACGGTCGGCGTGAAGAAGATGTTATCGAGCGTATCGTAGTGATATGGGGTGAATTCCCACAGTGGAAAGGCGATATGAGTGGAATTCGGACAGCCCCTGAGTGGTATGAATGCCGACATGCGGAGACTCTGGATACGAATATGGGTGATTCCAGCCATGAAGTTGCGACTCGGTTCATATTCATCAAACATTTTCCAGATCAAAGACGGGTTTTCAGGAAGAACAAACAGAGAACGGCATGGGTATTTGAACGATGCACTGCTGGCGATACGACCTTCCGATACAACTGATCCCCTCACACCACGAATCATAGCGCTCTCCTTCTCCTTGAGAGCCTCCAGCATAGCCCACAGGTAAAATCCAGGGAGCGCGATCCTCTCAAGGTCCGGCATCAGGGAGCTGAAAAATGGGATAGCCCTTCGCCAGTTCGCCCCAATATTTTCAATCCAGAGGTTTCGCACTAGCGAGCGAACTGTCTCTGGGATGATTTCAGGAGAAGGCATATGGCCTCGGAGGACGAGCGTCGAGAAAACGTGTTTCGCGACGGCTACACGAGCCCATGAGCAAAGGAGTGAGATCGACAGCGCGGTGTCTTTGCATGAAGCTGCTGCGAAATCGAAGATGATAATGATGAGTTCGACAGGCAGTGTCAGCTCATCAGCCATGGTTAGCCCAGCCCGTAAATCTTCAGGGCCTCTCGCAGTAGAGATAGGCCTCTAGTAGTCCGGTTTGAGGTGATATACATGAACAGCCCAAATATAAATGGTGAAAGAAGATATTTTCGTAACACAGAGTGACAGAAAATGCGTGATATCACACACCGGTGACATGCGTGGGTTTAGAGATTATCATATGTCGTATACCGAATCCAGCCGTTTTCGAATCAATCATTCTATGAGTATCAGACCTTCAATAGCTTGCTAATTATTTCTCGTGCACGGCTTTTGCGGGGAGTCTGTCGTCTTCCGCTGGATCGCTACGCTGGGCTCTATCACGACTCAAAACGATCATGTTGCGGAAGATACTTTCAATCGAAATTACTCTAAAGCCACCCTCGCAGCTGTCCCCAAACTCCCCTTTTTTGTTCCTACACTAGGCGCCATCATACTCCCAGCTCCCGTCCAACTACTCTGGCCATCTCGACGGTCTCATCCATGGCTCTCTTGCTCCACTTCGTGAACTGGATAAAGCCGTGCGTCAAGTCTTCGTGATTCACATACAAGACCTCGTTCCCAGCCTCCTTCAGTTTCTTCGCGTACTCGAAGCCGGTGTCGCGTAGCGGATCGAAACCGTTGGTGATTATAAATGCTTTGGGCAAATTCTTATGTCCATTTGTTAGGGTCTTATCTGCCAACAAGGGCGTAATGTCGTAGTCCGTGTGGTTCTTCCCTGGTCAGAATCGTACAGCGCCGATTAGGCATCTCACGAAGGGTCAAGATTGAAGCGCACCTTGAGGCAGCATATTCCAGGCGAAAATGAGGACTCCTTGAGTCTCTAGGTACAAGCCGGTACAATTTTCAGCACCGGACTGCGTCTCGAATGGTACTTTGCATTCGGGATATACCAGCAACTGCAGAGCAATCTTCGGTCCGTTCATTTCCCGCATGCGCAGGGCGGTCACGGCTGTCATGTTTCCACCTGCGCTATCTCCTCCGACGGCGATGCGATTGGGATCGATACCTCGTTCGGACGCGTGCGAGTGTAACCATCTCAGCGTCGCCTCGACTTCGTGCAATTGCGTCGGATACTGTTTCGATTATACTGGTAAGCCCCTCGGTGTACGCTGGGAAGACTGATACGCACCTTCCATTCGGGTGCGAGACGATACTCTAGCGCGTACACCTGTATTCCTCCCTCCTCTGCCATGATCCTGAAGAAGGTATCGAACTCTGGAAGACTGCCGACCGTCCACCCTCCTCCATGGATATATATCAACGCGGCGCCTTTCCCCTTGGCCCGCCCTGTGGACTGGTTTGAAGGATGGTAACAGCGGACGTTCATGTCTCCGACTGGTCCGGGAAGAATCAAGGGCTCGACGCGAACATGCTGAAGGTCTGGGGGAGGCGGAACTGCAAGTACTCGGGTGTGGTGTCGTCGTTCGTCGGTGAAGGGCTCTTTCCCTCCCAAGGTCAGGTTGGTGGACTGCAAGAAACCTTTGATTTCTGGATCGAGAATAGAGCGACGGATACTGTGAGGCAGGTGAGCAGTAGTAAGTACTTTATCCACCGACATCCTGAGTGTTGTGGGTATGAATTCTATTATCGCCGCTATATATAGGTGAGGACGAAGAGTCGTCATTCGTCGCGTCGATGTCGTATCCACCGATTTATCACGTTTATATCACGGTTCAGTTAGACATCCGTGGTAAGACATTCAAAGCTGTGATCGACATTAGCGCTCTTCCATCGTGACGCCACACCATTTCAGGTCATCCTCCTTCCTTACCAAGCAATTCAGGCGTAATTATTTTGTAGTATTACAAGTACTAGTTATTGGTTTTCTATTGGCTCAATTGAAAATTGAAGGACTCTAATTCGACGCAGTTTCTCTGATTAATCTATCCTGACATTGACAACCTGCATTACATGAGGGCTGTGTCCGATAATCAAACCTTCAACGAATGTTGCAGCTACTTCTATTTGTGTCCAACGTTCCACGCCTCGCGGACTGCGTGGAGGCGCCAAACTCGCCTCTCTGACTCACTGCATGCAACATTGTCATGGCGGACCTAGGAATTGGAGCTACTTCGCTGGGCATAGCAGTAGTGGCGCTTGCTGCAGCCGTGATGCAGGTCACCATGCAGGTTGACATAGAAGCGCGCCGGAAGGGCAAGACAGACCGCCTGGCCTTGGGAGAGTGGTCTATTGAATGGCCACAGGCGAAGTTGTTCATATATTTCGTTCTTCGGCTGTTTAGGATCAAGTCTCCGTGGGGAGATCCTAGAATCCTGACCGTACCGTTCATAACGAATGGAGAAATCCAGAAATACTTGTATGCCGAAGCCACAGCATCAAATCGAGGAGAGCTACAAAGGCGGATCGAGAATAGACTCGTGAAATCAGCTACGAAAAGGATCAGCACGGGCGACGGTCGATACACAGGAAGGACGCACGCAGTGCGCGAGACCACGTGTAAATCATGCGAAGCCTGCTGGGCAGATGCGATGGACATGTGCGGGTTCACCCGGAGGTACTGGTCGCTGCTGAGCAGAGTCAGTGCCCAGCCTTGCAACGGAGTCATCAGGCCCGCCAATGCCGTGACGAACTTGCACAGCCTGTGGGGGTTCGGCCGGGTGATGGGGTTGAGGGATATCGTGCGCTCGGGCTCGAAGATCACGCTGACGAACGGTGGTGCATCGCTTTATCTTGACCTCTACACGGGTGCGGACCAGCCCGTTCGGTTAGCACACTTCAGCGGTTCGCCGGATGGAAGGTATATGATTGTCGAGGAGATGTCGCAACATACGGCCCAGTCGGTCCATGCGGATGCGGTGTGGTCATTAGGGTACATACCCAGTCCCGACAGGCTGTCGCTCAGCAATAAACCACCTCTTGGGCCCGAGCCGTCGCATACACGTCTGGAGTTACCCAGCATGTTTACTCCTTGTCGTGGTAGTGAAGGGACTACTGCGTGGAGTCCCAATTTTGATGATTGGGCGGCCGAATTCGTTCGCGTTCTCCGAGAGTGTCAGACCACCGAACCCAGTACGGTGAATCTAGTAGACCATGTCTACTCTCCTTCTGTCGTGGCATGCATCAGGACGTATCCCATCCAAGGGCTCCCGGATGACCAGCACGTGGCGTGTTATGATGCATTGCTATGGTGCGTCCAGCATTGGCCGCTGTGTGATTACCAGAGGCTTTGCATGCAGCTACCAGGAGGATGTACAGACCGACCATCATTGCCAACGCTCGGGACCGGATTCATCGGTCCCGAATTTGTGACAGATACCCAACAGACTCGAGACTGGTACATCAAAGCATACACTTGGGCTGAAACTGAGGCGGGTTTTATGCCAGTCGATAGACAAGGCTGGGCACTGATCAAGGATTTTGCGGAAGGCAGAGTGAAAGAGTTCAGAAGGGGTGTAAGGCTGTGGAATAGTGGTATGAACAACTGGGCCTATACCGTCATAGTCAAGGTTCTGCAGGTCTGGAAGTTGGAGTTGTATGTCGAATTGCAAGGAGCGAGCAGCGCAACCTTCCAGACTTCCCCCGACAAGAAAAAGTTTGATTCGTTGACGGCTATGCTTGCGACGGTTGCGATGGCTTCTATAGCAGTCGCCACGGACAGTACCATCATTGGAAACGATGAAGTGAATAGGGGGATAGCGATAGAGTTGGGCGGCGTGGCATGACCGTTGGGGAATGCTAAGCTACCTTGTGCGGGTCATCTAGGGTCCATCCGTTTGCGTGATGCATTGATGCGTATGACGCCTTTGCACGTTGTTGCAGTGGCTAGATGATAGAATGCATATTTCGACCTCAGAGCCACGGCGAGATCTATGTGTACAATGCATGGTTAGTATACGGGCATCGTGCCGATCTGAAATCAAATGCTAGGCGAGTAGCAGGCAAGTCAATCCATTAAGATCCTGTCGATTATATGAAGTCCAGCTTGGGTCCAGCATGCAGTCGCAGAAACGATATGACTGCTCCAAGTAAGGGACAGGTCTCCGTCGATCTGGATATGTATACCCCAAAGGATGTCGAAGATGCCACCCCGTACGCGAACGCGGGCCAGGGCTCGAAAATTCGGAATATTGACGTCTCGAGGAAGGCCTTTCGGGAAACAAAGCACATTCCAGCCGAATGTCGGTGTGCCGCGTCGACGTCGGTCGACTGGCAGGATTCATGTTGCTTTCACATATTGTAAACATAGTCGTGTGTGCACGTGAATTCAGACACCCATAAATGATCAAACTGTGCAGAGTTTGACCGAGCCATGAATTCGAGCATGTCCAAAATTTCCACTTCTGGAGGATCGTCGATCATTCTGGAGATTGTGTCTATATCACAAGACCTCTGCAGGGTGAAAGGAGGTGCCCGCGATGAAGTCAAGAGAGAGGTCAATGCACCATATGATTCATGAAGTCTTTGTTGTCAAGATCCAGCAACTTGAAATCTAACGGGACACGGGGGCAATATTTACTCTAAATGACCAGCACGTGCTTGCTCGTCTTCTTCCGGCGGTGGCGGTGCCTCGAGCAGGGGCTCATGTGTGTTCTTTGCTGAGACCATCCCTTCAAGCTCGCCATTTCCTTCAGCTCGTCATTGCCTTCCAGTTAACGGCCGTGGACGAGGTCGACGAGGTCGACGAGGCGCTGCAGTCCCCTCCTCTCTTGCAGCCACCGCCTCGTCCGGCGGGAGTACTTTCAGCGACTTTTGTCTGCCACAGAACGTCTCGCTCAGTATTATGTCGGACCCCATTCCGTTCGTAGCGAATGAGGCGCCGTCTAAGGTCTACTACAAAGGCTTGCCCTCCCAACCGCCTCTCATCGCTACCCCTTCGATGATTCAACTGGTCCCGAGGCCTCCTCTGTTCTCAAAGAGCTTAGGGAGCTGTGCGACCACCCACTTGCTAGTGCTTGGGACCACGGCTTAGTCGATGTCCTTCTCCGCGACCTGAACACGATGCGTGTGGACTGGACTAGTATCGACGCCGTTCGCATCGCGGAAGTCGGAGAGTCCTCTGGCCTGGCTACCGTCTGGATCGGCGTCGAGTTCGGAGCGCTCAGCTTCGAGGAGGGCAGTGCCGTCGCTTTCAAGTGCCGCACGTTGATCGACAGTTACGGTATCCCCGACTACCACGTAGAAATCCGGAGTCTCGCGTTATGAGACAGGCGGGCAATCGGTTCTTGGATCCCGTCCCCTTGTCCGACCCGACTTTTATGGCTCGCGACCCATACACCGCGACCCTTGGCATCCCAATCTCTGCCAAGGATAGGCCATGGGCCGAGGGAACGGATGGATTCTACCTCAGCACCGGTGGCGACGACAAGGACATCTACCTCGTTACTGCCCTGCACGTTGTCCTCCCTCTCGAACAGGACGACAACAATGAATGTGAGCACACGAACACCAGCAAGACGCGTGAAGACGTTGTTATCCTTGGTACATCCGGTTTCAACGAGAAGCTCGCCGCCATCGACTACGAGATTAGGGGCCAAGAGTATGCCTTCACCGATGCCGACGAGCGGATCGAATCGGTTCAGGACATGGACGATCTCAGGTCGGTCACTGAGCGCGAGGCGGCGGGTTGCTGAAGGCGGGGGCGGGGCTGAAAGCACTCCACGCTTTGCGCCGCGGGATTGCCACCCAGTGGGGGGCGAAGGAGAAGCGTGTCTTCGGTGAGCTCGCCTGGCCTCCCCCCCTCGTCCTCTCCACCGATCCCGGCCAGTACACCCTGGACCTCGCCGTCATCAAGATCGACGCGGGCACGCTCGACGCCGAAAACTACCGCGGCAACACCATCAACATAGGCAACGAGTACACGCGCGAACAGTTCTTGGACAAGGTCCGTCTACATCACACCAGCCCCGTTTCTTTCAGATTCCCGGCCAACCGTCTCGTGGCGCTCGAAGACCAGGTCCCCGAGAGCGCCCTCGCCAAGCCGCCCATGCTCGACGTCAACGGCGACCGGTGCTTGATCGTCTTCAAGAACGGCGCAAAGACTGGTACGACCATTGGCAGGGCGAACAACGTTTCGTCTTATACCCGCAGCTACTTTGCCGGCCAGTACCAGGAGTCGAGGGAATGGCCGGTCATTCCTACCGACTGTTCTCCGCTAAAGGTGACTCTGGGTCTTGCCTCGCCAACGCTTTCGGCCGCGTCGGTGGCATCATCACTGGCGGTACTTCCGGCCCCAGTGCCACCGATTCCGCGGACGTGTCTTATGTCACCCCCATCTCCTTCATTATGAAGGTCCTCCACAACACCAAGCGCTTCGAGCACGCCCACCTCAATCCGGTCCTAGCCTAGGAGGGCACCCAGAATTCATGTCGGCGAGGTGGTACTTTTGGTCGCGTCGGAGCAAGTATCGACTAGTCTGTATTATGGTAGCCTCTCTCGTACTTCGGACAATCGAAACTGTATAAGCTGTATAATTGAATCCTAAGCCATGTACGCCGACGACTGCGTATAATATTATATATGTATCTGTGCAATTGCGTCCTAGGTGCATACACGACAAAATGCGGCGGGTACAAGGGAATCGCGCAAAAGAACAAGGTTGAATCTACCCCGGCCTGGAGAGTGCTGCAAGTACGTATGGACTTCGTAACTCGATCGTATTCGTTGACGACGACGAGAATACCAGGCCCGAAATCCAGCAGACAAGCAAAACTCGCCACAGAACAGGAAGCCTCGCACGACGTCCTTTGCCCCAGACACAAGAGCCAGCCCAGACAACCAGCTCCTGACCACCCTCCCTGGACCGCAACAACACATTGAAGGCCCTGGCAATCTGGGGATCCCTCGACCAGCACAAGTGGTGCTGTCCGCTGCAGAATCTTAGGAGTAGAGTTCATCGGATGCTGATTCTCAGCTACGGAGTAGCCATCCACCCACCGCTGCTAGGGATGCCCAACCCTGTCTTTCATGGCGTTTGGCTGAGCCCGACGGGTCCGTGCGGTATGGTTTGCCTGACATCGTCGACTTGATTCTCTGGCTGGCATCCCGTGTGAGAAGAACCTTCAGTTGGTGGGTGGCCTGGCAAGAGGGCTCGGGTCTGGAGGGAGAGTCTGCTCTAGCAGTAGGATAGTCCATGGTAGAGTCGGAATTTGCAGGGACGCTCGGAAATCTCAAAGGTGTAGGACGGGGTGCTGCGAGTATGATCGGGCCTCCACCGGTGACCTAGCCTCGTGAATATTTACCAGCCATTTTCGATCTACTCGATGAGCCGCGTCGACATTGGTCGATTGGCAGTCATATCGCCTTCATGTTGTGAACATAGTCGTCCACGTGAAAAGATACCTATAATTAATCAAATTGTGAAGAGTTCTGCCGAGCTATGAATTCGAGAAGAATTCCGTTTTTGGCGATTCTGGAGGATCGTCGATCGTCCCGGCGAATATCACAAGACCACGGCAAGTAAAGGGACAGACACGCGATGACGTCGAGAGAGAGGTGAATACACGAGTCTTGCCAAGATCCAGCGAATCTGACAGATATGACACCGATAGCCCATGAATTAATTAATTAATATCGATCCAACAAGCGAAATTGATGCATGGCGAAGATCACGGCCGAGCACGCAAAGTCCAAGGAAAGCAGAACCAAAAGAGTGATCGACTTGAGGGATACAGATCCTCCTTGAGACGTTTCGATCTTTGAGTTACACGACGAGACAAGACTGCAAGTGGTAGACCTACGAAAGAAATCGAGAAGGTGCAAGCTACACAGCGCACGAAAAGACGCCTTCACGGTATCCAAGTTTTGAGCGAGCCTCACGACATCACGGAGACTCGGTGGATTCACTCGTATTTCATAGCGACACAGTCAGCAGAGGAGACCCAGGTCGACACCAGAAAACGTCCACAATGAGCAGATAATGCGCGTCCGATGGTCGCATCCCATCCTAATACAATGCGGGCGCACTTCGGAGATGGATTCTGGGCGGCTGCGGAATCGCATCATTAATATTGAGCACGCGTCGACCAATTCCATGCAAGCTTTCCGAGGCTGCCAACGGCCATCGCTTGATGAATCTACCTGGCCAATCATTATTTTTTGCGAGCATCGGGCAAATGCCACGTCAGTTGCTCTCGTTGGGGTTGTGGCGTTGCTAGGGAGAGAAACAACGCTGGAAGCCACACACAAGTCCGAGTACTTGTCATTCATGAGCAAAAGACTGGGGAAACGAAACATACACCAGATGGATACAGGCAACGGCAGTCCGAAGATTACTAGGTGGGGCGTGAGAATCCACAATGACGTAAATGGTATATTACCCCACATCTTCTTTAGCCCGGACTCTCAAGCCTCCCCCGCTCTAGTCCCTCTCCTTAGCTCACGACCACCATGTCTGCCTTACGCGCCCTCTCCAAGTCCGCCCACCGCGCTTCCCGTCCCTTTGCCGCCCGTGGATTCCGCTCGCCCTTTGTCGCCCTCGCCGAATCTCCTCTCACCACCCCTCCCTCAGTGCAGAACGGCATTTACGAGAAGAACATCGAATACTCCTCAGAACCCACTCTCGCCGCCAACGGGTCGTATCACTACGTCGTCTCTCAGCCCGATCCCAGCGACACGCCCTATGCCGTCCCCTCCGGTGCCTACCCCACATCCGCGCCCTACGTGAACTACACTGCCACCGAGCGCCTGGAGGTACTCGATGCCGCTTCTTCTTCCACCGCATCCACTCTCGCTCATCCCAATCTCAGCAGCGCAGTGCCTAGGAACGACTCGGGTGTTGGGGAGAGCGCCCGGATCAGGCACGAGGGCAACCCCAACAAGGGGACGGAGTTGATGGATCATGCTGGTACGAAGGGCGCGAACAACTTGCAGGAGAGGAATCCCCCTCCGATACAGGATGTTGGCGAGAAATTTGGGAACATGGGTAACAAGGAAGCTTGGAAGGCACAGAGGTGACACCGTCCTCGAGCAGAAATAGTACGTGTGATATCTCTGCCGCTGCTGTCACCTGAGCTAACTACATATACGCGTCTATTTCCAGAATAAATTCAATTTGCTTTGCCATAGACTGAAGACGCAACGTTTTGTACAATAGCACGATTCGAGACAAGCTTTCCTTATAATCGTTTGGCGTTCTTCGTTTTACTCGTACTTGTAACATTATTGCCCTCCCTGTTGTTGCATTCGTCGTATTCCTGCAGTTTGTCAGCGTCCCGGCTCCCAATGACCATGTACTCGTCTATATTTATGGATGTGTCGCACATGGCGTTGAACATTGAATTGGCGTATGTCGTTGCAATGGAGCGGCCGAGCTCGAGCCATAGGCACTTGGCACGGTGTGTATTTGATTGAGGAACCAGCTCGCGGGATTACTGCGCCCAAGGTGCGGACATCCTTTGGAAATGGCAATGGTCTATGCCTTATGTAGCATGTTCGCCGTTACCAAACATCGGACCCGTGTCTTGATAGCAAGCCGTCTCGCCCAGTCCTAGACTGTGGCTGGATCTGAGATCTAACAAGATGCCGACAGATTAGATAAATATGAGTAGCAAAACTTATCAGATAAGATTACGACACAAAGATCATATACTGTACCATTTCGATCAATTCGCCGTGTCACGCGTCACGCGTCCCTCTGGCGTGGCGAAATTTAGGTATTGTCACGCGTCATGTAGCTAGGTGGCGAAATGAAATGCCAATGTCGGAAATTCCGAACACCATTATAAGTGATTACCAGCAGAAAGAAGGTTTAAAATGGATTAAATTGGGATTAAAAGTCTATACGGAAATATCCGACATGTCTGGGACACTGGCGAAGTTGGGAGCTTGTCACGCGTCGTCCGGCGAGACGGCGGGCTGGCGAACTGATTCCGGTTGTCACGCGTCATGGCCGGCGGCGAATTGATCGAAATGGTACAGTAATATAACTCATGAGAAAATAGTTCTATTGGTCTTAATTTTTTCTAGAAGGCGCCAGATTTAATATAGTGTAACTAGCTTAGGAAAGAATGTGTGAAAAAATATACAGGACGTGCTGCAAAATATACCACATTATTCAATGGTACAATACTGTACACAAGAAAAAATCGAGATGAGGCAGACTAGCGTAATGGTTAACGCGCCAGTTTCCGGTTATTTCGTAGCTGGAGATTCTGGGTTCGAGTCCCAGGTTTGTCGTCATTCCTTTTGGTTTCAGCTGAATTTCTTTATTCATGAGACCCCAACAATCCCACTATGGACTGCAATATTTACTTTTCTCTTGTGTTTATGCACATTCCGTGGAGCACACTCGTATCACTGTGATAGATCGTACGATTAGCAGCTATTTCCCCATAGATGTAAACGGTGCACACCGAGGCATAATCAAAACCAGACCTGCGAGAGGCCACTCAGTTCGCCCTGGGAAAATTGGCCTTCCTTTGCACTTCTGCATCCAGACACGCATGTAGCATGATTTTATTAGGGTGTCCGGTTTTCATATAGGAGTAACCTCTGGACCAATCATAGGACACAGCGTAGGCCAAGATCGTGCCACTCCGGTTGAATCCCATCGACGTCACTGGACCGGGACATGGCTCTAATGCTGGTAGTGATTTTCGTTAATGGAATCCAAGGACCCAGAGATAGGTCCTTACTTTGGAGTCGTGTACGAGTGTCTCTCTCCCATAAGTTGATGGTGCCGTCGGACCCTGACGTCCAAATAGGTGAGTTAAGGGAGACTGAATCTGGAGTACGTGAACGTACCACAAGTGGCGAATGTCCCCTGGTAGACCGGATGAAATATGATGTCATTCACGGCGTAAACTACGGATTCCACCTTGGAGGCCTGCTTCATGTCCTGCCTGTGGCACCTGAAGGTATAATTATTCCTAGCAACATGCGTCAGGGAGCGATAAGTTAATGGAGATAATGTAGCACTTACGCCATATTATTCTGGCTGATGTAACTGCGCTAGAGCATGGCAATTCAGAAGGTGTGGTATCAGGCGAGGGCCTGTAACGCACTGCATAGCGACTCGGCCCTCTATGCTTCCAACTGCGAATCCATCGGCCGTGAGGAAGCAGTTCACAACTCGCGTCTGCCACCTAAGCGGAGACGGAATGGACTTGCGGGGCGTCATCGGGTTCCTGAGATCAAATATCTGGATATTGCGGTCCGCTGTCCCAACGGCCATGAGCGGGTAGACGACATCCAAACTATAGCATCGTTCAGGAAGCGAGACGACTCCAATAGGTTGTGGGCTGCGAAGGTCCCAGTACTTCACGAGCGAGAGTTTCGTTAATAAACGCAATGCCTAAGAGGAAATGACTGACCTTGACAGTCTTGTCCCAACTTCCGGTGACGAGTATGCACCCCTGAGGGCTCTCAATCCACCGCGCTGCCTTCACAGGGGCGTCGTGGGCAGCGACCTGAGAGGATTGTCCAGTTTGTACATCGAACACACGCGCAGCGTTGTCGGCGCCTCCGGACAGGATCCGGGTGCCATCCTGCAACACAGAGAGTCAGATGCAAAGAGCATGACAAATCGGTGAAATATGGACGCGGACCTTGTTCCAGCAGACTCCTAGTACTGGACCTTGATGAGAGTACATTGCTACTCCACGGGAATCCAGGTTGCCAGCAACTTCATACACATGAACCTGTAAACTGTTAATTATACGATGCAATGTGGACAACGATGCGATGTTGTACATTGTTATCCCATCCTCCCACAGCTAGGAAGTCTGCAGTTGGAGAGAAACTTAGTGATGAGATGGAGTCAGCCGGTGGTCCCCTTATTTCCACATCCTTCCGTGCTGGAGCGGTAGAAACGTTAGGAAAGGACATCGAGGTACCGGGTGAAGGATGATTGGTAGTAAACCCTTAGCTCGATCAACTAGGACGCCACCCGGCGCCAATTTGACTCATTTCATCACGACCCGTATTTAGGTACTTGGGTTCGCGATGCGAAGGGCAGAATCACATAATGATCACCGTTACAGGAAGGTGAATCTGCACGATACTGTGTCTAGTAGCAGACGTGGATAACTTGATCGCGGTCGGGTGTACTATCGACCCTTGTGGACTCGAAGAATATGCTGTCGTACGGCGAGGCTTACACACTTGTTCGATGCGATACACTTGCTGGCCACGCCCACTCGTCATTCCTACCACTCTCATGTCGGACTGACTTAGTAGAGGACTAAGGCGCATCAAATTACAAGAGTTTATACAGAAGAAACAAACTAACCACACTCTCGCCTTCATATATATTACTTCCCGACATCCCCACGTTACCGTCCCTTTACTACTCGCTTCTTCACCTCCTCCTCTTTACAGGCGTGCAACATAATCTTGTTTGGGTGTCCAGGGGTCATACCAGAATGACCCTTCGACCAATCGTAGGAGACGGCGTACGCAAAGATGGAGCCGTTGCGATTGAAGGTAGTAGAAGTGATGGGACCAGGGGAGGGCTCGAAAGCTGTACGAAGCGAAGACATGAGGAAAAGGATTTCCAAGAAGGAATGAAACTTACTCTTCAGCCTGGTGCGGGCGTCCTTGTCCCAAAAGTTGATAGTCCCGTCCGAACCTGAGATAATCGTCGTCAGGGGGACCCTTGGGGGAGAAAGGAGCGAGCTCACCACAAGTGGAGAATGTACCGTGCACGGGGTGGAATGTGATGTCGTTCACAGCAAATACTAATGATTGATCTTTGGAGTTCGGAGTTGCATCTCGACGATGACATTTGAACGAAAAGTTGTTCCTTTACATCCAAATCAGCCTGGTACAGGATGTACATCTGGATGCGACTCACGCTGAATCTTTGTCATCAATATATCTTTGTGGAAAATGCAAGAGATCAGCTACGTTTATTGAAGGCGGCATCCCAGACCACGTACTGAATCGCTACACGACCCTCAACACTCCCCACGGCAAAACCATTGTTTGTTGGGAAGCACGATACAGTTCTTGTCTGCCATTTCAATGGAGACTGCATCGTCTTATGAGGTGTCATAGGGTTGTTCAGGTTGAAAATGCACAAATGACGCTCGGCTGTACCAACAACCATCAACGGGTACGCAACATCGAGACTATAGCACCGCTCGGGCAGATTCACTGTGCCGATCGGCTGCGAAGATCGCAAGTCCCAGTACTTATGCGCATGCTCAATCAGTCTCTTGAACTTCCGCAGAGCAATAGAAGTATGCACCTTGACTGTCTTATCCCAACTTCCAGTTACGAGGATGCCACCTTGCGGCGTCTCAATCCACCTCACCGCTTTCACCGGTGCATCGTGTGCAGCAACCTGCGAGGTCTGACCCGTCTGCACATCAAACATTCTCGCTGCATTGTCTGCTCCTCCAGATAATATTTTCGTCCCGTCCTGCCAAGTCGTTCAGAAACCACATGTAGAAAAACAGCAACAACACACCTTATTCCAGCACACTCCTAAAACAGGACCTGGATGCGAGTACATCGCCTTTCCTTGTGTCTGACCGTTCGCCCCAACCTCATAGACGCGTACCTGCCCGCGAGTTTCAGGTCAACTTCCAGCAAACAACGGTGACCAACACGTGTCGTCAGCATATGCACGCACATTATTGTCCCAGCTTCCAACAGCCAAGTAATCCGCCTGAGGCGAGAACGACAAGGAAGAAATGGAGTCAGTTGGCGGGTCCGTAACTTCAATGTCCTTCTCCGCTGGAGCCGCGGGCGCTGTGGATGCTGCCGTGTTGAAGAACGACATGGCTTTGATTTGACAGGAAGGAAGTAAGAGACAAGCTTAGACGAAACTTGCGCTTAAGGACGGAGTTCCCAAAAGAAGGTTGGTAGTCAACAACAAGAACACGCCTGTGGCGGTTGTGGCCCGTGTCGCAACCGCACAAACCTCGGGCACGTGGTGTGACTACTGCAGTGACTTTGTCACGCTATTGTGCGACTCGACTCTTCAGTGTCTTCACGTGTGCTACAAAATTCGCTGTTCTTCGACTTTGGATGCATTTTCTGCCTGATATTCCATGAAGACTCATTCATTGTACACTCGGCGAAATCATATGTAGTAGGTGACAGACCTCCCTATTGTAATCCAACACCATGGTGTCGTATGATGTCCTGAGCCGATATTTTATGATACAGATACATTTCTAATATCTCTAGGTCGATGTCTTTTTGTCATCTGCACATGTTTGTTTCAAATACAGTGCCTCTATCATTCTCACACTCCCTCCCTTATGTATGCCCTTTTCATTTGAGACACATCCTTTGTGCTACGTGCTTTCGCTGAGGATCTTCCGCACTGCTTTGGCTCTGGTCTCAGAAGAGCGAGACACGTCCGCCGCGATACAGTCGGGCAAGTAGAGTTAATGGTCGGAGAGTATCCTCGGATGCATCGAAGAAGCACAGCCCGAGTCAAGCATAATTGCCAGGTAGTGTCGTTCGATCTTGACTTTTGGTAATTGACAACCCTTATATTCCGTGCGGCGTTGAGTATTGAACATACAAGCTTGAAGCGAGACAAGTCGATCCGACATAATAGGCTACGAGAGGTTCAGTCAACTGCGGCCAAACTCTGGAGGGAAGCATTCCGACTCGACATCCTACAGCATCCAAAACGAGATGCATCCATACTGGGAAAGCAACCCGAACAGGCAGGAAAAGGTCATCACTCCGACTCGGGTGGAAGATGACATTCAGAGAACATAGCATGGATGCATTAGACTACTACCGAAGGAGAAGTTGAATCATACGCCTCCAACACTAATGAATCTAAGGGGCGATGCATCGAGAGTGTGGACAGGACAGAAATACCATAGAACCGACCTGAACTGACACCCATACTTCTCGGAGTATTGCGTCTACAGCCAAGAGCAAGAACAATGTAGCCTAAACGGCGATTGATTCCCAATGTTCTTGGAGAGTATCAAGGTCTCCTTTACCGAGACTATATTTTGGTGCCATATCGGACACTGACGAGAAATCTTCTCCACTGCTTCTGGCGATAGAGTGGGCGAGTCTAGAAACGCGTTCCGGAGAGTTGGTCGCAACATTCATCAGAGACGTCGGAGCATTTCAAGCAGGCAAAGATTAGATATACTCACTGCAGGTTATGCAAAAGCACAACAGTCCCTGACTAAAGAGTCCAGGGCGAGTGCTGGTGTCGATGAACGCAAGATGAACGTGGACTTGTGTCATTCGAAAGCGGGTTAAGGTATTCTGAGATTGAAATATTGATTGTGGGTCCGGGATTGTGGCAAATGTCGCGAGATATCCGGACAATCCACGTCGTTACTCTGCCGCAGAATCGAGCATCAGTGGCGTAATAAATGGCCATGATGAACAGCTGCACGCAGTACTACGCTGAGCATATGTCTGGACGTCCATTATGGCACGTCGTGGCGAAGGGAAGAACCGAATTCGAACATGCTATGCAGGATACTTTCGGGGATTGCATTAGGGTTCACGTATTCATCACAGCTTGCACTGGACCCGGTGCGCGTCTAAGTCCAGTAATGAACCTGTCACAAAATGGCCGCTCGCGTCGGTTGCCCATGCTTCCATGTCTCACAAAGCGAGCCCCGCTGATCGGATTGTGTGGTGTATCACAATGCTTTGCATATTCGTTTAGACACTCGCGTCTCGCGCCCGAGTATGTGTAATTGTTTGCGCGGTGTAAACAGTGACCTTGTCACGCTAATTCATGCCTCCACCAGTGTTTATAGAGTTAGGATAGCACATTATTGTATGGTATTATGAGCAACATCTCAACATTCCAGAGATTGCCCAACTCTCCGGCCATTGCAAAGTGACAATCCACATTATTATATTGAGGCTAGCTGCACTATGACTATGGTGATGTTGAACGGCCTTTCACCCAATCTGCATGACACAAAGGGGCTTTACCTTGCGACTAGCAAGGTATCCTGCTGTGTCAGTATGGAAATTCAGAATTTCCACTTTATTTGTCTTTGTTTTTTTTGTTTCCATTTCCAGCATGCGGCGCCACATTAACTGTTGCAGTATCTAAGTTCTGTCTGCTGAGCTACTCTCGTTACAACATTATCTCTGCTCGTCAAGTACTTAGGATGAAATTAGTACGCATGCTGTCCCACCATTCATGTGTCCTTTTGTCCAATCCTTCAAGCCGCTCATCTTCCTGTATCAAATACGCATCATGACTTTGCTTGAAAACATCTACATCGAAATCCGTGAGGAGTCGAATAGTCTCTTGCCCCGCACTCCGTGATAGAGCAACATAGAGATTGAACATATTCAATTTCCCTGTGGGTGGTCTGGCAACATATGGCAAGATTTGCCCAGCTTGTGCTCGATAATCTGGGTGGAGCTGATAAGCCTGCTGCAAATCTGGACGAAGAAGACATTAATGTTGCTCATCATAGACCCAGAAAGAAATAAAAGATTAAGGCATAGTAAGATCTCGTAGCTACAACATGACATGTAATTGATTTCGCCATATACTATCCACTCCGTAGTTCAACTTCACAAATATATACTGAGGTCTGACTCTCAGGTCGAACGTGGGCAATCACCCAAAGATGTCGCAAGGTACATGCCCTGCGCGGACGGCGCAGGTGCTTCTCGAGTTATAGTCTGTCCCTTGGTCTGTAAGCATTACTGCTGCATTAACAGCTCACTGATGAATCGAATGATATGCGTAAAGCAAAGCAACAGGGAACATAACAATCAACATGAAGGTCCGGTGGGATGTGTGATGAGGTCACTGTTTGTGCGGTACAAACTAGTACAAACACTAGGGCGCGAGACGCCGCTGTCTAAACGAATATGCAAATTTATTCTGTTGAATCTGACCTGAAAATGTGTTAGAAACATTTACATTTGATGAATCTGCCAAGTAAGCAAACATTTGTTTTTGTCTCTAGCTTTGTAACCGCTGAGGAATGCGCGATCTGACAGCGTTGCGGCGGACTGCCGGCTACTGCCGGCGGTTACCTGTTGCGTCGAAGTCATGGCTTGACCGTTGACCTTAAGCCTGAGCTCTGCAAAGCCGAGCCCAAGCCCGGGGCTTTGGGCCGAGTCAAGCCCGGGGCTTTGGGCTGATTCGAGGCCCGCACAGCACTACAAGTTGGATCCGTTGCAGATGGCTGGAACTGATCATGAAGCGCTGTTGGACTCTGTATTGCTCATTTCAGATAACATTAGGTCCGGCCAGACGTGATGTGCCTACTAATCCGAGACGTTCCGAAAGCCTTACTTGACACCCGGGAAGGTCTCGAGAGTGTGGATGTAGTACAATCCATACCACATTACTGCTTCCGATCAGTGTGGCCATCTTGTCCCATTTGTTCCAATCGCGGCGGTAAGCAATGTCCTTAACAGAAGGAATATTTCCGCCTCCTGACATTTCCTTTGCCACATTAGAGACTCGCGAATCCTCGGAAATGAATTCTGATGCGCCATACTTAAGAGGCCATGGCAATCTGCAGGATATTCGTTGGCTCACGACGAGTGGCGACGACTTTAGGGAGGCCTTGCCTTTCAGATCATCCTGCACTACATCGAGTTGGGAACTATAGTCGTTATGCTAGCTTTCAGTGCCCATCGGGTGCTAGGCATCCTCTTCCTCGTCACTCAATCCAGTGCTCAGGCCGTTATCGGACCTGTGGCAGACTTGTATGTATATAATAAAGTAATCGCACCTGATGGTTTCAACCGGTCGTGCGTATGTCCAGTATTTTCGAGTCCTAGCATCCCTGACATCTTCAAGGGCTGTTGTTGTTGATGGTCAGCATCCGGCGCCACTCATCAAGGCCAGTAAGGTATCACATATCATAATTACGTTCCAGCCCCTACTAATGCCAGAGCAATGCAGGGAGACCGATTTTCACTCAATGTACACAACAATCTCACTGATAATACTATGGAACGTGCACTTACAATTGTAGGTCATGCCTTGTGGCCGCTCTTACTTATTCAACAACTTACCATACAACAGCACTGGCACGGATTGTTTCAACGGAAAACGAACTGGGCTGACGGAGTTGCGATGGTGACACAGTGTCCCATCATTCCTGGGGAATCCTTCTTGTATGACTTCACTCCAGCTGGGCAGACAGGCACCTACTGGTACCACTCTCACTTCGGAGAACAATACTGTGATGGATTGAGAGGTCCATTAATTATTTATGATCCTGACGATCCCTTTAAGCACATGTACGATGTCGATGATGGTACGTCCTTTGACTTTGGTCACAGCGCGAGTTTACAGCTTATTTAGGGCTTTCCAGAGAGCACAGTGCTGACGATCTCAGACTGGTGCGCGGGTTCCTTATTTTGGCAGTTGTGCGTCTCAACGTGACATCACTACAGGCAACATCTTCCTACTTCTGAATTACCCGAGTTTCCGTACGCGGTGTCACGTTGCATGTGGATCCAGTATGTCTGATATGTTCGATGTAGACCCACGATCGACTCCATACTTTTCAATGGAAAAGGAAGATACTACCCCGGAGGACCTAAAACCGATCTGGCTGTCGTCGCAGTCGAACAGGGAAAGCGGTCAGTAGAGATATTTCCGACTCTATTTCACGGCATGACTGGGTCTTTTCAAATAGTTACCGCATGCGCCTACTATCTTTATCTTGCGATCCCAACTTTATCGTTTGGATTGACGGCCACGACATGACTGTGATCGAAGCAGATGGCGAGCTTCACAAACCAGTGACGGTCGGCTCGATCCAGATTTTCTCCGGTAAATTTTCCGAAACTGCCATATATTGCTACTCGAAGCTCATGCGTGTATACAGGTCAACGTTATTCTTTCATCGTAAGACCTTTCTTCCTGTTGCCTTGACGTTGCTGCAACCTTTGCTTTCCCAGCTCAACGCCAAGGAACCAGTTGGCAACTACTGTGAGTTGCACACATGTCTCCAGTCTCGTCTTGAGTGTATCTGACAATCATTTAGGGATTTGGGCACAGACTGGACCATCCGCCCCATATCTTCCGGGAATAATCAATTCGGGGGTACCAGTGGCTATCGTGCGCTATTTAGGGGCCAACGACTCGGAGCCCACTGCTACAACTTCCACGTTTGCGGACATGCTCAACGAGACCCAACTTCATGTACGTCATGCCACTTTCACCTCGCCAGTTCAGCTGATGATAAGCCTATCACTGTAGCCGCTCGTCAATCCCGAAGCGGTGAGTGAGCAGTTCAAAGTCGTCGCTAGAAACTCACACCTATGTCTTTAGCCAGGCGAACCTTGCCACGGGTGTGCCGATGTCAACCTCAATCTGCCCAGTGAATTTGTAAGCCATCTTACCGACATCGCTTCTATACCTTATCCTGATTCACCTTATAGTTCCTGCACCAACTCGACCCACCCGTCGGCAACTGGACCATGAACCACGCCAAATACGAGCCGCCTTCGGTCCCCGTCCTGCTCCAGATAATGAACGGAGTACCTGCACAGAAACTGCTCCCTAGTAAAAGTGTTTATAGTCTCCCTCCCAATAAAGGCGAGTCTCATGGCTTCTTATCTGATGTTGAGTCTGACGCACGCATACAGTCATCGAAATATCATTCCCAGTGGTCAATGAAGCAAATTTATCGGTGGGTAACCTGTGTTATCCGAGGCATGTGTGTAGTCGTTGACGACGGATCACAGCATCCTATCCACCTGCATGGCGTGAGTCTCCATGGAACATTGCACTACCCTGCCTATCTCACATCTCCTTTAGCATAGTTTCTCAGTAGTCCGAAGTGCCGGGACAGGCCCCGACGGCTACAACTACATAGTTCGTGCTCCATCATCCCCTGTTGACCCACTCATCTCATCATAGCACGCGCGATAGAACCCTCCTCGTAGGTGCCACTGCTATAACACCCGAGGCACGACTGACAGCGAGCAGGACGAGACGTGGTATCTCTCGGAAACACGACAGCCGACAACGTCACGATCCGTTTCGTGACCGACAACCCCGGTCCCTGGCTCCTGCACTGGTACGTCTCCCCCGTCCACACCCGAGCTTCCCATCGCTCATAATCGCCAGCCACATCGACTACCACCTCGCTGCGTGAGTCTCCCCTTCCTCTCCTAGACACTCGTACTCAACACGACTGGTGACTTCTAGTGGGTTCGCAGTGGTGCTCGCCGAGGACGTACAAGACACTGTCGCGAACGATTTGCCCGTCCCGCGTACGTGCCATCCCCGATACTCTCCCGCCCCTCTAACGCGCTCCCATCTGTAGTGGAATGGAACAATCTCTGTCCAGCGTACGCAAAGTTCAACTCCTCGTCGCCCTCTGCCGGTGACTAGCACGCCTACTGCCCCCATTAATTCTGGTATAATTTTGGTCTGGCTATTATAATTATTGCAATTGGATCTGACAGACGAACGACGGACACTCATGCTGTATACTCTGATATAGTATCGCATGCACATTTGGTGCGCAGGTGCTATATTTGAATAATACACTAATCAGACTATATATCTTGTTTTATCTATGACCAAGTTAGCATGCTGCACTTGAGCCCGGCTGAGAGCAAACAAATCCGTGCATCTGTATCCAATGGCGGCAATGAACATAACTGCACATCCGTGTATAGTCTGACTCTACCCAAACGACATGAAACAAGCCCGCTCACATGGTATAAGAACAACATCTGAAGACAAAACCGTGTATCGATACATATTAATGCGAAACCCAAATTACAAAGTTCCCGAAACCACAACACACCGTCTAAAACGGATTCCACACCAACTCTCCGGGCTGCCCAACAGGCCTCTTCGGCCGCGCCACCTCCACACACTCTTCCCCCTCCCCCCCCTCCACCCTCAGCCGCCCCTCCCCGTCCCCATCGTACCGCACCGCCCGCCGAATAACCCGGTCCAGCCGGTCATCCAAAAAGTCCGTCGTCGCGTCCACAGCCAACTCAAGCACCCTCTCCGCCTGCACGCGCAGGCCCGTCATCTTGTTGATGTACTCTGGCAGAATGAGGAACACGTCCGAGAACGACGGGTGCGTCGCGCCCGCTGCAACACATGAACACGAGGGCGTCACAGGAAAGCGAGGTCACGCACGTATGGTAAACACCGCCGGCCCGCGCGCCCTCTCCGCCGTCCCCGCGATCTGCTCCGCAAATATCGCATACTCCCTCCCCACCGCGAACTCCTCGCTGTTCACGACGAGCAGCGGGTGCGGGATGTTCGCGCGCCACGGGTCGAGCCGCTGCGTCGCGGGGTCGAACACGACGACCGCGCGAAAGGGCATGTTCTGCGACGACGTCGCGAGCTGCGCGGCGGGGGTCAGGATTATATATATGTATCGTAGCCTACGACTCACCCCGACACTCCCGCCCAGCGAATGTCCCACCATCACCGGCTGGCTCGGATCGACGTGCACCCACCTCGTCCAGTCAAACTCGGGCGCGTGCAGGCTCGTGCGCAACACATCCTCCCCGCGGCCCATCCTCCCCAGCACGCCCAGCACCTCCCGCACCTCCGCGCACCGCAGCTGTATCTGCACCTGCCTCAGCGCCTGGTCGTCTAGCGGCTGCGCGCGCATCTCCGGCCACTCGAGGTCGCTCCACTCGAGCCAGTCGACGAGCGTGCTCGTGCCGTCCGCGGCGGTGATCTTCGACGAGGGCGAGGTGCCGTCGCGGTGCTCGATGGCCACGACGACGTACCCGCGCGACGCCATCTCGCCGCAAAAGGCCGAGTACATGAGGCGCGAGCAGCCCGCGCCGTGGCTGAAGATCATGACGGGCCACTTGGTGGTGGGGGAGGGCGGGGCGAGGAGGGGCGCTTCTTTGTTGGCGGGGAAGGTCATGCCGGAGACGGCTGCGGCTGCGACGGGGTCTGCGGAGAGGTCAGTGAGCTGGTGGATTCTTAGAGGACATTGATAGTTGAGAAAAAAGGAAGCTCGCATGGCGTTGCGAACCCCCGACGGACTGTAGGACAAGTTCGCATTAGCCACAAAGATGAACTCTACACAAGCTCATCGAACTGTGGGCGTCCCATTCAGGCCGCTTCAGCCGCGTCATTATACCATCGCCCCATTGTGACAACTACTGATGGGGCTGAGCATGAAGCGGCCTCTCGCGTTCGGACAGAGACAGGGTTCGCCATCTCCTACCCGGCGGTTTGCCAGCTTGTTTTCTCTGCCATCGAGTTCTTGTGTGAAGGCACTTACATGCCAAGACGCGGTACATGAAGTTGGGGGTGCGTTTCGCCATCTTCAAGAAACCGTCAATAGTTTGGCGCATACTAAAGGGCGACATTACCATGGGGGTGCTCTTTACTTTACAGCCCGACAGACATACCTCGGGAACCACGCGGTGGGAGTTGGTTTGGCTGGCTTCTCGCAGGGGTAAAAGAGGGAGAAGAGGACGGTGTCTATGACGAGCCCGACGTGGGCTGAGCCGGGCAGGGACTTGTGGGTAAAGTTGCCAAATGTCTGGCGGGGGACGGGGACCTCGATGTCGCACACGCCGACATCATAGGGCCCGCGGTACTCGGGGAGGGTGCGGGAGAGGAGGGCGCCAAAGGGAGACTTGCGGGGGATGTGGTGGAGGCGGGGAGAGTCGGCGCCCTGGTCCTTGAGCAGAGAGGACATGGGGTTTGTGCATAGAGTCGATGTGGGGAGGGCAGATGCTAGCTATTTAGGGGGCTCAAACTATGACGTAGCTTTGGGTGCCATGTGCTGGCCACGTGGTTAAGGTGGCGGTGCGATGACGTACGATTGTGTTGCCTTGTCAAACCCGGACGTCATCGTCGCGTCCGACTCGGTTGTCCGATACCTGTTCTCGCCATGTAATCTTCTCTCAACGTTTCAACACCATGCCCAGTGTCTTTTCGCGTCTGCTGCCTAGCATCGTCAGTGCCTATGCGCTCCAAGGAGGTCCGTATCCTTCTCCCCATTCCGAGTCGCCACGCTCACCATCCCCTCAGTCCTCGCAGCCATCTTCGTGCCCCAAGCCAACGAAAAATACTACGACCTCGGCGGCGCCCTCGGCTTCCTCTCAACCACCCTCGTCTCCCTCTACTATCCCTCTCTCAAAGCCAAGCTCTGGGACCGCCTCCCCGTCCCCGTCCCCGCCCTCACCACCTTCGCCCCGCGCCAGCTGCTCGCCACCGCGTGTCTCGGTCTGTGGAGCGCGAGGCTAGGCTCCTTTCTGGTAGCCAGGGCGCTGAGGGCAGGCGGGGACGCGCGGTTCGACGACGTCAAGCACGACCCGCCAAAGTTCTCCGCGTTCTGGATGGCGCAAGGTACGCTCCCACGCCTGACCAGCCCGGCTCCCGCTGACACCCCGCCAGCCACGTGGGTCCTCCTCGTCGGCCTCCCCGTGTACACGCTCAACGCCCTCCCGCCCGCCGCACACCCGCCCCTCGGCGTGCGCGACTGCGCCGCCCTCGTCCTCTTCGCCGGGTCCTTCCTCTTCGAGATCGCCGCCGACCGCCAAAAGTCCGCGTGGCGCCGCACCAAGGAGAACAAAGAACACGAGGAGAAGTTTATCACGAGCGGGCTGTGGAGCGTGAGTCGGCATCCAAAGTGAGTGGTACCCTCAGCCTGGGGTGATGTGGACTAATGTTGTCTATGCAGTTACGTCGGTGAGGTGGGCATACAGACGGGGATCGCCCTCCTCGCGACGGCCTCCCTCCAGACCGCGTACTTTCCCAGAGGAGCGGTCGCCTTGGCAGCGTTGAGTCCGTTGACGACGTACTTCCTCCTACGCAAGGTACGGGCCTTACAATGTCTCTCATCATATCCTCGGGCTGAGCCTCGTTGTAACAGGTATCGGGCGTCCCGCCTCTCGAGGTATGCTTCCGTCTGCATTTTCCCAGTCGTATCATTTAACGCCCGATGGTAGAAATCCGGGGACAAGAAATTCGGCTCCGACCCCAAGTGGCTGGAATACAAGAGGTGAATACTGTGCCGTCAGAGTGGTAGTAGCTCATGAGGTTTCTAGGACCGTGCCCGTGTTCTTCCCTTGGGGCCCGAAGGAGTGAACTCGGGTGTGTTTTGTTAGTAGTCGTAATGTGTACAAAGAGCAGTCTGTGCAAGCATCTGTTGTAATTAGATTGCGGAAAGAATCGTGGAATAATCAATGTAATGATGTACGCGCGTGAGCGTCTTTCCGATCAACGTGGGTGCTTGGTACCCAGTCGGTGGCTTTTGCAGATCTTTTCTTCGACAGTGGCCGTACTTGCTCTAAGGATATACTTACCCTGTCGAGTCGACGTGGACTGATTTCTGGATATTAGAGGAGTTGGTTTCCTTCAGCTTGCGCTGCACTGGCTTCGTCGGGACCCACATCACTCGTATGTCATCGCCCGTATACCGAATCGACACGCAATGGCGGCTTCAAAGCGGTCGATCTTAAGTGGCCTAGTGAATGTGTAGCCTCCTGACCGCTCCTTGTCGATTTCATGTCAGACTGATCGGATGCCCGCGCGAAGACGTCACCGACGAGGCGGCTGCTCACAAAACCGCTCGCCGACGACGTTCAACTCAGCGACGCCCATCCCAACGACGCCCAACTCGACGACGCCCAGCCCGCGACGCCCAACTCGACGACGCCCACGACTTGAGTATTGAGCACCAAGTCCCACCCACCCGCTCCTCCACAATGCCACTCCCCCTCTCGCTCGCCACCCTCCGCGACGACTGCTCCGCCGCCCTCATCGAATTCATCGGCACCACCTTCTTCCTCCTCCTCGGCTTCGGCGGCATCCAAGCTGCCGCCTCCTCCCCCTCCTCGAACGTCGAGCACGTCCTGTACATCGCGCTCGCCATGGGCCTCAGCCTCACCGTCACCGCGTGGCTCTTCTACCGCGTCACGGGCGGGCTGTTCAACCCCAACGTGAGCCTCGCGCTGCTGCTCGTCGGCGTGATATCGCCCGTGCGGTGCGTGCTGTACTGCGTCGCGCAGCTCGCGGGCGGGGTCGCCGCCGCGGCGCTGGTGCTCGCGCTGACGCCGGGGCCGCTGTCGGCAAAGTGGGTAATCCACTAACATTGGGAGGGCGCGGTGCTGATGTTTTTTATACGTGTCAGCACGTTCCTGCAGGCGGGCGTGAACAAGGCGCAGGGCGTCTTCATCGAGGCGTTCATCACGTCGGGGCTGGTCCTCGCCGTGCTCATGCTCGCCGCTGAGAAGCACCAAGCTACCCCGTTTGCACCTGTAAGCACAGCGTGACGCGTCCGCAGCATCTAGCCTGACGTTCCTCCCAGATCGGCATCGGCCTTACCTTGTTCACCGGCCATCTGTAAGCGTCGTGTCCACCGCTCGAGCTGGACACTTTACCAAATGTGTTTTCTCACAGCTTTGCGGTTTACTACACCGGAGCCGCCACCAACACCGCGCGCTCCTTTGGGCCCGCAGCCGTCACAGGGTTCCCAGACTCGGACCAATGGATCGTAAGCAGCCCCTCCACTGATCCCGTCGCCAGCTGACTGACGTGCGTGCCCGCGCAGTACTGGCTCGGGCCCTTCATCGGCTCCCTGCTCGGCGCCGGCTTCTACACTATCCTCAAACAGTGAGTCGCTATCGTGATATTACGCATGCGCAATTTGACGGTACGCGTAGCTACCGGTACTGGCAGATCAACCCCGGGCAGGACGTCACGAACCCGGAGAAGTCCCCTGAGGATCCTGTCAGGCGCGTGCAGAGCGCCGTGTCTGGCTCGCGGTCGAGGAATGACGCGGCCGTGTGATTCGGACGGGGCGATCGGAGGCGGTGTGATTGGAATGGTGGTTTTATCATTTTGTAACAATGTCATTCTGGCAGTGCAAGTCATTTCGGAGCGGTGACACCCTATGAAGGCTTCTATGTGCAATGTTTCTCCTCGGGAAGCGACGGGACACAGTACACCAGGCAATTATGAGAACCGCCCGCGCAACAATGACAGCAGATTACGACTGACAGATTTGCGAATCGGAGAAAGAGTAACGGTCGAGGGGATAGGGGGTTGATACCGGACTGAAATCTGATAGTAGTCCCCAATAGGTTGGTCCGCCTCCAGCCGTTACACAGAATATCGTTGGCGTTATGCCGAGAGATAGAATATACCTTACAATAAAAAGGTAACGTTGCCCTGCATGAAAAGCATGGTTGATCGACTGCCCAGGTTGAAGGAGTGGCACAGAGACTCATGGGTCATAGTTAAATAAGTTACCATACGAACAAAGTCCTTGTATATGATAGTGGTGCAAATTACTAGTACGATAGACCGATACTAGGATAAATAATAAAACTAAGGAGTATGGAGGCACATGTCATATCGTTGTCTGGCATTAGACGTGAGTATTAATACTAGCCACGAACTGAGTGGCAGTGGCAGCCATGGAGAAAGAACTGCCGGCGGTCGGCTGGGGGTTGGGCAGGAGCTGGAGACCGTTCTGCTGAGCAGGGGGATTGAGCTTGGCACACTGGTTCCCAGTGCAGGGCTCCCCGGAAGTGGAGTTGAACTCGTAGTAAGCAGGACACAGCCCTTCCCAGTCCACTGCGATGGCGTCAATCAGACAGGCTGACGGGCAGCGACTGGGATTGGCACTCACCAGGAATGGGAGACAAGTCTTCTGCGACCTGAGGTACGTCCTCGGCAAGGACTACGGCAAACCCGCTGGAATAGTCGGTGAAACTTTTAGCGACAGACCTTTCCTGGAATGATGGATAGACTTACGCAGCTAAGTGATAGTCGATGTGGCTGGAGACACGTGAATCAGTCCAAGCAGCAGAAGAATCAAAACAAACGAAACGAACCAGTGCAGGATCCAGGGACCCACGTTGTCGGTCTCAAAACGAATCGTGACATTGTCATTGACTGTGCTCCCTGAAAACGGCTATTAGGTGTGCTCCGCAAGTGTGGCGCTTATACAGACATACCTATGGAGACAACATCACGGCCTACACTAGCTTAGTTTTTGTTCAAGCCGAGTAGAGATACGTTACTCACGAACGGGATCCTTAATTACAAGTCAGCAACACGCGTGGAAGTGGAGGAATAAATTAACGAACCTTATAGTTATAGTCATTAGGTCCGGTGCCTGCACTACGAACAACTGAAAAGGAATGCTGGCTTTGATGTTAGCGACGCTGCGACTACAACATCATATCTGGAACTCACGCCGTGCAAGTGGACAGGGTGCTGTGACGATGTCCTCTCAGCCAAAACAAAATGATATACGCAGTTGAGCCACGTACCGGTGGACCAGCACCAACGGCGTTGGAGGTCATTGGGAACGACAATTCGATGACTTGATCCAAGGATTAGCAAGGTGTGGAGGAGGATCCTGCGATTGACGTACCTTTGTTAGGTTGCAGGGGAATCACACTTCCAGGTGGAAGCAACTTCTGGGCTGGGACCCCATTGAGAATTTGAAGGAGGACTGGAACCGACGGGGACTCGTAGATGGTATTGTTGACGCTGAAGTTTCCAGTAGGAGGGAGGAGAGAAGTGCGGAGCTAAACATATCAGCCGAAACACGGTTATTTGGATAGCCGTTCCCACAGAAGGGTGTAAGTACGTACGAAGTCGATGGGAAGGTTAATATTCTGATCAGCACCTCCGCGGTACGGTTCTCCCGGCTAACACGTCAAATATGAGCCATTAAATCAATGAGCCGTGTCAGATCACTTACAGCTGCAGGATTACTGAGCGGCTGTAAGGGAGTAATCAGCATTCAACCTGAATAGGCAGTAAAGATAGACAAACATGAAGCTGCGTCTCATTGAGTAGATTGGTGGGGGTTGACACATTGGCGGTAGGTTCAGACTCGCTTGCTCCAATATACCTCAGGATGGCAGAGTTTACGGGTGTGGCGAGTGGCCCAGGGTATACAAACGGCGCGCCTGTTCCAGTCTGTGACCATATCCCTATGAAAGGTGTTCAACATGGACAAGACAGGTTGAAGTGAACCGGGGTTGCTCACAGTAGTTGCCAATTGGCTGGTTCGCCTCGAGCTACATGAAAGGGAGTTAGAGCCCTGCTAAGCAAGTGTATATATTCCTTACGATGAATGAATATCGTTGCCCTTCAATGAATGTTTCAGTTAATCCGCTGCTCAGTTAGTCACAGTCCGCAGTAAACTCACCTGCGAAGATCTGGATTGCACCAACTGTGACTGGCTGGTGGAGGTCACCATCTGCCTCAATCACAGTCATGTTATGACCATCAATCCAGACAATGAAGTTCGAGTCACAGGACATCGAAACTAATCGCATGCGGTAACTGCCAGAATTTCGGAGGTCAGCACTGGTTTCTACAAGTGAAATGGCTTTTCCAACCGTTTGCCCTTCTCAACTGTTATCACAGTCAAGTCGGTCTGAGGTCCATTGACATATCTACCCTTGCCGTTAATAAGTGTGGAATTGATGCTGAGGCTATGATCAATCTGTGAGCTATCTCAGCCTGTTCAACGGCAATGAAGTACAAACGGGAATTCCGGCAATTTAGGGGTAGGGAGATGGTGCCTGACGCATATTGGATTAAGCTGGGTGGACAGTCCTAGACCATGGAAGCTCATACCAGTCAGAAATGGTGAGAACAGTACTCTCTAGAGAGTTTCGAGTTCAGTGTCATGGTCTGTGACAACCACATAAGTAACTGACCGTCGTCGACATCATACATATCTTTGAAGGGATCGTCAGGGTCATAAATGACCAAAGGACCTCTGAGTCCATCACAGTATTGCTCCGAGAAGTGAGAATGATACCAGTATGTGCCAGTTTGGTTCCCAAGAGAGAAATCATATTCGAACGACCCGCCAGGGACGAGGGGACATTGGGTCACAAACGCCACTCCGTCGGCATAATTCGATTTGTGCTGGTTTATTCCATGCCAATGCTGATTGCACCGTTAATATCGCGTGGAGTGATGTTGAAAGTCAAGAAACTCACAATTGTCAGAGCCCGCTGCATGCTATTGTCCTCGAGGAGGTCATGGACATTCATTTGGACGCGGTCTCCCTGGGCATGACACCTTCAGTAAATCTTGTTCAAACGAAGGACACGACTGCCAAACCTTATTGGCCTTAATGAGTGGGGCAGGGAATTGACCGTCAACAAGGACAGCGCTATCGAAAACTGTCAGTACTAGAGCGATAATGGGTCGTTCTGTGCACTCACGAGCGAGGGAAGCCGTCAGGGGCAATGACATCATTAACGACATATAAGTCGCCAACGGGGGGGATGAATGTCTGAGCATGGGATGCGATGGCAAGACAGAGGACAGCAAGTGCCCGTAGTGAATTAGAGATTGACATAAAGAATACAACAATTAGAGAACAAATATGGAGTAGACAGGACTCTAGACAGTAGGAGAGGGTACGACTGGACTTCTGACAGACTTGCCTCTCGCTTAAATACCTTCACGTCGCAGTCAACTCGAATACATGGTTAGCGTGTAAGAGGAGGCCGTACTGAATCTCTGCGTCGCCGGACGGCACAGAAATTGCTTCGCCGTGGTGAGACCGCGCCACTCGCGCCACTGCTACCATGAGATGGTTAGAGAATGATTATGATGACGCGAGATGAAACTCCCGCCTCTGACTCGACAGGCCGCCCATTGAGGCGGGCGATGCTCGATGAAGAGCCACAGCGCTAAAGGTGTGTCGGGTCTGTCCGAGGCTTCTCCGGACCAGTAGTGCCTGAACTTCGAGGCTGGACATGGACTCCATGATCGCAAAACGGAAATCTACACGCCATTGTTTCAGAATCAGCTCTGGTTTGTTCGGTCTCCATGACAAGCTTATGGCTCACCTGAAAGAAACTAGTAATTTGAATTGCAATAACTTATCCGATGTGATACTGACTCATACTAGGATGATTCGCCCCTCGTTGCATGCGATGAGTTCGATGGTCTGCAAGGCGCACAGATGTTCGATTGACAGGGGGATAAAGCCACTAATCGGAGACATTGGTTCTGGTCTAGCACGATGGGTGCCCACCTCTCCGAGTCGTAGCCTGAGATTCGCAATCATATCACCGTCCTCCTGGTACTGCATAATGACAAGTCACTGCGGTCCAACAGTCATACCGCGCACGCAGTCTGCCACAGAGGTTATCGATACGACTGGGATAGATTCCGAACTAAACGGACGCGCCCAAGGACAAAGTAGATGCTTTCGGATGACGCTTGGTTCGTTGCTGGCGGTACATTGCCAAAGATATCGCCCTTCGGTGATGGACTGTACCCGATCTATTTCGTAGTCATTGCTTCTCGGAAACCTGACGCTGCTACGACTGACGTCCATAGATGGGGGATAGCTGATAACTTATACAGGAAAGTCGGAGAAGATGTCCAGGGGATATAGAATACTTGCCTGAATGCGTCGATACCGGAGCCCGATCAGATCTCACACAAAAGCTCCGTGAATTCTTGCACCGCATCCGCTGTTCTTTGAAGTTCGCGCTGCGCGTCGGCACCAGCATTCATCGTGCCACTAGCGCCTCTTGCATACGTTCTAGTTGTATCATCTTGCATCTTGCATCGCCAATGGACACTATGTTTTGCAATTCATCAGTGGTATATCTCTGGCCGGCCTGAAATACGCAATCCTGGAGTTTGCAACACCGCATTGGTTGTCAAAGACCCTACCTAGCCCATCTGTACATCTCCTGCAGCGGTAACCTCGTGCGTAGAAGGTCGATTGAGTCCCGAAATGGCGAAAGACAGCGCAGGGAATAGCTAGTCTACGCTACTTCCTCTTGATCAGTGGTGCCATTCGCAAGTTTCTCGTTTCGATGCTATTATCTCAAGTTTGGAAGTCGTATTGCGAACTAATGACGCTTAGTCAAAGGGGCGATTCCCAGAATTCCACTAACCGGTCTTGACTCGGAGCAAGGTTCAAGCTGAGCCCAGGCCAGTCTTTTTGGCCAGGAATTCTAACGCGCGCGAATGGTGTTACAGTAGTTGCCTTGAATTCTTGTGTTACTGTACATACAACATCGACCTCCGTCCAATTTTCAATCAGTAACCACAGATCGAACGGTGCTTATGCAAGATAATTCACGGAGCGCCGACCTCGCAGAGAACGCATCCAGATGCTGCGTTGCTTGGTCCGTCCTGCGCCTCCGTTTGCGATCGATGATGCGGCGCATGAGCCACTCGTCCATCGAGCTCAACTCAGGCTGTACCAGCAACGCGCCAGGGAAGATTGCGCAACCTATTTGGAAGCAAGACAAAACTTGTATGAACATGACTTCCCTTGCTGACATCACCGTGCATATTTGAGACATATAAAGAATAAAGAGGCCTCACTCACCCACGCCAACTACGTACCTTCTCCTCAACGGAACATCACCCTTACGAACTATGCGTCTGAATCTACTTCTTCCATTGTTACTGGCTATTGCGGCCACGAGCGCTGCACCTGTGAGTCCACCGTCACTTTCCTGTCGCTTCAGTCATCCTTGATCATGCAAATCTTAGACCAGTTCCTCCATCTCCAGTGCCAGCAGCAGCGTTCCCAGCGCCGCACGTAGCACTACCGCGACCGCGACCACAACCCTGTCCACCGGCACAGGCACGCTTCATAGCACTTCTCCAGCCCTCCCGAGCACCACCGGGACGCAGTCACTCCCTTCGATTATCTGTAATTGTCCTTTGATTCCCGTCAGTAGCCCGATCAGTGCGAGCGCGAGCGTGACCGCCAACACCACTGCGACTTATACCGCCACGCTGTCGTACTTCACCACCATGGCGTCTTCACCTTACACCACGGCCGTGCCCTCAACCATCAAGTTCGCTGTACCGGAGGCATTCGGCACACCTGTCACAACCTCCATGGTTACTCAATTCGTTTGTCCTTGCCCGGGTGCCACCAGCAGCGCTACTCCTAGCAGTGGCACTGTCCCGTCCATCACGACGGCCTAACGGTCATTGGCTATCCTTTCGTGCTGACATGACGCGAGGCCCGAATCAGATGTGCATGTTCAGGTCGTTTGATATCTAGTGGACAAACGTATTTCTGCCTTGATATTTAATTTAAAGAACAATCGTATTTATAATACACACTGTAACTGAGTACGCACGTCACCATCGACTGTCAAGTAGACTAGAGATGATTGTGGGCAAACGGAACTTAGGAAGCCAGGACACAGTTTGGAGCTAGCCGAGAATCGAATGCAACGATGCGACAGCCGACCACATATAGTTTAAGGGTAACAGGGAACGACGGTGCCGATGTCCTCGCTCACCCTCCACAGCCCGCAACGGGTATCTACGAGAACCAACAGTCAGCCAAAGAATGAACGGTGCCATTCATATGAACATTATCAGTTAAGAAGTATTTGCAATCACAGTCAAAGCTCAGGAACAGCTTCTAGTTGATAATTTTTTATTCGACTCATCGCGAGAGAAGGTACTGGAAATACCGCAATGATAGACGAGTACTAACCTGGAAAGAGTATATCTCATCATCTTGTACAGAACCTTGGAGTGGACACCGCAGCACCTGCAATAAAGCGTTAGCCTCGGTGAAACGATAAAAGCGCTCATAAGCATAGCAATGATCAGATGGGGTTGCCCGAAAAATTGAGCTGTAGCGGGCATTTTCGGCAGCGGTGATACGAAGACCGTCGTGATAAAACATCATTGAAAGATAGGGCGGCAAATGGAACTCACAGACTAGATTGGACACCGCGTTTTCTAATCCGGCTGTTAGTACAAACTCTCTTCGCAATCCTGGATGATCCGAAAGTCAGTCATGTTACAACGAATGACAGAGTAGATGATCAGAAGAAAATAAAACAGCCTTGGAATTTTCGTCAAACCGGACTATGAAGGTCCGACTCAGGCGGTAACTCCATTTGTTGCATCACGTGGGTTTGAATTAGACTGGACACGTACGGTTGGTGTTTCAGGCCGAGAGCGTATCGTGGAGCATTTATACAGCTACCTGAGAGGACATTGTCAGTTCGAGGGACTTTCGAGGAGAGAATGACGAGGAGATTCAGTGGATTGACAGGAAAGATAAAGCATCGAGCCCATAAATGGCTCTCAGATACTCTAGTTTGAAGTTGTGGATCATCGTCGAACGATGGTGGAACAAACCATCTAAGAGATAGGACTCCGATGGACGCACATTATAGGTTTCCATCACATGACTCCATCAACATTCCTCCTCCTAAGTTATCGACCGCACAACACCTGTGAATCAAGGAGATCAGAATGAAGTCGAGATGAGCGACGAAACCGATCAGTGTAACTATGACAAAAAAGGACCACACTGTGTAAACGTCTAGGTATGACGGAACACTCGGATACTAACATATAACATCATGTCGAAAGCGATAGCAGACGGAACTCACATTCTTTCCCTGCATCTACAACAAACGAATAAGACAAATCGTGCACAGAAAGTTTTCATTTCCAACTTTAGTAACCGCGCACTTTAGGGCCGGTATCCACGTGCATCGGGTGACACGTGCAGGTCTGTGTCCGAGCAACGCCCAGCTCGAGGCCACATCGAGCCTTTCATGTCTCGCTTGCTCTTCATAAATAAGGCTGGTAGGGCCGCGCAAGCGCGGCAGAACCCGCTACCTTGACTCCTTGGTAGGCTTCAGAATGGATTGCAACTTGAACTGACATTATCCTGTATCCTCGTTGATTTTGTATATGCGAGAAAATGTTATGAGCTACGGAATGAAGTCAGCCACTTTCCCTTGGCCATCCAAGTCCGGAGCCTCTCAGATGGGCACATAGGGTCTAATTCTGCTCAGTATATGCTGTGTACTACCATCATATGACCCTACAAGACAGAGAGAAAGAACAACAGGAGGGACGTCCATTGTGGCATTGCAGTCTTACATAACAAGAACTCTATGCACCTCATCAGCAAATTGGTCCAGGCTCTTGTCGGCCTTACGTTGCCTTATATATGCTTCTTTTGACATGTTAAGCCCGATAAGAAGGCCAATAAGCGCCACAAGCTGTGTAAGGTCCCTAAGTCCTTAATCAGGTCTTAGTGCGCGTCTTACAGGATGTCTTACGGCACTTAGAGGCCTTCTTACGGCGCTTACAGGATTGTCTTACGGCGCTTCTCTTAGTGCGCTTCTTAGAGGCCTGTCTTACGGCGCTTACAGTATGTCTTACAGCGCTTATAGGCCTGTCTTACGGCGCTTCTTAGAGGCCTGTCTTATGGCGCTTACAGGATGTCTTATGGCGCTGCTCTTAGTGCGCTTACAGGACTGTCTTACAGGATGTCTTACGGCGCTTAGAGGCCTGTCTTACGGCGCTTCTTAGAGGCCTGTCTTACGGCGCTTACAGCATGTCTTATGGTGCTTAGAGGCCTGTCTTACAGTTGTCTTATTGTATCTCTTGCAGTGCTTACAGGACTGTCTTACAATTGTTTTGCTGTATCTCTTACAGTGCTTACAGGACTGTCTTACAATTGTCCTGTTGTATCTCTTCAGCTGTCTTAATTTGTACTACTGTTTCTGCCTTCTGTACTTCTTACAAAATCTCTTACTGTATCTCTTACATGGGTTTATTATTTGATGCCTTGTTGAGGTGGAACACCAAACTATATAAAATGGGCATTGCAATTTTTATACAGAGTTTGATAAATGAATTGCATGATCAGTGATACACATGACTAGTAGAAACTATGTTATAGTTCATTTATATACCAATCATTGTGCTGCTCAGTGCTAGCATCTACATTGGGTACCAAACTGCTCAGGAGAGGCATTCCACAGAGTTGAATCCCAGCTATATGCTAATCAAGCTTGGGAGATGGAATGTCAAGCAGTAGGCTCAGCATGTACTGTACCCTTGCAGACTACTCATAGTCTGTGGACAGAGACCTGGAGAGGGAGGGAAATACCATGATCAGGTGTTAGTACAAAGTGCTAGTGGGTAGGGCAACCTGCTTCTACAACTGTGATGAGCTGAGAACTAGGATCCAGAATGCACTCAATGTGTTCCCTGTTGTCAACTTGACCAAGGATGGAATGCAGTGCATGCTGTCAGATTTTGGGATTTGGGTTGAGCTTGCGGGCTCACATGTGGTCATGAGGGGGGGCACCAGAGGTGCCCATATTCAGAATGATAAGAAAAATGGTATATAAACTTGTAATTTCCCCCACATTGTATCAATTTGGTTTATTTCTTCACAATCATACTGGTTGCAAGGGAGAGACCAGATAGACTAGAGAGATGCGAGAATGAAGAGAACAATAAGTAGGTCCATGTAGTGTGACTGGAGACCACTGTGTGCCATCAATCAATGCAATCTAGTCTTCATGTGCCATTTAGTGCCCACTCCAAGGCAGAGACCAGATAGACTAGAGAGATGCGAGAATGAAGAGAACAATAAGTAGGTTTATCTGGCTTATATTACTAGAATTACGCATAAATCAACCCTGCTTGACCCCGGGGTCAAGCAAGCTGATGGCCAAGACATGTAGTTGAATGCAAATTTTTAAAGTCCAGCCTGAGCAATAAGAGCTATATATATTGTTGGATTTTGGGTTGAGCTCGCAGGCTCGCATGTGGTCAAGAGGGGGGGTGCCAGAGGCACCCATATTGGGAACAATAAGCAAATTGTATATAAACTCGTAGTTTTCTAGTTGTATGGCATGTGATTGCCCTTCGGGCAACCAACTGCTAGGGGCAAGTGCACCCACATCAAATCAATTTTTGGCTGATTTCTTCACTATCATGTCTACCCTGTTGGGGGGGTTTGAATACCAGTGAGGCTTCTCGGGGGTAGCCCAAAAGCCTGTCGTACACTTATCATTTCATTGTCTGTCAATGCTACACTGGTTAGGTCCAACTACCCTACTACCCTATGCCACACCACTGCCACCGCTGTTGCTGACCATACACCCGCCGCTGGGGCCAAATCTGCCACCACTCATTGCCACTACTGTGTCGCTGCTATCGCTGCCCACTCCTTTTGTTGTTGTCACCATGAATTGCCCATCTAAGGGCTGAAGCACCATGTGTTGCCTGTTTGATGGGCTAAAGTGTCAAGGAACCACCCATCCAAGGACCAAAGTGCTTTGAATACCTGTCTGATGCACCAAAGATTTGCCTTTTGGGGGCCGAATCCCATTACCACCATTGAGAGTCAATGTTGGGTCATTGGAATATGGTTGGAGAGTTTTCAGAGAGCTACTGGAATCACGGTACATCTATCGCCGCTGCCTTGCACCTAAGGGCCCCCATTGTAGCTCTTTGCGAGCATGGACTATCTGCCGGATATCGGAGTTGGGTGACCGGTGATAGGCCTCAGGTGCTGCTAGCCTCTGAAAACACATTTTTGGCATTTCTAATGACTTCTCGGAGCACTCTACCACTTCCATTCACCTCCAACACATGTCCATGCTCCGATGTACTTCATATCAAAGCCCCAAGCCATACGCTGACAGGCTACAACACACAACAACCACCAAAAACACCTAGAAAACGTGGAGGGAACTCCGTCTAATAGTGTCAGTAGTCAAAGGGCAGAAGGGTTAAGCTCGGGGGAGGTGAGGAATGCAAAACAGAACACTAAATGGCACCGTATATCTCTTTGTGAGTAGACCCGGACGCTCTTCAACTCTTCTAGCTCCCTAACTCTCTTACTATACGCGTCTCGGCGCCGAATCAGCGCTTCTCGGAGGGTCCTCGGAGCCGGGCTAGACCGGCTTGTCCTTTTCGGGGACTCGGACGATAAGCGGACGATGGATTGACAGGTTCCTCCACGCCGGAGGACTTCGATGACGCGATAAGAGGGAACGCCGGTGCAGAAGACTCAGGGAGAACGCAATAGGGACGATAAACGCAGAGGTAAATGCAAGACCTCACGCCGAGGTCTTCTTAGAACGCAATTCGGACGCAACGAGGCTTTGAGATGTGAACTGTGAGGTAAAATTCGCTGCTGGAAAGGAATATACAGGACGCCTAAAGTACTAAGTGACCCGAAGTCTAAGAAACCGCTAAGTCCGAGACCGCCTAACGCTCCATGCGTCTACAATCAGAGAATACAACCAGAAATGCGCCGCCGAGTCTCGCTAAACTCCCAAGCCGCTCGCCAATCGTCCGCCGCATACCGCTCTTATTCCAAAGCACTCTAGGCGGGTCAGGAACCGCCGCCCCAGGGAATATCCTTCCATCTTGAGCCCGTACAGCGCCTCGGTGCATCTTGACGACTCGTGCTTGATGACCATCGCCTCGAACTTCATAAGGAGGGCTGACCGAGTGTTGCGATGGCACCGGACCGAAACGGGGGCCCACGGCATCCTATCGTACGACGACCAATGACCGCCGAGTTATTGCAAGGTCGGACGGAAGGTAAGATCAGCTGGTTTGCGTCAGGAAGACCAATATGAGTGACTCAGCATGTTTCGGCGCTTGATGGATGCACCGAGTGCTGCGACTCGTTGCCGCGGAGAGAGTAGGCTGAGTTCCGGAGGTTCCAAGGATCGTCGTATCGTATGGAAGGGGCAGGGTGTTGAGTAAGCATCGCCGATGCCATCGGTTCCGTCGTCCGAGCGCATAAGCAACATTCGACAACCTCGGCGTATCCTGAGTCATCGAATTGAGTCCCGGTATAGCACCGACAGGCATGCGGCGCGGCGAAGTGTCCACTGCTCGGCGGTGACGTCAGTATCCGGCGGTGCGCATCCTCGGGGATCACCAATGTATTGAGTCGTAGCTCGGTGAACGCTCGGAGATTCGTCGGTGGTCTCGGCGCTTTCCGCATCGTGTCGAACACGCCGAAAACGCGTTTTCAGAGGCTAGCGACGCTGGAGGCCTATCAACGCCTGCTACAACTGATGCACTTAGACATTGCACTGAGTTTCAGTACCTCACCACCACATCCTCGGAGATCCTCGGAGCCTTTACTGTATGCTGAGATGACCAAGTGACCCTTACGCACCTCGAGAGCAGCACCGATGTTATCGGCGGACCTCCTACGTGCTCCAGAACATCACCATGTAGACGTTGTGAGGCTAGTCAGCATTCAGGAACTTTGGAACCACTCTAAAGTACTAAGTAACCCAAAGGTCCAAAATCTACTAAGTCCGAAGCTCCTTCGTCTATCAAATCACACCATATGCAACAAATGAGAAAATATGTCTGAAACCATACTGCTGCAGCATGCCATACGCCTAACCGAGTACTGGTATCATTCTGAAATACGCTCAGCGCCTTATAAACAACTGGTCTGAAGGAAAACCTTCCAATAATGCTCCATCTGAAGTGTCAGCACCCATGAATGACTTGTATGAACTGACTCACATCTTGAACATTGTAAGGATAGTGGACAAAGGTCCGCAATGGCATCAGAGTGGCAAGGAGGGTCCGCAATGGCTGAACTCGGTGTGTCCAATCAACTCAGAGGTGCCATATGGTTGAATGGAGGATAGGATCATCACAAGTGCATAAGGAAGACTGGATACAGTCAACTCGGCATGGATAAGCTGAAGATAGAGGTTCCGAGAGCAATGACATGTCGTGGCTAGAAGGTGCTCAGTGGCCAAGGCGAGTCTGTTGGGCTTATTGTTTGGATGATTAATGCACAAGCATGATGCAAGGATGGTGTGCAAGATGACAACGAAGACAATAAGGGTTTCCGAGAATGACCACATGGTCGCATTTGTAGTATTTGCATTTTCCAGACCTGCCATCCAATGGGCTGAAGACTTGCCTTATTGGGGATGAAGGCAATTAACACCATTGCTGGAGATGTCAATGTGGATTGTTGGAATGCCAGAAAGTTGGCAGGGAGCTTTTGAAATTGTCATACATTTATCGCTGCTGCCTTGTGCCTAAGGGCCACCTGTCATAGCTCATTGCAAGCATGGACTATCAGCTGGATGTTGGAGTCAGGTGGCTGGGGGTACGCTGACAGGCCTCCAGCATCGCTAGCCTCTGAAAATGTGTTTTCGGCATATTCAACATGGTGCGGAAAGCACCGAGACCACTGAGGTATCTCCGAGAGGTCACCGAGCTACGACTCGATACATCGGCGATCCCGGAGGACGCACACCTCCGGACACTGATGTCACCGCCGAGTGTTAGACACTTTGCCGCCCTGCATGCCTGCTGGTGCAATAGAGTAGACTCTATTTGATGACTCAGGATACTCCGAGATTGTTGAATGCTGCTTATGCACTTGGACGATGGAACCGATGGCATCGGCAACACTTACTCAACACCATACCCCTTCCATATGATGTGATGATCCTTGGAACCTCCGGAACTCAGTCTACCAACACGACAGTGATGAATGGCAGCACTCGGCGCATCTATCAAGCGCCGATACATGCTGAGTCACTCATATCAGCCTTTCTGACGCATACCAGCTGATCTTACATTCCATTTGACCTCACAATACCTCAGCGCTCATTGGCCACTGCACGTTAGGATGCTGTGGGCCTCTCGTTCCATTCCGACGCCATTGCAACACTCGGTCATCCCGCCTTATGAAGTTCAAGTCAATTATCATCAAGCACGAGTCGTCAAATCGCGCCGATGCGCCATACGGACTCAAGATGGAAGGATCGTCCCTGAGGCGGTGGTTCCTGACCCGCCTAGAGTGCTTCGGAATGAGAGCGGTATGTGGCGGACGATTGGCGAGTGGCTGGGGAGCTTAGCGAGACTTGGCGGTGCATTTTTGGTTGTATTTTCTGATTGTAGATGCATGGAGCGTTAGGATATCTCGGACTTAGCAGTTTCTTAGACGTTGGGGTCACTTAGTACTTTAGGCATCCTGTATTTTCATTTTCAGCAGCAAATTTTACCTCACAGTTCACATCTCAAAGCCTCCTTGCATTTGAAATTGCGTTCTAAGATGACCTCGGCGTGGGGTCTTGTGTTTATCTCTGCGTTTATCATCTCCATTGTGTTCTCCCTATGGCTTCTGCACCGGTGTTGCATCTTACTGCATTCTCGAGTCCTCCGGCGTGGAGGAACCTGTAAACCTATCGTCCGAGTCCCCCAATAGGACAGCTGGTCTAGCCTGGCTCTGTAAACCCTCCGAGAAGTGCTGAGTCAGCGCCGAGACGCATAGAGCAAGGGTTTCAGAGAGTTAGGAGTGTTATAGAGGGTCTGGATCTACTCACAAGAGATATACGGTGCCATTTATTGTTCTGTTTTGCTTCCCTCACCTCCCCCGAGCTTTACCTTTCTGCCCTTCGACTACTGACACTATTAGATGGAGTTCCCTCCGCATTTTCTAGGTGTTTTTTTGTGGTTGTTGTGTGTTGTAGCCTGTCAACACCACGTAGATTTTGGGAATGCTGGGAATTGGGGAGTGATTTCAGATGCTCGCCTGCTGCGCTCGGGGGAGTGTGTTGGATTTTGGGATTTGGGTCGAGCTCATGGGCTCACATGTGGTTGAGACCATGCATGAGCTTGCAAGCTCAACCCAAACCCCCCATTACAACACAGTCAGGCATCACTAATTTGAACTTATTAGAAGTGAAATGCATCCCACCACAGTGTTACAGCCTGGCATGTACACTTCAATGACCCACAGAAACTAGGGGGTCTATAGCTAAGGAAAAAAAAGTACATGCACACATTCACGTGGTAAATACCCTCCATTTGAGAAAAAAACAGTTTGTGCACTGCTAATTTGAGCTTATTAACATACACTCACTCCATCACACAGACCAAGACACACTATCCACTATCAGAGACCATGCATAAATATTAATAATTTCTATGTGCTACTGCTAGTGAAATAGGTCAAATGCTTGGTGGTCAGCAAACTTGTTTACAAAGAATATTGGATACATATCCAAAGAATTTGACTGGGTAAGACCTTTGGGCACAGGGATTTCTCCATAAACAGGGATAAGATGAGCAGCACGGAGGATGCGCTGCACAGGAATAATGGCAAGTGGATCCTTCTGTCTTGTGCAGCGTTCAACTATCCACATCCCTGTGTCAGCATCGGGTGCATCGCCAACCCAATCAAACCAGTGTATCAGTGCACACTGGAATTTTTCTTCACCAAACTGAAAGGAAAAGAAAAGGAACACTCTTCCAATGTCAAATTGTGAGACTGCTGAAGTTCCTTTGACCATGAGACGTCTGACCAGGACGCAGTCAAAGCGAGGGTCACCCTTGCGCCAGTGAGGGGTTGCCCGAATATGTTCAGAGTGCATACCTCCAATTCCTGATGGATCACTTGGAGCAAAGTAGGTTGCTTTGGCAGAGTAGTGAATCGAGATGGGATTGTTGAAATTGGGGAGTGATTCATCAGTGAGATTATAGTGGCTGGCCAGAAATTGTCGAAGTAGAGTGTGAAATGTTAACTGGTCAATATTCTCAGAAATCCGTGTAGGATCCCGAGAATGCTGCCGGCCTATATTCAGTTTCTAGTCAGTAATACTCACACAATTCTATAAAAATAGATACAAACGTGATTTTGATGAAAGCTTAGTGAAGTGTCTCTGTCTTGGACCTGGTACAGTGCCATCATCCTCTAGTAGAGCACTTGTAGATTTTGGTGATTTCCCTATAGAAAAAGGGTCAGTTCACAGTAACAAGAAGATGCTTAGTTGTATACGTTTATCTTGAAGCATACCACGACTAACAAAATCTACCCGAGATGCTGATATCTTGTCCAAGCGCTGGTTTGTCACAAGCATTTGTCCTAGGGCTTCAAAGCGATTGGACCGACGCCAAGGCTCCTTCACAGCCTTGATGTGTTTGGACTCGGTAATTGAGGAACATAGACCATTAGGGGCAGCATATTCCCAGATTGAATGTTCATAATGTTCAACTGAGTGTTGCCGTGGAAGTGAGAACCCCTCTGATCGGACCCCTGTTGTCTGGAAAATAGTCCGGAATATATGAAAATCCTGCTTAGCCTTGTGAAGTTGCTGAATTGTAGTTCGTGTATGGACATCACGACGAGCAATGTAGCAGAATTCCAGAAATGCCCGTACTGTGCGGACAATATCCTGAGGTAGCAATCCATCAATAGCTGGGAGGTAAACCTGCAGACTCTTGTTAAGCTTTATGTTAGCAAATTCTTCTTCACATACCTTCATTAAGGCTTTTGAGTCATCTCCTGTCCACTGCTTAAAGCCACGACCTTGAGGAAATCTTCGTAGTCCTGTAAATGGAGGAACAACTGCTATGCTACACAGAATTTGAGTATTTTACCAGCCAGACTGCACTGAAATTTTCTCACCGATCATCAATCTCAGTTAATACTGCCTCCCCACGTGCTTTCCCATTCTTTGATATCAAGTAAGTAACAATCCATTCAACAAGATGGTCTTTGAAGACCCCTTTGATTAATTGATGGAGAAGGTCCGGTGAAAGGAGTTCATGAATATCAGCACGTGGAAAATCATTTGTAAAGGGCTGTAAAGTAGTAGTATTAGCAATGTAATGACTCTTAGAAACAGAATGAGAGGAGAATACATACCACAACATCTCCTACAATACCATATTCAGTCCAGAGAGTACCAAGATCCAATAGCTCAATTAATTGTTCAGTGTGTTCACAAGTGCGTCGGGTACCACCACCATCAAGATCAACACTTTTTCCAGTGCACCTAATATTATTTTTTAATAATAATGCTTCATGATTAAGGCTGAGACTGCTCACTTGGGACACCAACCCTGAACAATGCAAGCAAGAAGTGCTTGCTCTGGGTAGTCTGCTATATATGGCCCAAGACCATATATAGCTCGGCGGAAGTGGCCATCAGCACACAGTGTCACCTCTGGAGTTGTCATACCAGGCTTAAGGGACTGAAGAATACGGCCAATCGAGGAGTGAAAGATCTGACGTCGGAACTTCCGGAACCTAACATCATCTTTATGGGCCCTGTCCGCTGTGTATACTCTTTACTACAATCTCACCAAGGAAAAACAAGATGTACTCACTTTTTGGAATTGCAAGAAAGCCTATTACAGCAACAGCATCCCGATGAGCTCGGCGTACACCATTGTGGTGATTTCCTAGCATCATATATAAGGGATAGTACTCATTATCACCTGTTCCAACTGATACAGTTGTCTTGTCACTGCCCAGGATGACCGGTACAAACATTGATCCATGTGTTGCTTTGTCTTGTGCGATCATATTCTAGCAGAGATGAGATTTAAGGTACTAGACCATAGCAGATAAAATTACGTACAGAATGACGCCATGCCCATGCACCAGACATAAAGTCTTTGAGGCGTGGCTCACCATGGAGAGACTCTTGAATAGCACAGTAGTCAATTTCACCGCTGTAGTCTGGGTTTGAAAGCATTCTCTGAGCAATTTGATGTGGGTCGCGGTAGTAGACATCATATGAAGCAGTCATCCAATCAGGTACTTCACCCTCTGGGACATCACCCTGATACTTCACAGAGAATGCGTCCCACTCCACATCTCCAACAGTGGTTGAGTCAATGGTTGAGTATAGAGACTGAGCATTGTGAAAGGGAGGCTCAGATTTTGCTGACCATAGCTCCATAAGACGGTTGATCTTGTTTCCTGACATCTGCTCCTCTTTGAAAAGAAATTCTGCAATCTCAAAGTCACCGCGGCCACAATAAGGGAACCAGTCAGTTGGTGGTGCAGTAGGATGTACAGGAGGTGGTGCTCCTGGTTTGAGAGCAGATCCATGCTCATCACATGGAGTTCCTACATAAAGGTGTAAGCTAGAAGCATGGAGAATAGTTAGAAGCATCAACCATTCAGTAGAGGATGTTCTTTTCGCAGAATTTGGGCTGCATCTACATCCTCCAAAATATCATGATCATAGCCTAGTGAATGAGAAATCTCTGCATCTGAGCTATCCTCACTGCCTTCTTCATCTTCTTCATCCTCATAATCACTAGTATCATCATCGTCCTCCCCAAGATCCTCAAGAGGGTGGGGATCATCATCAATGTAATCATAGAACCCATCATCAAAGATATTGTCAGAAGATGGGATGAGGGGAATATGCGAGTCTGGGCTAGAATGGCCTAACTGAGGTGGCTCATCATATGGGTAGGTTGATCGGTTGATCGGTGTATGTGGGAGTGATGGCATTTGAAAGGGATCATTTACACTTGCAAGGAGAGGGATGGGTGATGTCGGTGTTGAATGAGAGAATGATGACCCCAGCGGAATAGACAAGGATGGTGACATTGCCACCGACTGGACTGCAGATACACTCTGCAGTGGTGAGCCAGCAGAGATACCAGGTGTTTGAGACACACCAGCCATAGAGCCACTAGCAGCTGAGTAGGCTGTACTCCATGCGGTAGCTGCACCATGTGGAGGAACATAAGGGTGTCGGCTTTGCTGATGTTTCTTCAGCCCGCCAGCACTCCGGAAGGACATCTTACACTCATAGCATCGTAACTCATCTACCGAAGAGCCCGAGTGAGATGGTGAGGACATAGCAGCTGATAAAGAATGTCGTAGAGGTCAAACTGTCTGACTTGGCGCACTCAAGGACTTGGCTAACTAGGTAGATGTGCAGTGGGATATGAGGGATGGACTAGATAGCTTGGGGAAGGGCAGAAGCTGTGGTACAGCTAAAATTACTAGTCCTTACAAGTGATGGTTAGTATTGGACTTGCTACGAGAGACACTAAGCCCAACGTACCTCAGAAGGGTGCCCAAAATAGTAGGACGGTGACAGTACCAGTCACAGTTTCAGTCACGGCAGCCTTAGTCACAGTGACAGCGCACACAAATTGTCAGCCATCACTACCACTGCAACCTGTAACACTGCTTACCGCTATCTCCACTATGCGCCGAAGTAAACGCAGCGTGCCTCACAGTGTCCCTGTCGAGACGCCAACTGAGACTGAAGACAGTACTGCGGAGCCAGCAAGAAAACGCACCCGTCGTACCCCACAGCAAATCGCTGCGGACAAGGAAAAGCAGCTGGCGGAGAAGGCTGCAAAAAGTGCTGCGAAGGAAGCAGAGCGTCTTGCGAAAGAAGATGCGAAGAAGGCTGAGGCGATGGCTCGGCTGCAAGCAAAGGAAGAGCTGAGGAGGGCGAAGGAAGCGGAGAAAAGGGAAAAGATGGAGCTGAGGGAGGCAGAGAAAGCGCGAAAGGAGGGAGAAAAGAGGCTTAAGGCAGCTGGTGAGCAAAGACTAATTGCGAACCTAGAAGACCAGATTGCGGCCGAAGATAAGGCAAGAGAGCACACGAGGAACCGTCTAGGCGAACACGCTGTCCTGCTCAAGCGCTCAGATGCTATTGCGGATTTGTCGGAGTATAGCAAACAGGAAGCAAGGGCACGAGTTCTCAAAGCAAAAGCAAAAGCAAAAGCAAAGGAGGTTCCGGCGCCCTTGGATCCGAGTTCTGATATCAATGCCACGGACGCTGATGCTGAGACTTCAGCGACTGAACAGGAGCCAGAGCCCAGGCCCAAGAAGTCGAAAAAAGTGAAGCAAAGTTTCCGAGACCAAGTCAAATTGCAGCGCAAGCACCTGCACGAAGATGCGTTCGACGAAAACTACGAGCAAGCACCAGAAGAACGGGCCTCGGTTAGATATCCTATTGGTGGTGAACCTGTGAATGATTCCTTGGGTTCCATGTACATGTACGTATTTCATTTCTGTTCTTTGTCACTTCTCATCACCATTCTATCTATAATATCACAATTTCACACACTCGCGTGCTGATAAGCTGATATATCTTTAACTTTCGACCTGCTAACTCTTCGCTTTGATATAGGTCACCTGGAATGCAGGCAAGGGCAGACGACACCATCAAGCGATGGAACGGCCGTTCAGGTCCCCAAAACGAGACGCTGAACACTTGGAACTCACCGCTTCTATCGACCGTCCGAAAAGCACAGGCAGGCGTCCCACCCTTCAAACAGGTTGCGCGTCTTGTTCTCAAGCCGCGTAACACTGATGAAACAGCCTCTCCGTCTGTTGCAACGGGCGCGCCCTTCATACCAGTTGTCCCTCCCGGTTTCAAGTCTCGCGACGCTGCTGGAATGGTCTCCCACTCCCAGTTTCTCGATGCGGGTGCTGCTGAGCTCGATAGCAACACCGACACTGCCAGCGAAGATGACAACAGTGTGGTAATGGAAGACGAGCTTGCTGAGCAGGAAGCTGCAATCTCCTCCCCCGTCAAGGCACCCGGCAGCCGTCCTTCACATGCGGTGAGTACTCAAACTTTTCACGTTCAAGTTTCATTCAATTCACGTTGTTGTTATTACTCCAGGCTGTCATTAAAATATCCAAGACGTCTCTACCGCTGGAAGATGTCTCCATCGACCTGACCATCACTCCGCGTCCGGTGGTGCATCGCAAGCGCCCAACGCACTCGGTGAGTTCACGTTCTAACTCAGTACATATCTCATTGATGATACGATGATGCAGGGGTCGGTAGTGATCTCCGAAGTGGGAGACAAAGCTGGTGGGAGGAGTGCTTCATCAAAAGTAAGTCTATTTGCAAGTTCTAGGCTTCAGATCAGATCTGACATTCATGCTGTAGGCGTCGACGGCAGCAAGTTTCAACAGCTCGAAAATCTCCATCAAGACTGAGCCCGTCTCGGATGCAGCCAGCTTCAAGATGTCAGTCACGGACAAGGCCGTCGACATCCTCGATGAGGACTCTGATATTGTGGAGCTCGAGAGTGATGTATCTGGTGCTACGAAAGTAGCTCAAGGCTCTCGAAAGGTGAAGGCCACGAATAAGGACCTCCCGTACGATATCGGCCACTCAAACTTGTGGCTCAACATATTCATCCCGGCTGCTGTGCGCTTTGTGTCGATGCTTGTCAACCCCTGGAGTCTTGAAGACAAGGAGCTCGTCCCCTTCTTGCAAGCCGCTTACAACTGCGTCTTTCGTGAGACATTTGGGCCTTACGAAGTCCAGGCCAAAGACGTACTCTATTCACGGGTAAGTTTTACTATCTGAGCAAGCTGTGTTGTCTTAATAACCCAGGCTAATACCTTTCAGGTTGGGCAGAAGCTGTACGAATGGCGGAATGGCTTCGGGAACACGGCCATCGCAGTTCTAGACAGTGTTTGGTGTTCTGATCCCCACAAGTATGAGCACCACTCGGAGCGCATCAAGTACGCTGCCTACCAGCGGGAGCACTGGCGTTTCATTTACATTGATTATTCGAACCCGGATCGCAAGGTAAGGTGTATCAATCATTTGACCAGTAGCAAGGTACTAAATCGACGTGGTAGAAGTGGACTGGGGCCCTTGCTTCCCCACTCATTGCTCAGACGTTAGCTCACCATTACAGCTTTGTTCGATTGGCACCATTCATCGAGATCGATGGCTACGAGGAGCTATCCGAAAGGAACTACAAGCCAATTGGTGCGATTGCACTTGCTGCCGCTGCAGTAAGTAGTTTATTTTTGTTTCCATTTGCGCTATGCTGATGACTATAATAACTTAGATGGAGCGCGCACTGGACCTTTGGAAGGGGAACCACGTTGGCGTCAATCGGATGACGGGCAAGACTATCATCAAGAACCCCGTTGACAAGTACGGTGTCGAGGACAAGCGGAAGCTTCAGTTCAGTGTCCACAATCAGCGCGAGCCAACGGGCTTGTACGTGCTGAGCGCACAGAAGCTCAAGCCTGACGCCCTTCAGAAGGTGATTGGTGCTGCTGTCCGTGTTGTCAAAATGGGCACTTCTACTCGTCGTACTGCGAAGGGTGTCACGGCGTCCTGTCCTGAAGATGATCCGCGGGCCATGCTGGTGATGAACGATGACTCTGACTAGAGTCGAAGTTAGGCATTCGTATTCTGGTCCCCCCGTCTTTCTGTCATATTCACACTGTCGCTACTCAGTGTTCAGGCCGTTTGCCGTCGTGCTGCCTTGTCATTCTTGCTGTTCGTGCTATTTGCCGTTCGTGCTACTCGCCGTTCACACTACTCGCCGTCTCGCCGTTCACGCTATGTGCCTTCTTGTCATTCACGTTACTCGCCGACTCGTTGTTGTGTCGAGTCATGGTTTATTGCATTGATTGTGTTACTGCTTCATTTCTCTCTTATCCTGCCTTGTTCTTTCTTACCATGACTTACAATGGTTCATTTTTTCTCTTAGCGCTGTTCTTGTTACGAGCCTTTACAATGCCTTATCATGTCTTACACGGTCCTTACAATGTCTTACATAAGCTTAGCTGGTCCTTAGCTGTTATTACAATGAATTACAATGGTTCTTATTCCACGGTGAAAAGGCCCGTAAGATGTCTAATAACACAACAAGACACTGACAAGAGCGTGCAATGATGTGGCTAAGAACTCATAAGATACGAATAAGACCATCTAAGACGGGGACTTGGCTTAATGCTGCTTACAGCGCTTATCAGAGCTTAGAACTCCTTAGCTCGTCTTAGCTCGTCTTAACTCGGTCGACTTGCCGAATAAGACGTTTCGGCATTTTCCTGATGCTGAGAACTATGAAGTCATTTTCTTTAGGGCAGGCCGGATCTCCTCCAGATCTTGCAATTTTGGCAGGCGAGCTGGGTACATCGTCGCACACAAGACCCGCTACCCAAAGTAGCGGGAATCTGTGTCATAGCAGCACAACTACCAAACGGTCATTTGAGAAATTACGATGACCTCAGTGCGATACATATGCTGCAACCAAGTCCTCTCGACCTTCGAGAACCAGAGAATGTATTATCACCGTTGTGCAATGCTGCAGAACTATACTGAAGTATTTTCACAATTACTGTCGCCGTCGCCGCCGCCACGCGAGGTGCGGACCGTCAGGCGCAGTGGACGCAAAGAAGACACTGGCAGCAGCGATCCTGCACTGCATTACGGACCTCGTGTCGAAGGTACGAACACAATCTTTCCCGCTAATCTAACGGAGATGAGGATTTCAGCGATCTCAAACACCTCTCTAACCCCGCTCTATTTTGAACAAGGGCGTACCGAAGGATTGCTCGTTCGTGATGGAGCAGAAGAACCGTGCATCATTCTGGAATGCAGTAGGCACTTCCGCCGATCCTGCTCTGTCGGAGATGTTCTTCACCTATGGCCGTTGTTGTTGATCGCTCTAGAAATCTGTGGCACAACTGTGGAATGGTATCCATGGTGGCGACTCCAGGTATCCTTAAAGAATATCCTGATGATGTCCTCTTGCGTCTTCGCCTCGCCTCGCGGCGCAATTATGTCCACTCTGATCTCTAGGTCTTTCCACTGTCGTCTTTTTCGATGAGCAACAAAAAAACTTATCTGTGGCGGCATGCAAAGGACAAAGCCATGGTGTCGCCAGATAATCTCCCTCGTTAATTTTCTCTGGGTCGATACTTCAATGAATGATGATGCTTGACAGTAGCCTCTGAGGGATACGTAAAGGACGGCACCATTGCTTATGCTCGAGACCGTTCGGTGAATGTTAGGCCATTCAGTGGGACCCATCACCTACAATCTTTGTCATGCTCCCCACCTATGCCCTGGGTACGCATGCCGACTCCGAGTGAAATCAGCGCCCACTCCTTGGTATGGCAATTAGAAGTCCTATCTATCGTGAGCATTGGAGATCCGTCCGCGGGCTGCACCTGGCAACATCGTCACTCAGGACTTTACGAGGGCTCTCATTTGCGACATCGTAATCGCCGAATGTCCGACGAAAATGGTATCGATGCTCAGGCTGGTCTCTCGCCCACTGATTCGCCTGTGTCTTTTTGCCCTTGTTTTCAATCTAAATAAATCGATCCTGATTGTGAAGCAACTTCTGATACTTATGTATGGCTCTCGACCACTGAACTCGCATACGCGACTACCGATACATGAGATGTGCCGGTTAGAAATTTCGATCTCAGATTCTCTGACTTGGAAAACTGGGTTTAACTAACGCTGCATCTTCAGTAGCCCTCAAGCACGAGAGCTATGTCATCAATCAGTAACAATGGTGTGACTGCGTCTCATGTCTGTTGGTAGTATGTATTCATAGCTGTAATCAATGTCTGGCAGTGATATTACGCTCCAGCTTGAAACGTCAACTGTTCAGGATGCTCAAATCCGGGATCTGGGAATGAAGAACATATCAGGGGACGATTCGCGCTATTGCACGGCGCTGTAACTCCGGCAAAACATTCGAAGCATTACAACGTAAAGCCGACATGAATGGTTCTCATAAGCTCATTGGCCAGTTCTGAGGTAAAATCTTCTCATGACGGGTTCAATGCTCCCCCTAGTATTGTGCCTCAAATAGACCGCCGCAGCGACAAGGAAAGAGCTTCTCGCACCACTCTGACCAGTGACCAGACCATACGATATAGCACATCCCGTGATAACATTACCCAATCGCGTTTGCGCAAATACAAACCCGTCTGCGTCTACCAAGATTTCTATAATTAAAGATTCATTCGCCATTTTAGCTTGAGCTCGCCACTGGACCAACAACAACCTGTTTACTTCTGCTGAGACTAGCAATAAGTTCGTCGGAGATGTTCAGATGGGCTTTAACCAGGGCCGGAGGTGTCAAGGCCAACCACTGCAAGGGTGAATGTGAACTTTGATAAGACGGACATACGTCACAATGGAAACTGACCTGAGAAAGACTAATGTCTTGGTAAATGTCTGTGGGCAAGCATAAGCGGCGATGAGGCAGACGTCTCACTGAGGATACTGACTGGTCTTGAAGATCTCTAGGAAATGAAGCGTTGTGTTGCCGGTATTCTCGACATAGTGACCTGTCGAGAGCTGTCAGACCGTGCTCTTGCTCAGTGCATTCAAACACACCATATGAAGCAGGGATGTAGCCTAAGGAGCGACGTGAACACATCCGCCATTCCCACATTACAGGCACAGTTACGTACCGACGTCCCCAGGCTTATTCAGGGGTCAGATAAATATACAATTGTGTCGTTGGAAGAACAAACTGTACCTGATAGTCAAATGTTCTTGCATTTCCCGTAGATCCGAAAAGTGTAATCCGAGCATTACCGCCGCTGTTGTTCCAAAAAGTCAGCGACATAACGTATTTGATGCGATATAACGTACATGAAATAGTCCCACTCATCTTGGGTTGGGTGCCACTATAAAAATGAGCAGAAGGCCAGCCCAAAGTACATAGTAGCTTACGTGAAGCTCTCTGTTATGCCAGTGAACAACTGTATGAGTCACATTTATGCGTTGACGTACCTCATCGCTCCAGGCTCTACGGTTACTTCCGCCACAGCAGTATTCACCGAAACAGGGAAGGTCCGCGAATCTACCACTTTGACAGTTCCCCCAGATAGCTGAGTGGCAGGAAGCTGTGACATTTTGAATGTGTACGGTTGTGGAACAGTGCCTTGGGGGCTGACAGGGGCCTGAGCGTCGTCGGAGGGAGCAACTTTACAGGAGTTAGTACTGATCCACGGTAGGTTTCGTCTCAATCACCCACCGCCTGGGAAGATGTACAACTGCTCAGCTGGAATGTGGTCAAATGCAGATATATCTGTCTGGAAGTTCTTTGCGATAACTTCTTTCGGGGTGTGTGCCAACCAATCGGTGAGCTAAACATAAGATCAACTTCCTTCTCAGACTAGACCAAATAGAGCGTGCCTACCAAGAAAGTAGCATCCTCGCTGAATGCACCATCATCAAATACCTGATGTAAACATTATTCTAAATTATCCAGTTCAAAATACGACGATCCGCACTAAAAGGAATTCAGAGCCGTCCGGATCATCCGCAGTGGCCTGTAGGGAGTGCGGGATACCAGCAGGAAAGTACCAGAGATCACCCGCACTCTAAACCCCGAGATTGAGCAGAACCTTCGAAAATGGACAGCAATAGAACGTACAACGGTGCCGAGATAGTTCGCTCCATTCTGGTCGATTGCTGACACTTGCACCGAGCCCTGCAGCGGAGGGACATGTCACATCTATTATTGCAATCAGAGGTTCAGATGTACCTTCAGTATATACGCCCACTGTTAGGAAGGTCTGTATCAGTGTCGCGATCAATTTAGGAACATCCAACTGACCTCGTCCGTTTTGTGCCAGTGTAATTCGCTGATATTCAAGGTTAATACAAATTGCGGAGGAGTGCTTGCACTATCTACCGGATAGCGCCCACTTCAAGGCGCATGTTCACCCCGGCCATTTCTAATCAAACAGGTAGGTTACAGATAAACAGCCGTATATTTGCGGATACTCACCAGTGGCCATAGACATGACGGCCTCTATGCTCGTGTGTTAGAACTTCGAGGAGAGAACCATTCAGTATCCACCAAGCATACCGTTTTGTTGGCGAGCCCAGCCCCCGGTTTGCAAGCGATTATGGCTCAAGCCCATCGGCCATTTGGCATTGCCTCTGTGGAAGAATGAACATGGTGGTATATTCGCGCATAAGATAACCACACGTACATTGTGCCCGCATCTGTAGTAGGAGGGGCCAGGAGGTTCGGATTCTCTAGGTCACTGCGAGAAATGCACGATTGGGAACTAACTTGGCGGAAAGAGTTGTTGCTCACATTGGAACATTCTGCGGCCCAATCACAGTGGTGCCCAAGGATCCGCGTATGGCCTCTGGAGTGTTGGTAGAGTTTTCGTTCCAGAGAGTGTAGTTGGGGTCGTCGCTGGCGAAAGCCACAGTTGCTTCTGACTCTGCCGCGGAAACAGAGGGCGAAGCTGGGGCAGCTCCCACAGAAGCAGCGAATGCGAAGAAAACACAAGCGGCGGATAGCTTGACCATTTCACCACTGGAAGGAGAGGACAGCCCTACGTTGATAGAACATTGTAACCCATCTTATATGCGGTCGCGCCAGGTCACAAGGGTGACAAATGCATCACTGTATGAAGTTGCCGGTACGAATCATTAACGGTGCAGACTTTGGATTCTGCCGGACCACCATCGAGCTGGGGGCCCAACGCTGGCAGGGAAACAGGAATGCTGTAACCGAAAGGAGAAAGCCGAGACCGATCAATCTGTAAGATCTGGCTTTGACACCCAATATCAGCACTAGTAGGTTATGACGCTGAGTATTTTGCTCACCGAGGGTCTCCATCCCATCCGTCTGCAACCCGAAATTCCACGACCGTACCAGCTACTTGGAAATGCGAACGGCATCATCCCAAAGTGCATCGTAGAGTTCCACAGATATTTATGGTCCGTGCAAAAATAGTACACAAGCTATATTTAAGCACTGCAAAGTGGAAACTCTGCACACGCTAGATGAAAGATCGTTAATATAAAATGTTCGGAAGACATTCGCCTTGCATTGCGGATATGGCTCGACCATTTACCTTGAACAATAACTGCGCTAGGGGCACCGTAGTAAATTTAGCTCGCTGAAGATGCCATACCTGAAATATTCAGTGCCACAGATCGAGAGAATGTCTTCGGCACCATGACATCCCGCCAAAACGGTTACTTGGGTAGCATTCAGAGAATCCATGCTTCTGCTTCGCGGCGAGGGGGTCTTTACGACGTGTGTTTTCTTAATAACAACATCGCAATATCCGAGCCGCAAATCTGCGACAACACAACGAACCCAGAGACTAATAGCTGATGGTGATATTCCGGGCAATTCAGCAGGAAGCAAGTGTTACCACGCTTCTACGACTTGAGGTTCAGCGTCACAGACATCTCTAGCTTCACTCGGTGCCGACACGGAAACAGTCAGAGTGTCACAAATTCGTAGAAAAATCATCGGTGGTGGTGAGATAGAAACCCAGAGAGATATCAAGGGACAGTCGAGTACTCCGCAGACCTGAGAGCTCCGTAGACCTAATCGCAGAATTGTCGCGTGACGGCTGATTCGTGTGCATCGCTCTGAGGACGCAACCTTCCAGTGATATGGGTCAGGCTCGACGTTTTCTACACTCCGAAGTGGGTCACAGATAATGAAGGACGCCGAGATCGTATATGGCACACAACGATAAATATTGTGATAAGGGCATCCATGATAGCACTGCGATGTCCTAAGTCGACCAAAGCGCTCCAAGAGAAGCAGTCCACAATCGTGACTGTTGAGGCCAGTGCTCTTTGTGGAGGCGACCATCTGGATACGGAAGCAGACGGGGCGCCGTTCCATCGGACAACGTAGCCATATTCCGCGTCCGAAGGCATGGTTTTCCGTGGGTGCTTTGATGCCGAATGCTTCACGACGAGAAATACTTCATGCAACATCAGTAAGCCTTATGTGGCTTGTGTGAGACGAGGTTTAGATCAGCGAACCCAGCATGGTGTCAGTTTGCTTGCCTTGCTCTATAGCTAAGGTTCTCCAGACAATCTCCTTGTGGTCTTATCTCTTCAGCATGGGAATACATTGACCCTACCACCACGGTCGAGTATATTTATCGTCTGCTCGCAAGTAACAAACCAGCTGAAGCCCTTGGAATGAATACGTCTACCTGCCGCTACGGGATATTTCCATTTGCGAGCCGTGGATTTATAAGGTAGGGCTTGTACATGTAGATGTAGATGTCCGATCGAATTATAGGGTGGAATGTGGAACCCAAGCCTGTAGCAGTTCAAGTTGCGCGGCGGATGTGATCTCGATCTACACACCTACGCAAACTGATTGGCACATCCAGAGAGTCTAGAATGCGATGACCAATCTCTCCCATCGTTTTGACTGCAGTTATGTCAGCAAATGTTAAGGCAGGAGAGGCCGTCGTACCCAATTCAACGTCGCTCTTTTGTAATACCTTCACACTCTCTGTGAACGATTAGGGGATTATGGGAGCCGCTGAAATGAGCATCGAATCTTTCCGCGGAGTAACGACAGCGGGTGCTGACCGATGTGTTTCTTTGGGATAACCTGCAGATGATGGACTGCTGACGGATTATAGTCCCGGAAAACGGTAAAATCTCCATCCTGTGAGCGTGATTCCCGCTGAGTCGGTCTTCCACTCAGGGCCGCAAGGCACGGAAGTGGATTGTATGCGAACCTCCCATACAACATCAAATCCATTTTCCAGTGACACGCGACAAAAGACACAATCCGCGGATTTCGTCAGTTCGACGCCTGTGACCTTCTTCCCCTTCAATGTCTCGTGAGACGCTTCATCCTCACCGGAATTGCGAAGGAGTAATAGGGAGCAGAGAGACTGTAATACCATCCGAGGTGCTCGATAAAGGCGTGCACCTTCTGTAATTCGCCCGATCAGGCCCGGGCTAAGTGTGTGGGTATGAGAGTACGTCGTGATCACACAAATATCTGCCGCAGATATTCTCACGATTCTACGATTCTAATGCAACTAGTGTAGCCACAGTCACTTTTAAGCCGTACTAGGTCAACTACTTTCAGTGCTTGCTCTATTCACCTATCGGACCGAGTCTTTCTGGCAAGAGTGGCTGATAATCTGCCATTGTCTTTGCTGGTTCGGCTACTCGATGAGAATGGAGAGTGACAGGTGTCAACATATTCACAAACTTCTTACGGATGAAACGGTCAAGAGCGCGCTCCTGGAGAAGTTCAAGACGGTAGTATCGTGGGCAGCTCGTCGCTCACATCGCATAGAACATACGGCTAAGAGACGTAAGGTATGAGTCTGGCATATCACCTGTTTGCACTTCGGTTGAAACGCTGATGGTCTGGCGCCGTAGGTGGCATACCCCTCGTGCGACCATTGCGGATCCAGTCTTGCACGGCCTTTCGTGTGCCTTCACTGCTCTTTCACAGGATGTTGGTCAGATGGCCACATGATCGACCACCTTAGAGACACATCGCATCCCATTTGTGCGTTCTGTCTTCCAGATTGTCGGGGTTCTAACATATCTTCCTCCTTTCTTTCTTTATGACCGTCACGTACATATCGTAATTCGGTGTCAGGTGCAGAATCAAATCTAGGATCGCTATACTGTGCCGTCTGCGACGATTTTATCTATGAGCCCGATATAGTGCGTCTATATTCGTCAACAATGTTGTCGGCAGAAGAAAAGGCGACGAAGTTCCAAGGTACGCCAATGATCTCATTACCTTCCGGTTTATGGGACTCCATGATCCGCAGTCTCCAAGAAAAGCCGTGAACCCTATCGGCATTGGGTGCCGACTGAGAAGGATAATGCTGCGCTTCAGGTTATGGAGGCTACTCCAAGTCAAGGTAAGCCACCTTCGAGACCCCTACTGAGCTGGAGCTGAGGCACATGTCCCGAGAGGCCGACGGGGACTACTGAATCTTGGTCAAACATGCTTCATGAATTCTGTCCTCCAATCGTTCATTCACAATCCACTTTTGCGCAATTACTTCTTGAGCGACAAGCACAATCATAGGCTATGTAAGAACAAGGATTGTACCTGCTGCGAAATGGACAAGTTATTTACTGAAGTGAGTACTGGTCAACGATAAGCTTACGATCAAGCGATATACTTACACGATATACTTACACGCAACAACACTCGGCTATCAGATGTTCTTGGATGTCTCAGTGCCGTATGGCCCTGCGAGCTTCCTTTTCACTACCTGGCGTGCCTGCTCTGAGTTATCCGGCTATGCACAGCAGGACGCGCACGAGTTTTTCATTTCCACGCTAAATCAAATCCACAGCACTTCACGAGGTTCAACGAATGTGTCGTGCATATGTATCATTCACTCTACATTTGCCGGTCAACTGCAAAGCGACGTGAGGTGTGAGAAGTGCGGAAATGTCACGGCAACCGTCGATCCGATGCTGGACATTAGTTTGGAGCTAAGGGATCGGAACGGCGAAAATAGTCGTGGGGAAGACACTCTACTCGGTTGCCTCAAAAAGTGCGCAGTTCAATTATGATGTTTTTTCTCATTTGACAAAAGAATAGGTTCACGCAGCCAGAGAAGCTGGGATCGAGAGATTACAGCTGCAGCAAGTGCGGCAAGGCGCACGTATGTACAGTTTACCCCAGCTCCTTTGTCCCTTAAATCGCAAGCGCCGTAGGATGCCTCCAAACGCTTGAGCATTAAGAAACTAGCCCCGGTTCTAAGCTTTCAGTTCAAGGTACGTAGGCTCTGCGTTTGTGTGACATTTCCTTCGATATCTGTTTAGCGGTTCGAACATAAATCTGGGGACAAGGCAGCGGCTCAGAAGATCGACGGCAGAGTCCGTTTTCCGGCTACTCTGAATATGCTCCCATATACTACACTGGCTGTCCCCACTAAAGAAAAGACCATGCCGTGAGTATCAACGCTCAATCATGCTACATGCCGGTTCAGACCGTCAAATTGCAGCCATGTCGGGCCGGAGGCGATGTACGATTATGATCTCTTTGCGGTTGTCTGCCACGATGGTCAGATTGACAACGGGCATTATTACACCTTCGCTCGTTGCCAAGGCGAGGTACGTTCGTCCCACGTCAGCGCATTCGTTGTCAATGGGATCCTCATTATATCTGTCTCAATAGTGGTATCGATTTGATGATGACAAGTGAGCTGAGGACACAAACGAACACTGCTCGCGTTCTGACAAATGTCTCATTTCCGCAGGGTAACGTTATCGAGCCTGAATGAAAGCCTTCAATCGAGGGCATACATGTGTTTCTATGCCAAACGCCACCTCGATTACAAGCCGTACGCTACGCCGTCTTACATTCTTACACGAGAAGTCGAATTACAGAAAGAGAAGGAACGTGAACGAGAGAAAGAATTGGCAAGAATGAAGGAAGTGGAGGACGCGTTACTGGCGACCGTATAATTGCAGCCACTCGTGTCATAGTCTCAGCCATGAACGATTTGGACTATATATCATTGTGTATGTACAACAGAACGAATGACTGTAGGTATATATCACAACATGCGCACATTATTGAAGGGGAGATCAGTACAGAATTAGATGGACAGCCCTTCTTTATGCGAACGTCCGAAGCGGAGGTGAAAGGGTGCATGCAAAAAATGTGTATGCTGACTAGGGAATAATGTCATGCAATTCTCCTTCCTTGACCCGTATCTCGACGACTTCCACTTCGTAGTCATTGAGACAGGAGTTCGTAGATGAGGCAGAAGCAGACACGAATCCGAAAGAATTGGGTGGTGAAGTAGAAGCGACGTCTAGAAACACGTGAGATTGCGCGGACAGCAGTAGCTAACATTAGTACGCATAATAACGAGAGTATAAGAAGGACGAACAGCGGTCTTTGATATAGGGCGGAATAAAGAGATCCTATTGTAAAGACGTCGCTTAGTGTCGAGCTTTAATGCACTGAAACTATAATGTATACCTGGTTCCAAACGAAACCTTGACTTTTCTGTATGGTCAGAATTGGACGCAAACTAATAACTGGTTCTCGGTGTTTCCTTCTCTGCTGCTGCTGCTTTTTCGGGCTCTCGACAACAGGCGGATCTACAGCCCGCTGCTTGCCCTTGACGTCCTTCTTGCATCCCTCTTCCTTCTCGCGCATGGCGGAGTCATTCGCTTCATCGATATCCATGTTATGGACGTGGTCCTCTCCGTTATCCGGCGCTCTATCGCCTCCGCTACGATGCTGGGCGCCCTCAGGGTCATTGTCACGAGAAGCGACCATGGCCTGTCCATAGTCTTCCTCGTCCTCCGAGCACGAATCAACGTCAGATCCACTATCGCTATATCCATCTAGTCCGTATGGAATCTGCTCGTAGCAAGCCCATGTCGGCGGCGATGGCGCCCGGCCGAACGTCCGACGACGGTAGGACGAGTAGGTCGTCTGGGTCTGCGTACTCGACATGGATATAGTTGTTTGTAGCTGGACGCCACAGGTCAGGACAGAATTAGGATGATGATGGGGCAGAACCAAGAGTCTCGAGGCGGCGCAGGCTGCCTTATGGTGGAGGTCTGGAGATGTGAAAGGAGTGAAGAGTCAGGAGCACGACTCCATCGCGCACTCGAGGTTGCACGTTCTCACGGCTACTCGACTGTACAGATCGGGATGACTCGGTCGTCCCGCGACATTAATGTGGATATGGAGAAGATATCACTATCTTAAATATGCAGTATGGGCACGAAGCCTAGTCGCGAAACAACCTATGTTCACACAGGGCACATCACCCTTCCAGCAGTTCTGGCCGCGCTTCCCAAAACGTGTTTCCTACGATGTCGTCGTGCCGCACACGCACACTCCTGATTACCTTCTCCCTCCTTCCCGTAACCCCACGGATCTCTCGGGATGCCACATTAGCCGCACCTACTGCAGGAACGTTGTCGCTCGCCGAGTCGCATGAGCCTGGACTTGCTGTGGCAGCAGTGAGATACATCGACTGCCCCTACGCAAGTGGACAAGTGGATCTCAGTCGCTGAACAATCGCGATGGAAGCGATAAAGTAGAAGATATTCTTACCGGTGTCGAGTGAGTTTGCACTTCGCGCACGAGTACACTTCCCTTGCGAAATCGGACGTCAATGTGATTGTAGTTGATGCCAAATCGCGAGAACAGGAGTTCGTGTTTCTGAGCGGATTGCGTACCCTATATCGAAGCCGGTAGATGAGACAAACACACAAACTTCAAGAAGATACTAACCTTCAGCAGAGCATGCGCCTGTGTAGTACTCTCTCCTCCTTGCTGAACAAGCGCCCAGAACGCCGTATTGTATAGATTGTTAATGTGCGCTTAATCTGCCGTTCAGCTTAGTGCAGTGGTAGAGACATTGCAAGGTGATCGTGGGGCGTGAACTCACTGTCGACCTGTCTCCAAGCAAAGTAGTCCCTGACTTCTTTGGCACTCGGATACAACACAATGCGAGCGTCAAACGACGGCGGATACTTTAGCTCCACCTCATGGAAGTACTTGGACCAATAAAAGGTATAAGACGAAGTGAACAGAGAAAGTAGCAGAGAAAGGATTTTGGAGTGTCGCCGGTTGTGTAACTTGGTATCCTTGCGTAACAAGAAGCTGGAAGCAAGTGGGTAATGGTGGAAATTGCAGCAATCCTAGGAAGAGACGTACCTGTATTCATCCGACTGACCAAACGCAAGGATAATGTCACTATATTCCTCCATAACACTCTGGGCAGCCTGATCCATCAGTTTCAGAGCACGCTCATCGTTGGGCCTCGTGAACGAGTGTTCGGTCGAAAAGCTGCGAATATTTGGTCGTTGGTTCTGCTCTCGATTGGGATACATAACATGCTGCATCCTGTCAGACATACCGATGAAATCCATGTCCATCGATCCGCACAACCGTGAATGTTCCAGGAAGAAGACTATCGGGCATTTCGAACCTTTTAACATAGACGTACTTCGACCCGGCCATTATTCGATATTAGATGACTGGCAGAGAGGACACAGACTGGAGGCAGGCGTCGAATTCGTCGAATTGAAGCCATCCGTTCCACACGGCGTTTGGTAGCCACGTGCACTGCCAATATTAGTAGCTCCCATGCATTGTCTCCTTTTGCCGCGAAAGGGTCTCAAAGACTGCAGTTACGACCATGCGCTGGATGCTCGAATGTGCTCCTTACAAGTAGGCCGGCGCACAACGTCTTCAATTTCTGCGTTACTTCCGACAATTCATTCCAGCATCACAATAGGATTCCTCGCTCTGAAACCATCTGGACAAAGCGCCTAGGCCTAGTAGCGCGGCAAGCTACATACGAACAGTAACCAAGGTTCCAATTGTGCTTCGCGGTGTGTCTTTTTGATAATGTCGTCGGATTGTACTGTCGCTGATGCAGGTCAAAGCATAAATTATAGGTCAATTCTCCACGTAGTCTTGAATGACTAATCCGAAACAGCATCGGGTGGCAGTCGATTTCGCCGTCGTACTCACGCCACAAGATCGTCTTGGTCTGAGACTTTCATCATGCTCCTTGCGGATCTCTGTTTCCGGTTGCGTGGCTCGACAGGCATAAGTGTACGCTTTCTTCTATGCTCATCCAACAGGTTTCGACGAACTCCCTGGCCGGATGGTCGACGTGCGCAGACATGAAGCAAACAGACGACGTGTAGGGCGGTCTGAAAATTACTATAAAGGGCAGTGAGAACTTGATTTTCCTATCGCGGGTATGTTCAGAACAGCACTGCACCATAAAAGAATGACCTAGCACATTCACCATTCTTGGAAACTACCTTCTAAGGAGATTCGCTACGTTCTTACCAAATATGGAAGAAGAGAAATCTCTTCATATGGTCAAGAAATTTGATGGAGTTGTGGGTCCCTATGGGTCCTTCGGAAGTTGCTGCATTCAGAAGGTAATCCGGCAAATGCGGCAGCAGCAAACTACTATAATGGAAGCTGACTTAAGCTACTCCCACCAGGGTCCATATGATGGGGCAATCCGGAGCTTTGATTGCTTTTCGAAGGGTACATGCAATCAACAGGTTTCGCTCGAAGCAGCAATGTTTGTGGACAAGTAACGCTACCTGTCACACCCTTCGAAATGTCGTTAAAAGCGAGGGAGACCTACGGAGGCCTACCAAGTCCCAGGAGCTCGAGAAAGCCTCTAGAGAGTCTCTACACACCTCCAGTATTTTTCCAAACCACTTCTCGCCATTCTCTCCTCGACTCAGACCCCTTCATGGGACCTTGTCCAAGATTGGCAAGGTCTTGTTACCCCGCTCTACGCCGATAACCGAGAAGCGAGACTGGGTTAGTACCGCTTTGTCCCTCTTCGGACCCGTTGCTGATTGTTTCCTTCGAATCTACGGCATCCGTCTGCCACTCTCTAATCTTGTCCCGCGTTGATCTTGCCACGCGGAACGCGTTATACCATTTTCTCACCGTCGCTCTCGGCCCTGAACCCGTGTTGTGCCACCGTTTGGCTCTGTGGGTCCCCATGTTGAAAATGCAGAGCTTGATATGCAGGGCACTGGAAATAACGGCTTTCCTCCTGTTGATGACTGGCGCGCGGAACTCCCGCAGATCAATTCCCTTACGTTACACCCCTACATTCCGTTTACAATTCCTTCAGCATACTCGCATTCCTCTACCCCTTCCGACTCCGGCTCTTCCGGCGGGAATGGATCGGTTGGCTCTCCGCAAAGACTGGCGCAAGGACCGGGATACGTTCATCAAGTTACATCGCGCCACCACGCGTCGCAGCCTTGGGACAGTGGCGGCGGTGCCACCTCGGTTCTCGAGGACCCGCCCTTCGACCCCCGAAGGCAGATGCACGCGTCCAACTCACCGTATTCCGAACAAGGGCATGGGCACGTAGTACCACCACCTCCATTCTTTCCTGAACTTACCTCGTACAACTTCTTTGGTGGCAGTCCGGGGTTTATAGCAGACAACTCGCGTCACAATAGCTATGACAGCGGGGAGGGGAGTCCTAGAGGTTCATCGCGGAGCTTTGGCAGTGGATCGTACAGTGATCGGGACACGTCGAGTCCTGAAGGTGGCTATGAAGTACCGATTGAGCGAACGCACCCTCGTCATGACTATTCCACTAGAGTCCAATATTCCTCTGCTCGACGTATTGCTCTGGCGCAGCAACGCGCTGGATCGGAGGATACGTACCGCCCAGCCCCAAGCCACCGCTCTCACAGTCTCGCACCTCCAAGCCGCCATCAGTCCAGTCACCCCAATCCCACCCAACCAGCTCCCAGTGATGCCGGTGGCAGTCGTAATAATTACTACCGGCACCGGACCCAGGTAGCCTCTCCTCCCGAAGACAACATCTTCCCCTACCAGCACAACTATCGTTTCCAGACCCAAGGAAACCCTCCGCCCGCAAACCCAGGAGCCTCTGGAGAGCCTGCCACGCCGGTCCAGCGTCGATCTGTCGATGACCATGACCCAGGACCAACGCTCCGACAGATGTTGAGTATCCCTGCCGATGTTCCCATCAATTTACGCGCGATACCCGACCCTCCACAAGGCGAAAAGCCAAAACAGCCGTATCCTGTACTGGTGCAACTCGCAATATATGGCAGCCCTCGGAGGAGGCTCACTTTACAGGAGATCTACGCTGCATTGGAGGACAGGTTTGAGTGGTTTAGGGAAAGAAGTAAGGAGATGCAATGGAAGGTGCGCCGCGGATCTCGGATCTCAGATTTCGGATAGATCGCTCAATTCTGAACAATAGAATTCTATTCGTCACAATCTCTCCCTGAACAAGGTCTTCAGACAGGTTCCTCGACCCATCACCGAGCCAGGCAAAGGCAAGTACTGGGTCGTGGATCTTTCAGAAGGCACCGGCAACAAACGTGAACGCAAGCGTAACCGGAAGCGGAAAACTCAGACCCTTGCCGAAGGCCCAGAGGCTGACTCCAGTAGCGAAGAGAGTGAAGACGTCGAGATGTCTTACTCTCAAGAGTCTCATGGAAGCCGTAGGGAGCAGCGCCAGCAATCGTCTGCGGACTCCTCGACCTCCCACGCTGATGAGGTGAACATCGACCCAAGACTCAGAGATTCTGTTTCCGGCCACTCAGTTGGGGAAGGAAGGCTGAGAAGCTCGGTTTCGCCGAGAAGAACTCGTACACCACCTTACCCGTCGCCTCCCCCTTTGACTCTACGACTTCCTGCAGCTCAAGCATCAACCTCTTCAGCGCTTTCCAGCGGAGGTGAACCTCATACGTACTCCAGCATGGGCTCAAGCACGAGTCCGGCGAGGCCGCCTACACAGCACGCATCGTTGTCTGACGTAACTCGCGTGGTCGGCAGCACTACACGTTTCGGCGAACCGTCCTTTAGTCAATCATCTCTGGGACCTGCTCCTGCGTTTGGGCAGTCCTCATTTGGATCGGGCCCTTCTCGCACGTCGTCGACCGCGGGTACTGGTGCAAACTACTCCCGGGCTTTCATGTCGTCGGAGAATGTCGCTCTGGGACCTGTAGCCGCCTCGACTGGTCGTAGTTCCAGGCCTCCCGGTCGTGCCAGTACCATCCCTCAACCGACACCGAAACCTGGTGTGGAGTACTATACTGATGTGCCAGGCGGGCTGATAAGGGCCAGGCGTGTGGCAACCCCGGGGTCGATCGCGGACAATGGTAGTCAATCCGACGAAGACTCGCACAGTTCTCAGATGACTGACCATTGAGGAATGCAGGAGAGATGACTGTGAGTATACCAAGTCTTCCGCAGCAGCATCCATTAACTTAGCAGTTGCAGAACGAACCGTCTTGATATCCTGAGACGCGCGAAATGAACCACAGTTCTTTCACCTCCAGAAACGCCTCTTCCTTGATAGAAGCGAGGCTCCTGCTCGTTCCTACTTGTGATGACGTGCGCCTCAATGCAAGGCATCCTTCTGTATCTAGATAGTGCTTCAATACTCCTAATATGTCATGAGTACGTCCCCTCAGCCTGTATCCTATGTGCATTCACCATATTTCCATTGCCTACTCCATTTCTTATTCCTGTATACTCTCCTTTGATTTCTCTACTTCGACCATCTAGTTGCTCGCTCCGTCCACTGCCTTCGACGGGTGGCACATGCCAGATCTTGTATGAGTGTGCACATTCATTATTTCCTGAATTGCTAGTCATACCATTGGGCGGTGCTTTGCCTGGAGACCCTCATTTGTATTCTATCTACACGTCTTACATCATTTGTACGATTCTATGCCTACGAGTTTTGTGACGTGTGAGGTGTCACGCCGATTAACGTCTCTTGCTCCCGACGAATACCACAGACCTGTTGCCGACATTTTCTGTTCTTTTCTGCAAGCAATATGAGTGCGCGACAACCTTTTGTTCCCTCTAGACCTGCTTCTCGCGCTGCTCATAACGTGGAGCTAAAGAATGAGCTGACCAAACCACTACCTCTGCGTCCGTCTCAAAATCAGTCTGGATTCGGTTCTCAAACTGCAACTCAACAGGAGGCTACTTCCAATGTCGTCGCCGATCAATATGGTCTTCAAGCTACAGTTGCAACATCTGACGGGTCCAACATCAGCGCGTTGCTCACCTCTGTCAATAAACCTCTAAATATCGCCAGTCTCATCCAAAAGACACCTAACAGAAGCCCTAACAATATAACCCAGGTTCCCTTTCCTTGGAGTTCTCGAAAATCTTTCTCTGCATCTGATGAAGTTTCGCGGTCCTCAATGCACTCTGCCAGCAATCGAAAGGGTTCCAATGCTTCATTTCCTGCTACTTCTACCAGACCCGCTTCTCCATTTCCTGCTGCTACCTTCAAGGCGCCTCCCTTGCCCCCTTCTAGACTTGCTATCACCGTCGGAAATGATTCTAGATTTGACAATTCCGTCTCGCACGCAAACACTCCGTCCGGCGAGGCGCATATACTTGACTACCCGGGTGCATCAGGAGAAACACGACAACTGGAGGAAGCTAATCGAGCCCGCATTCTCTTTGACTCTGGCGTGCGTTCCCAAAGTCCTTTCTCGCCTATGCGGACATTGTTGGCCCCGGACCCCTCTATGCTCTTGGCAGGCGCTCAGCGGATGAAGTCCTCTACGACTCCTATACTCGAGAAAATTCAAGAATCTGTCGAAAATGACACCGATTCGCCTCCCGAACGAGACTTGGTTAAAGGTTCTCTTCACCTGGATGGGGAAGCCACTACGTTCAATCAGTTGCGTCAGGTGCCAAAGCGAACCCGTGGAGATGACGCGTCTGACGAGGACTATGGCACAGAAGTGAAAGCGAAGAGATGGAGAGTGGACCCGAGTGCGAGCGTAAATCATGATGTCAGCATGAGGACTTCTTTTGCTCGAAGAATGTGGACCTAAATTGCATCACGCACGTCTAGACAGGTGATTTTGGCGTTGCTGGTTCAGGCCACTCCACTCCTACGTTCCAGCGTGGATATGAGGCATCCGCTCTTTCCGCAACGGTCATAGACGTCGACGAGGGCGCAAAAGCTATTCAAACGAATCGAAGACATGGAAGAATCGCCCACCCCGCCCCTTCCGGGCAAACCGTTGAGTGCAGCGGAGGGGTTGTGTTACAGCAGTTGTTCGGGTTTGACTTGGATTCCTCTGCGAACGAGCACCTACAAACGTATGAAGATGCTAAGCGCCGCTGGATGCATTGCTCTCTGGAAGAATGGCAAGTTGGTGCTGAAGGTAAGTGCACAGAGGCCTTCCTTGTGTGGCGGCCCATGAATTTTCGAGATATCCTAGAATTGATGGGCAAGTTCGGGGATGTCATGGATTACGTGGGTTCACAGTACGTTACGCGTATTGACTCGATGCTTACGCCTTCTGCAGGTCAAAGATCATCTGAAGTATGTCCTACTCTGTAACGCCCATTTCGAGTTAATCTTACCACTGCCTGATGCAGAGCGAAGATGTCGCTGTATGCGTCACTTCATTCTAGGGTGGCGGATCATAAGGGAACTCTTGCCAACCGCGACAAGGTTCTCAAGGACATTCGCGAGAGTCTTGTCAAACATAGCGGAAACGTCTTGGGTTCTGGCATCGTGTCATAAAGGTCAGAAGGACGGTTTGTCGCCGCTGCTCGACTACTTCTTGTTGTCTTGTCCGCCTCTATCCTGTCCATATTAGCTACAGTCTCTTAAAATAGAATACCATTGTCTGTCGAGTTTTGGTTAACGACAATTCTCCGGGACTGCGTGTGAGGATCAAAGGAAGTGGCACAATTGGGGAAAGGGCCACTTGAGCTTGTGTTCCACGGACGCGCTTCACTCCAGCCACGACATAGGACTGCAACAGTTACATCGTTATCATCTGCTTCGTTCAATCGTCGTCTCAGCTCTGTGCTATCCAAGATGTCGAAACGTCCTAAAGTCCAAGTACAGATCAACCAGACGCTTCTTGACGTCGACCACCCGCAAATCCAGGTCTCCAGCTATCGCGAGAAGGATCTGGACGATACCATATTCGACGCATTTCTTGGAGGAGGAGCACTCCCTGCAATTGGTGTATCCGTGGCTTATGCGCCTCGATCCGGCATCTTGAGCGCCATCGCCCTTTGCCTCAATGAGAGAGTCCTGGTCGTCCAACTGGCCTCTGCTAGTGCGAAGAACAGGAAGCCATCTTCCGGGACAGCTACGCGCCATATCCTTGAAGAACGCATCCTGCTGCACACCAGCGGCGGTAGCGATGGACTTTACGGGTTTGACATGCATCAGATTGTCCTCAGCCTGTGGAGAGATCACAGCCTCTCGGTCAGTGGTGGCATTGACATTCAGTCTGTTTATCCTTCAAAAAATGCTCGACGGCCCCTGAATGCCATCAAGTTCTGCTTGGGTGATGATATCGATGTTCACAAGGATAATGTTAGCCACGTGTTTGGCAACATGAACTGGGATCCGAAGTCATCCAGAGATATCATACAGCGCTCTTGGTTGTCTTGGTTTCTGGCAGTTCACCCAAGCATGGAGGAGATCTTTAGGAGTGTGCCTAGAATTGATGTCAGAGCTTTTACTCCTCTGGTATGTTCTGACATGAGTATGCATACATCTTTACCTGATAATGAAAAATATAGGTTCTTTCTTGGTTGTCTAAAGCAATTCGTGTCACTCAGTGCCAAGAAGATCCAAGAGAAGTTGTTCATGATTACAGTGATCCAAGGATGATCAAGCAAGGCAAGCTCGAGATTCGTCAGGAAAGATTCCAGAACAGGATCCGAAATTCTTCATCAAACCAGGTAGGTTGTTAGCTTGGCCTAATCACTTGACTTCTGTCTGACAGGACACAATAGCAGATGCAATTTAAGATCAACACCCCTGAGGGGTCTTATTCTGTTGATGTCCAGCCAAGTAATCTTCGTGGCCGCAGAGCTCAGATCAATACCCCAGCTGACTTAGTACTTGGAGGAAAGCTGTTCAGCTCCCTAATGACCACTGGATCTGGGGATCCTACTCAAGCTGAGGCTTTGAAGGCCTCCATAATACTTGATATACTGCAGAAAAAGATTCAGCCTTTTGACAATCCATGGCTGCAGATGCTGTACCAAGATCAGCCACCAGAATGGCCTGATGCCTCTCCAACCTCTCTGCCACCTCTTTCCTTTGCTCCTACAAAGCCCCTCAATGACTCTCAAATTTTGGCTGCGTCCCAGATGCTCTCAAGGTCTCGGGATGAAAAGTTCACTATTATTCAAGGCCCTCCTGGTACTGGCAAGACCAGTGTCATTGGGCAATTTGTTTTGGCAGCAACTTCTGGTGGACTTAGGGGCATCTGGTTAGTTGCCAAATCCAACATAGCTGTCAAGAACATAGCAGAAAAGCTGTATGATCTGGGCTTCATGTCATGGAGACTAGTGGTATCCACTGATTTCCATAATGATTGGTAAGAGATTGAAGAATACCTTAGCTCAACAGCTGTATTGATACATCTCACAGGCATGAACACCTTTATACCTCAATCAGGATCAATACCATACAGTCAGATAAGTTATCAAAGATGTCTCCTAATGTTGTTCAGCAGAGATTTGGTGAATGTCAAGTTGTGCTTTGCACTCTTGGCATGCTATCCAATTCTCAGCTACAGCATTGTGGGGTCACTAAAATTATTCCTATGGAGACCCTTGTGATTGATGAGGCCAGCCAAATTGATGTGAATGACTACATCCCTGTCTTCACACTTTTTGGCACCTCACTTCAAAAGGTGTGCTTTATTGGAGACAATAAGCAATGTATGTCTTGTTATAATCTGTTACAGTTTTGTGCTTCTTATGCTTTTGTCTCCAGTACCACCCTTTGCAAAAGAAAGAGTTGAAGATTTGATGAGCATTTTTGAAATACCTCATCTAGCTCATAGAGCTATTTTCCTCAACATACAATGTCTGAGTCTTCTTCTTCATTTACAAAAATCATGTTAACCTAGATTCCTTCAGATCGCATGCCTCCCACTATAGGGGACTTCATATCTCAACATGTATATGAAGGGAAACTGCAATCAAATCCTGAACATCCTGTTACAGGACATAGGTGTTTTTTCATAGATATCTCTGGAGGCAAAGAAATCTCTGAGGGAACAAGTTGGATGGTATGCTCACTATGAATTGATATACAACAGCTAATAAATAGTACTAGAACCATCAAGAGTGTGAAATTGTAGCCTTCATTGCTGGGCATCTGGAAGAGAGGGAGCTGAGTTACCGTGTAATCACTCCATATGATGCCCAGCGCAGCTTGTTAGAGGAGAACTTCAGGAACAATAGTCTAACTTGGAAGGATAAATGCTTCAATGTGGACTCTTTTCAAGGTAAGCAGGAAGCTGGAGGCCTAGTCAGACACTAACTTTGGTGTCCTCAGGGAATGAGGATGACTATATCATCCTCTCCTTGGTCAGAACACGAGATATTGGATTCCTCAAGGACTTGAGGAGGACAAATGTCATGCTGACCCGTTGCAGGAGAGGTATGCTGATTTGTACTACAAGACATTTCATAGAAGGGGCTGGGGCCAAGACATTGGTGGGGCAGATGGCAGCTGAGTTTGGAGAGGATGCTTGGCTGACAAAGGATCTGTTTGAAGAATTTGAATTCTAGGCTTCTTGTTGCTCCCTATAAACTGTTCCTGTTTATGCTTTGTCCTGTTTCATGTGAATCTGTTTGTGTATGATTACACTATGTAGAAAATCCCAGAAAATGCAAAAAAAATTCAAAAATGCAAAAAAGGTCCCAATATAAGCTCTCCTAATACAGACTGTTAATTCAGAGTTTATACTTAGCAAGATACCTAAAGTCTTGCATGACCATTCTGAGGCTGCCTACTTGAAGTCGGTGGGAAACCAGACATAGGTACCTCTCAGACTTCCGCTACTCAGCGGCACATCTAGTTCTTCGGGGCAATGTGTGTCCAACTCCATTCCGTGACTAGAACAAATGTCCGTCCCATCGCGAAATTTACCGCGAGACTCACTCCAAATTGCGAGTCATAGTCAGTTCTCAGGAGAAAGTATCACCTGACATATAGCACCCCTTCTCCAGGCTATCAAGGATTCAGCAGCACCGTCAAGCACACCTCACCAGCTGCAGTAAATCTTGAATACGACGCATACGGGTCTGCGAGGGGGAAATCAGGCCCCCTTGTTATTCTTCACGGTCTATTGTGCGTCGAATTGTCTCGCTCGAAAGGCCAGCTCACCAAGACGGAAGGGAAGTGGATCGAAAAGGAATTGGATCTCATTAGCGAAGGCATTTGAGAAGGATTTACACAGGCCCGTGTACGCGTTAGTGAGTTCAAACTCACGTCTGACACCTCAAAGGAGCTCATGAGTTGTACAGGATCTTAGGAACCATGGATCGTCACCTCACGCTGAGCCGATGACATATTCTGCCATGGCCGGGGACGTTTTAAACTTTTGTCACAGGCACTCACTCTCTAGCATATCGCTCCTCGGACATTCTATGTGCGTCGTGTCTCCTGAGCAACACTGTTTCGAGTCCTAATTTCCTCTGGAGGGGCGGCAAAGTTGCTATGGCTATGGCATTACATCCATCCCTTCCGTCCACCTTGCTATCCCGTCTTATCGTCGCTGATATATCCCCCGCTCGTGCTCGCCTGTCTTCTGAGTTCGAAGCATATCTGCGAGCAATGCATCGAATTGAGACGAGCCAGCTTCAGACTAAGAAAGAAGCCCAAGAAATTTTGAAGGAGATCGAGCAGGTCCGTCTCCCGTACCAAACGTACTATTTGGATTGTCCATCGTTGCTCATCGCGTGCAGGATCCTATGGTCCGAGCGTTCCTGCTCACCAATCTGACGTCAGATACACCGCCTCTTAAATTCCGCATACCCATCGACATTCTTATAGGATGTATCCCAGAGATCGGTTCCTTCCCGTATGCACCTGGTGAGCGACAGTGGGACGGCAAGACATTGTTCATTAAGGGTACGAAGAGCAGGTAAGACTCGTGCAATGTATCCGTCACGAGTTCATAAAGATGCTAAACACCTACGCCTAATAGCTATATAAACAAGAACAACATTCCCGTCGCTCAGCAGTTCTTCCCGAACATGAGATTGGAGTATCTGGATGCAGGCCACTGGGGTGCGTATACTTCGTCTTCTTTACACGCTATGCCTTACAAGTTGTATCTGGTGCATCGATTAGTTCACGCTGAAAGGTATGCTCCCAGTTAAAGCGTTGTCTATCAAATTTATGGTTGATTTATGCATTAGGCCTAACGAGTTCAAGCAACTCGTTACGGATTTTATCCAGACATAGCTAGATTGGTCGGTGTCTGGAGGCTCCTACGTCTGTGCATGTGATGCTTAAATGGCACCACGTCACCGATATGACTTAGAATATTCTATGGTCGTGATCTATTGCATGAACATCTGTGCAACTGTACTCGTTTCATGGACATGTAGTCTCATAATTCTATAGACAGACTTCTAGGAGGTCTGGTCGCAGTGATCATGAGGTGTCGTCAAGACCATTCATAGAGTCCGTTCTTCCCGCGCTGGCCGTCAACTGAAGAGCCCACGGACACCCTGACCTAGCGCCTGGATCCCGCGCTTGACGCCCTTGGGTCTCTCTACGAAGCTGAACTCACTGGAACTCTCAGCCACCGTCTGTGCTCTCCTCCTACTCCACATGTCTAATTTATTCTCGGACTCGTGCTTTGTTTTCTTCGAGGATCTACCCGACCACGTTCGGGTCAGCGTCAACGACAATGAGGCGCGCCTTGACTGATTTTCACGTTTGCGAGTAACGGACAGTGCCATTCGCAGCTCAGTCTCGCCGCTGAGCGAGAAGCCGGTGGGTGAATTGAATGAATATGTGGGGTGTGATGAGGGTATCGTGTAGGGGTATGATAGCGCCTGGCGAAGTGCTGGCCTGTGCACATCCAATGGTGGCGATGGTGGCTCGATGTCGTTGCCGAGTGTGGAAGGAGGGGGCGAAGCTGTTGGCAAGCGTGATGTCATGTTTTTCCGAATAGCGGTATAGTAAGGTCTGCTCGGATGACCTAGCTTGACTGCGGGATGTTCTATATTGGTTGTCGTCACAAAGGGTGTATGTATAGATTCCGACCTAGGTCGCTGGATTGCCCTGGCGTTGGTCGCAAGAACAGGTCTATTTGTGCCGTCGCCGCTGCCAGTAGTATCCGACCAGGGGCGATTACGATTCGTGGGTGTCGTGATGGTCGTGCCAAAGGATTGTCGCTGCGGTGGTAATACCACCGTGCACTGGCGAAGTGATGTCTGCGACCGCCGAGCGCGCAAAGAAGACATGTGCCCCTTCCTTCGCAATGTACGCTGGCTGCTGCAATCCAACTGATAGCTCGGTGCATCAGACAAGTCATGTAATGAGCGCTTCGTGTCGATGGCAAGAGCAGTGTAATGACAGAGGTTACCCAGACTGGCTGTGAGCAAAGGCAACGGAGATACGCTGCTGGCCATGTCAGAGCACGAACGAGATGAGGACGTCCCAGCAATGGAAGCTGCATATCCATCTCTCTCAGGATGCATGCATCCATTGTCATGTGTTCCGCCGCACGGACTTCCTGCGTCCGCGAAACAGTAACAGAGACAAGTCTTAAGGTCGCTGACGACCTGCAATCGATGGCTCTCAGCCTGCTGCACAAAGAACAATCCAAGGTCCCGTAAGGGCGATATGTCGATCAAGTCAACCAAGGAGACAATGCTTACGCTCAAGCACCTAGGATCGCTCCGATCAACCTGGACCCCATCAGATCGCAGAGAACTTGGACCAGCGACGGACATCGGGCAAAGGATGCACGCACAAAGGTGGCCACAGAGAGGCCACTGAAGGGAGACTACGAACTCAGGCAGCGTGTCAGGACTTTATACTACTCGAAGGCTGCAACGAGGACATAGCTCATGTCTTCCTTTAGATGCCGGTCTCTCAGCAGATGAAGGAGATGATGAGAGATCGACCGACATACCCTGTATAGCTTCACATACTTAATACACACGCCGCCGTCAGATATACTGGCCATCCGCAATCGAATGAAAAGTAGGATCCGTCGCGGAGGAGACATTGGCACATACCCGGCACCTAGTTGTAAACGCAGTGAAGGCTGTGAAGAACTTTATTTGTGTGCTATATCGAGCGCCTCCCCGCAACATGCAACATATGATCGCAGACATGTCCAACACACGAGGCAGCAAGCCTATGAGACACCCGCAAGTAAACATACATGCCGTATTAAACGCAAGGCAGGCGCGTGCCGGTACAATCGCAGAGCTTGAAGTGGACAAATGATTGCATTAATCTTGAACTTCGTAGCGAACACTTTGAACCCGGTTGTTTACGCAACAGTGACAGAAGATATGTAAAGTCGCCGTGTATATATTTCTTTACCAGGCACAGCCACCATCAGAAGGGACCAGATCTTATTTTGCCCGCCTTTGCTCCTCGTTGGTCTGGCTCTTGAGCGCACATTTTCTCATTACTGGCTGGACACCGCTGTCACAAGTCTCTATGGCAGTCAAACCGGTCAATTCGCGGTGCGAAATTCAGGATACAAATTCAAAGAGACGTGACTGGGCTAATCCGGCTAAGTGGACTTTGGGCTCCAACTTGTGGTGTGAACCTGCTACGGCGGAAAGGTTCTCAATTTGCAGTCAGTGGCACAGGTACTGCTGAGCTGGTAATGTGATGAACTGAAGCTTCGGTTTTCTTATTCTGCATACTGCTGCTGGTCTTGGACAACTAGTCTATGACAAGCTCTTCCGTCAACCATCCATTCAAACACTCCCCCAGAATTGTCGTGGTGAAGGATTGAAGGAAAGGCAACTGTATTCTAAAGGTCTTGCGACTCTCCAGATACTGTGGTTCGTCGTATAATGCATTACCCGTGCTGTGCAAAGGTCTACAAAGCTTGAATTACCTGCGTGTTTGCTGTGCTGAATCTAGCTAAGTACTCGTTATGGCGGAACAAACCTCACCCAGTCGATTGACCGCGGATCAAATGCCCTTGGGAAAAGATCATAACACCCGACAACATTGTGACATCATGTATCTTCGCGTCGCAGCCCACCTTAGCATGCTTAGGCCTGCGATGCCTACCTGTGGGTGCATTGCGAATATCCCAAACGGCCTCCATACCCCGTATCTAGCAAGCCTTCCTGGACGTCTACGTCAAATAGCATCCTCTCGGTCTCATCAAACAAGGAATCGGCTAATATGAGTGGATTATTCGCGTTAGAGTTATGAGAGCAGTTATGAGAGCAGTCATGGAAGATCGTAAAATACATCAATGGTAACACAAATACAATAGCCATATCAAGGCTCCTTCATCTCAATAGTCATCTTTTCATGGCTACCCGAGTGGGCAACGTCGCCGTTGAGGTAGCTCTCGAGGCCTATGCGACGTGCGATCGCGTTCTGGCGCTCCTGATCGGCAGCGGCCATACCTTCGGAGCCGAAGACGTCGTCCATCTCCTCAAGCGTCAGGCCCTTCGTCTCGGGCACGAGGAAGAGGATGAACAAACCACCGACGAAGGTGAAAGCGCCGAAGAAGACGAACGTGCCAAAACCGATGTGTGCAAGCATGGTCGGAGTAACTTGGCCAACTACAAGGGAAAATTAGGAGGCTACCTCTCACGTTATTTGCACATTGCTCACCAATGAAGTTGTTCATCCAATTCGACGACGCACCGATGGACATACCCTTGCCACGGACACTTAAAGGCCAAATCTCGGCAACAACGATCCAAGAGCAAGGACCCCAGGAGTAACCGAAGCCTGCAAGAAAAGACGATCAAAATCTTGATCTGCTGAAGTAACGTCCCAACGTACCAATAGCGAATATCCAGACGAATGCACAAGCCGCCCATGCGGCGCTAGGGTGTCTAATTGAAAAGAATTGAGTGAAGTCTCAATGCAACTAGGCGACAGCCACTCACGTGCTCCATGAGTCGTGGAATGTACCAATGAGAATGGCAACAATGATATGGCAAGCAGCCATCACGAAAGCACCAGACACCAGTACCGGCTTACGACCGAGCTTGTCGACCCAGATAACGGCAGGGATGGTGGCCAGGAACATGCTATAGGATATTGTCAGCAGGTACCTGTGCCACTTGGAGTTCTAGCTACGTACGCAATACCAACGACGCCAGTGGCCAGAAGCGAGATCGTGTTTCCTGTTAACCCGAGAGCCTGAAAGATCGATGGAGCATAGTACAGAATAGCGTTAACACCAGTCCATTGTTGGAAGAACATGGTACTACAGAAAGAACAATCAGCGAAAGTCACCTGTAATTAACTCGATCGACGCACAGGGTAGCGATGGCGAGACGATAAAGCAGTCCACGGTTACTGATCAGACTCGCGTAGTCCATAAGACCGAGCTTGAAATTCGACATGAACGAGCCATCCTGGTATTGCGGGTACTTTATCTCAGAGATCTCCTTCTCAAAAAGGCACTGAGCCTTGATCTCCAAGAACTCGACCTGAATGAGCTCGTGATCCACTGGTAGAGACCGAACCCGAACGAGAACGTTGAGGGCCTCTTCATCGCGGCCTTGATTCACGAGCCACCTGACGAAAACCCGGTGTCATCCGCGCCGCACCAAGATATATAAATTGAATAGGTCTCGTACCTAGGCGAGAAGGGCATGAACAAGATACCGATTCCGAGACTAAGGGCTGGAACGAGCTGGAGTGCCAGAGGAATACGCCATGCAGCCTCGCTTTGGCCCTCGCCAGTACCACCGATATAGTTGGTTCCGTAATCGATCCAGAAGGAAATCATTATACCGAAGGTAATGGCCAGTTGTTGCAATGCAACCAAACTACCACGAACTTCTGGAGGAGCCAACTCTGCACTGTGATTCATTGAATGTCAGTTTACCTGCTAGGATCGCTAGGAACGACGGTGACCCACTTATACATGGGAACAACTGTACTGAGCGATCCGACACCCAAACCTGTGATAAACCGACCGCCGTAGATGGACGAGGGTTGGTATGCTGCGGTCTGCACGATGACACCGACGCAGAAAACGGCGACGGCTATAAATTCATAGGATATATCAGAGCGCTTAAGACGTGCGTAACTACGTGGATAACTTACCCGTGACGATGGTGTACTTCCGGCCGAGCTTGTCTGCAAGATAACCAGTGACGAGAGTTCCAACCCAAGCACCCAGCTCAAGAATAGACACAAGCCATCCCTTGGTGCCGGTGTTGTCGACCGCTGACGCCATACGATTGTCAAAGTTGGTCATGTCCAGGACACCAGAGAAGACACCCTGGTTGTAGCCTAAAGTCACGATGCGATAATTAGCACTGCAATACATAAGGCGTGCACGATGTACTTGCCATACAGCAGTCCTCCTAGTGATGCGAAGATGGCAATGGCAAAGACTTTGCGGTTGTGCACAAGGCCTGCCTACACACAAACTGCTGTTAATCTCTGATAGAGGGTAACAGTAAAGTTCATTGACCCATCCTGCTTTCGCTGAGTATGCTGCACGCAGATTAGCGGCTTGACTAGGGCCACCTGCTGTTCCACCACCTGCCATGTGGTCGTGGAATAATCGTTAGGGAGATGCTAGGTGCGTTCCAAGGGTGCACGACGACTGGTTTCCCCATAGCACACCCAACCTCCGCCTTTAAACCCATCGAAGCGATACAGGAATTGGTTCCGAATGCTGAATGGAATCCAGGGCGATAGAACACGATTGGAGGAATTTGTCACCTATTTTTCCGCTATCAAACCTGAGACGACCAGACATACGTCTTATAGTAGCCAAATGCAGACACTCAGTCGCCCAGCTGATGAGCAACGTACGCGGGGCCTTCGGCCCGGCTGATCCACGGGTCAGCAGTCGAGCGTTGGAGCGCCTTCACCGTCGAGCAGGGCGTCAAGCACTGGGACGTATTATTAGAGTCGGCGACGTCGACATCGCGAAGTCTCACTGAATGCTGCTCTCGACGTTCTCAGGATGCATGACGCATGGGCTCAGGATGCCCATCTAGCAAGTATTTATGGAAGAGTGGATACGCTGATGTCGATGGCAATGTTTCAGGAAATTCAGTGCTCACACCTGCGGGCGACGAAGAGCGGAGCCTGCGACATTACCTCGACATACACCGACATTACACCCACCATGCAAACTTGACAAGCTCAGCAATGAGCGGCGCATAGATCAGGCAAGGCGTTACCGTGCCCGGTTAGGTACGTAAACGGCAGTTGTGGCAGTGCCAATGCGGGATGCGCGTTGGCGTCGCGTCTCACGACTTCATTCTTCCCCTGATCCCGAAGGCGATGATATTCCAGGATACACCCTCATTCGCTCTTTGAAGCGTCCCATACGCAGGTTCCTTCGTCGCGGGTCAAGAGTGTTCAGACGCGTCTCACCCTGCAATGACGACCGGGGCATTGGAAACCTGTGAGTGCGGTTCCCTACCCATGGATGCCCGTCACTGAGTACGCATTTCAAGGGTTGGCGCGGATACCGACCTGATTCTGATGCTTACTCGCCAGTCTCCCTTGCCACGATTTCACCTTGATGATATTCGAGCTTTCTCCGTTGTCCAAACTGATCTGGCAGTTGTCTCCATACCGAGCGGCTGACCCTGCATCAATACATCGTAGTCGGCACGAGTTATCAGGATCTTCGTCTCTTGTTTCTGCTATATTCTGCATTCTTGCGGCATGTCTAATCCTCTCGTCATTCTCCGTATCTTGATATCTCCCGTTCGAAACCACTATCGCCATCGTGAATGCGGAGCTATTGCGCTAGAGGTACGTGCCGTACTCCGCGACGTCTATAATAGATGCTGGTCCCTGCATTGACTATAATAATAGCCCTATGGCCTACTGCCTCTAGCTCATGCCAGTATCTCCTATCCACAGCGGGCGGCTCTGGTTAGAATAGGATGGCCCGTACTCCCCATGCTATGAACTCACGGGATACTTGATCGCGTGGTAGGTGTGGAGCACATTGATGTAAGAGGTGCGGTGCTGCAGCTACTCAACTCCCTCCGTACTCCAAGGGCAAGATCCGAACCCGAGGGAACGCTACCTTGGCTGTATTCCAGATACCAATCGACCTTCCCTCGACCATTCAGCATCGAACAACGGACAACTCCAATAATAGGGCGGCCTCCCACGAAGCGTACCAGCAGACATGCCAGTCGATCTTTCTGATCCTTTCATTATCGAGGACCCAACTGTAGGATTGCAAGAAGCAAGGTATACCAGGGAGTTATACAAACATAGAATCTCGACGAGCACTACTGCTTATCGTGCACATATCCTATCATATCATTGTTGATCCGTTTGTGTTGGACGAGCGCGTCTGTGGTGCGGTTAACCACGTCCTAAGTGTATCTGGGGTGTCTTACGTGTGGAATGTCGTCATACTACGGGTGTTGTTGTGCACCAGCTGCTGGGCAACGCAGGATCGGTGTAGATTCAGACTTCAGACAGCTGGAGGAACTTACCCCTCTGACCAGCCGGGAATAATCTGATGTTCGTTGCGTGCGCCACCTCATCCTCAATCACCAGCGATCCTTCGCGCGTCATCGTATGCGTGGTAGGAGTGGGCAGAGGTGGAGAGTCCAGGAACGGGTTCACCTATAGACCGAAGATACCTTTGTTTTCGGGGAGAACGAAATGATGCAAGGAAGGCCAATGAAGCATCGTTCCCGGATGACTCGAACGTACAAGCCGGGAAAATTGGGATGCAGACTGAGCTCTTGTTAGGACCACAGGGATAGCGGATCCAGACACCGTGGGCGGTGGCCCTGATACGAGTTCTGAAGAAAGTCGGGATAGTAATGGAGGATGGAGGGCGTTGCTGCCGCCAGTTAAGACTGCGAGATAAGAATCCACGAACACTCGACGCTCTACTAGGCGTTGGACGATCCTAGTCCTTGCTCGTTACCTGACCCCTGGCTGTTGTATGACCGAGCTTGCCGCCACCGGGTGCTTCACTAGAGTGGGACTGCGATGAGCCCGCGTAGGAGCGCTGCAGATCCTCCATGGAGATGCTGTTCGTCTTCGTTGAGAGAAGGGGGCGACGCAGGGTGTCCGATTAGGCTCGCAACCGCCCTCTCGTAGAGCGATTGGGGCAAAATCGCTCTAGAGAGGCTGGCGGATTTGGCGTGGGAACTCGGTTCACCCGGACTAACTTTATTTCAGCCCGCCAGACTCGTATATTTTGACAGCTGAGTTGATATGAGTTGATCTGAGCTGATCTGAGTCTGGCGGAGTTCCAGGATCGAGATCTAGTAACAAATGATATGTCAATACGTAGTCCATACTGACGCGCGTTTGTGTACGCGCGGACTTAGCAAATCGCACGCATGCTCGTGGTCGTACTCGCGCTCTCCACTTGTCCGTGCTGCTACATCTCTGCTGTGCTCCTCGGAGGCCTCCTCAAATGTCAGATTCGCATACAAGCCCTTCAGGCCGTCATCTACTACAGTACAATGCCAGAGCACGGCACGGTTAATACCCTATACCTGCTCCGCCAACCCCGCATTATGCTCCGCAACTATCGTCGTCTCTTGCTGCTTATACAAGACCTCCACACCTCCAGCAACTCCTCTACTATCTGACTACACCATCTATATACCCCTACCTTGTATATCACAATAATCTATACAATCCATACACTCCGAGCTATATTCAGTTCCGTGCCCCAGAGAACTCTCGACTACAGCCGTTGCACTTGCCGCTCTCAGAAATCACACCTCAGGTTTCATCTTCAGTATCTGGGGATCCCTTCTTGGTGTCTGGAGCTGAGGTGCCGTCGAGTAGGACCCAGGCAGCTCATTGTCACAAGGATAGTGAGTCTGAGACTGCTTCATCTGAGTTGCAGGGCGGTGTTTTACCATGCCGTGATGACTATTATCTAGTTTATAAAGTTCTTCCGTTATTTACAGCCTACAATAGAATGATTCATCGAGCGAGCATCAGGCGTGATGTGCAACAGGCGCGGCAGCGCATTTCTATTCGAACTACAAAATTTTCTAATGGACTACAAACGGTTCTTACTCAACTACAAAACGACTGGAGTCTAACGACTTATGTCAGCGGCACATCGCCGGCAATGCTCGGAAATACCTCGGACGAGGAGATAGTCCGGGTGAACCGAGTTCCCAAATCCACCAGCCTCTCTAGAGCGATTTTGCCCCAATCGCTCTACGAGAGGGTGGTTACGAGCCTATGTCGACGGCCACAAACGCATGATCGTGGCTCCAAGTGACTCCGGCGACATATCACGTGCGGATGACATCACTAACGCGATCAACGTTGGATGGCATTGGTTACTGAGAAAGGCATCGGCTGCAAGCCATGCGTTGCAGCTCCCTCCATGGCGCCGTGTCTTACCTCTCCTCCCCTATCATGGACGTCCCCAGACGTTTAGCAGCTTTTCTCATCTTGTCGTGTTTCTTGCTTTATTTTCTCGTGCATGGCAGCATGACAGCGTCACTGGGGGAATGGATGCATCGGGACGATGATGTTGAGAGTGAGTGAAATGATTCCGGAGCTCTGTAAGACTGTGTTTGACGCGCTCATCAGTTCAGAGAGATTTCAGCAAGTATGTGCACGTGAAGACAATATTAGCGGATGAGATTGGTTTAGGTATTGGACTGTGTCTAATATGTTTAATATGAATTTAACATTAATCTGAGACAGAGGATCCAAATCGTCGGATTATCATTGTTGGTGACATCCATGGCATGAATGACTCTCTTCAGTAAGTTCTTTTGTACATTCTCATAGGAACTATTTAATCCTAATGCCGGCACGCAGTTCTCTTTTGTCCTCGATTTTCTACAACCCCACCACCGACACCCTCTTCCACACGGGCGACGTCGTCCAGAAAGGCCCCGTATCTGGCTCTCTCTCTGTCCTTGACTTCCTTTCCTCCAGCCACATCCGCGGCGTGCGGGGCAATCACGACCAGAATATCATTGAGTGGCGGACATGGATGGAGTGGATCAAGAGTCTCAAGGGTGGTCTGGAGTGGTTGGATTGGGTGAACAGAAAGTTCGATAAGGGTGAACTGGATGACGAAGAGGAGAGAAATATGAAGAAGAGGAGAGGGAAGTGGTGGAGCAGAGTGCCGAAGGGATGGAGGATGTTCGACGACCACTATACGATTGCACGGTAAGAGGCTGGATAGTATGAAAGTGGTTATCTCAAATCTCTTATTCTGGAGGACAGACAAATGACCGGCCAACATTACCAGTACCTCCTATCTCTCCCTCTCGTCCTGCACATTCCTTCGCAACACCTGTACATTGCCCATGGTGGACTCTTGCCTTACGATCCCAAACGTTCCGTCGACCACCCTAAGCAACCCCTAGCTAATCTCCCTAGAATTATAACGCGAACCGCTGGGTCCGTTAATGCCGTGGAATTGGACGAAGAATCCATGCGCACCGCTCAAGAAGTAGATTTGCTCAAAAAGATTCCCCAGAACAGCGACCCCTGGGTTATTCTGAACATTCGCAGCGTGACACGATCGGGAAAGATATCCAGGTCTGCTCTCACCTCTTTCTCTTGCCCCTCATCCTGTGACAATGCTAATGCGGAATGTTTTTATCTTGTTCTATTCTAGGGATACGGACGTTGGTACTCCTTGGGCGAAAATGTGGAATAAAACCGTTAAGAAGTGTTCCGGCTTCGAGGGGGCTATCAAGAAGGGTGAAAAGCACGATGGGCTGCCTTGCCTGCCGGCGACCGTTGTTTATGGGCATACTGCTTCAAGGGGATTGGATGTGCATAGATGGACGGTCGGGTTGGATAGTGGATGTGTGAGCACTTTTCTTCGTCACTTCTATGGCAGAAGGTTGATCTTTTGGCTCATCTGATCGTATCATTAGTCCCATGGCGATACCCTCACCGCTCTGGTCGTATCGGGCAAGGACTTGGCTTCAAATTCATGGAAGTCTAGGAGCTTGAGCGAGCAGACCAGCTTATCTATGGGCTTCCTCCCTGCTGGAGGGGGAGACCAGCCTTTCTCTGTGCTAGAAGATGCCGATAGCGCTGATGTCGCAAAACGTCCGAAGAAGATACCCTTCAGTGACAATGGATTCGGACACTTATACAGTGTCAAGTGTCACCAGCCGTAGAGGACTGATCACAATTGCTTGGTTCTACAGGTAGTTGCATATTTATAATGGTCTAGAGTACCGCTTTTTATAATCTGCTAGTAGTATTATACCATATATACGTAGTGTAGCTTCTAATTTGTCGTGATAATGAGCTCGGGCAACACTTGTTGTAGGTGAAGGAAGTCACCACCCTGGCGGTGATTATGTCGCACGTGGATGGCATTTAACGATTTTACTGTGTTGTCCTGTCCTGATCCAACTAGATAGCCAATCCAGTGAGCCGGAAAGTATTAATGATAAACCATGGATTGTGGCATGTGTGGCGTCCTTCAAAGAGGCGCGAGAAAGAAGTCCGGGGTTAGTACTTCAGTAGTGTACAGTTGGTTCTGAACTCATTCTCCGCGCTTTCTCATCAACTCTTCTGTTTTATACTCTCATCGACTCACATGTGGAACAATAACTCTGGATATCCAAGCCAGCATAGAGACTATGCACCTCCTGGAGGGCCACCGCCCAATGGAGGATACGGCTCGTCTCCCGCGTGAGTCCGCGGAAGATGAAAGTGTTGGCGCAGGAGGCTGATCGAGGATATGTGTAGCTTCCCTTCGCCGTAAGTATTTGTTGAATTTGTGAGCATGGAGAGTGTTGATGGCAGTAGGGGCGGGTATGGTGGCTACAACCCCGGGTACGTGTCTAGTTACGGGGCCCCGGCTGGGCCTCCTGGCGAGTGAGTACTTGACCTTTTCTCCATAAGCGAGACACCTGATTGTCATGCTTCGATAAAAGATATGGAAGCTCGTGAGTGCCCACTTAATCTGTGTTCACGGCAGTCCACCAATCTACAAATACAGGTACGGTCCTCCGCCGGGCCCTCCACCTGGGCAGCCCGGCCACCATCACCACAGACAGCACCAGGAGTACAACCAAAGCGGGTATGGCGACCAAGGAGGATATAGTGGTGGATATGGTGGTGGATACGCACCTCCCTCTGGCCCTCCTCCGTATGTCATTCCACAGCTCAAAACTATGCTCGCCAAGCCATATAATGTTTGGCAGACTTCCCGGAAATCGGCCGTATGCTCCACCAGGTACGCATATATTTAAATTGAGTGTGTGTGGGTGATTGCGATGTAATTCACAGCGGGTCCGCCGCCGTTGCCGCCCGCCCCGATGCAGAACTATGGCCCTCAATTTCAGGGCGCTAATAATCAGATGCAGCAGCCTTTCTTCCAATACTCGCAATGTAATGGGACGCGCAAGGCCTTATGTGTATGTTCCTGTCTCCTTCCTCCATCGTCGTAGGTTAACGGAGAAGCGCAGATTGGGATCAACTACTTCGGGCAGGATGCCGAATTGAAGGGCTGCATTAATGATGCCCGCAATGTGAAGCGTTTCATCTGCGGTACGTATTATCTCGATGATAGTACGCTGTTTATGCATGTGCCTTGTGGTACAGCACAGTTTGGCTATAAGGAGGACGACATTGTGACGTTGACAGACGACTCGAACGACCCTAGGCAGCTGCCGACCAGGGACAACATTGTATGTGGCATTAACTTCGATGATGCTAAACTTACCGGCATTTGAATGTGGTAGTTGCAAGCTATGCAGTGGCTAGTTCGTGGTGCCCAGCCTAACGACTCTCTGTTCTTCCACTGTGGGTGTTTCCTTTCATCACGACGTGCCGCTACTGAATGAGTATCCCTTCTTAGACTCTGGCCACGGTGGACAGACAAAAGACCTTGATGGTGATGAAGCGGATGGATATGACGAAGGTACGTGTACACCTAACTCGCTGTCACTCACTCCTGGCTTACAACGATCCTGTAGTCATTTATCCTGTCGATTTCGAGGTTAATGGCCATATCGTCGATGATGTGCGTGTCCCCCGGAGAATGTCTGCGTTCATTGTTAATGTTACTTGTCGTACAGATTATGCATGAGATCATGGTCAGGCCTCTCCCACCGGGTTGCAGACTGACTGCGATCTTTGACGTAAGTTCTTAAGATTGATTCTGTTTGCTATCTTGCTGACTGTGCTCTCTAGTCTTGCCATTCAGGATCTGCTCTTGGTAGGGTCTCGTTGCTGACTACATGAACAACATCAATGTGACCTCATTCAGACCTTCCGTACATATACTCCACCGAGGGTAAGATCAAGGAGCCTAACCTTGCTGCAGAAGCCGGCCAGGGTCTCCTGTCTGCCGTATCCTCGTACGCGCGTGGAGACATGGGCGGCGTGTTCCAGTCCGCCGTGGGGATCTTCAAGACTGCCACTGGTAACACAAAGAAGGCGGAGCAATATGCTAGGGCAACCAGAACTAGTCCGGCTGATGTTGTCCGTGTCTCTGCTTCTCATCGTTCCTGTCAGTTGGATGTTGATGCTGGTGATTATACTGTTCAGATTTCTTGGAGTGGATGCAAGGATTCACAGACCAGTGCGGATACGTTCGAGGCCGGGCAATCTACTGGTGCTATGAGCTTTGTCAGTATCATTTCCATTCGCATTTGTCCCCTAACCCCGTTGATTTAACCGTTTTCTATTCAGGCTTTTATCTCTGCTCTAAGTGAGCCATGTTGACCAGCCTCGCTTGGGAATTTCGACCTCAACTTGTTTCTCATAGGTCAAAACCCGCAACAGAGTTACCAGTCGTTGCTCCAGAATCTCCGGTATGTTACTATTTCTGGACCACTGGACGACCGTCTGATAACAAGATTAGGCAGATCCTTCGGGACAAGTACAGTCAGAAGCCACAGGTATGTCCCCCTCGGGTCATCTTAGACTGAGCCGTTGACAAGAGTTATGGTTGACAGCTGTCGAGCTCCCACCCTATGGTATGCTTCTTTACGGATCTTGTTCTTAGACTCTGGCTGACGTTTTGCGATTAGGATACAAATCTGATGTTCATCATGTAAGACGAGGTATAGGACAGGCAAAGGTCTCAACTTGTATGACACGTGTTGTATTTGTATCTCGAGTTCGCTCTCTGCAGTTATTGTCTATGTTTAGAGCACCTTTACCCGCGTACATGTCGTTGATCGACGTACCTTGGAATGTAGGCCCGGCATATTATATGGTGTTTATGAAAGCTCACCGGCTAATACGCCAGATAATTAAAAAATTTGTAGTACAAGGGGATATGGAATTCCGCTTGCCCATTCATCCCACTGGGCGCCGAAATTCCTGCTTTAGCTGTCGGCCTACTAGTACAGCCAGAAAAGTCAGTGACGCCCACATAGCATTTCCCCGACTGCCGTTTAAGCTAGCCGCCCTCCCGCAACAGCGAGCACTCTCCCATGAAGTATAAAATCATCCCCACCACGGCCAAAATTGTGCTCGTGTAACAAGGATGGTGGACATATGAGTACGGGTTGTGTCCTCTGCCTGTGCTCAACTGGAACGTGAAGAGTTTCCCCAGCGTGCGGAAGCAGCACCGGTGAATGTAAGAGTCGCCAAACGTTAGAAATGGCCCAAGGCGGCCGGGACACTAGGGATGCAAGGATGTGGTCAGTGAGGGGGAGTTGGGAGCGATGCTACAGATAATGACTGCTATCTCACAGGAGGTACCTGGCTATGGTGACCTGTATATTCTGCGTCTGTCTCTTGAACTCTACGTCTTTAAACAGGCGCCTACCTTTACTAGGGCTGGTATGACCAGCCGCCAACAGGACGATTCGACGGTTGCGTACTACACAACTTCGTCTGAGACTAGCTTGTTAGGATCGGTGTTTGAAGACATGGACTCCCACTGCACATGGGAAGAGCAGCCATCTCCTCAGTAATGACCTGTGAGGCTAGGTGAGGCGGAAATGAAGTGAGGCCCATGAATTCTTGAAGCCTCGTATGTATATATGGATGCACCTAAATGTACAAGGACCGTTGTCCTATGCTTCCGTTTCAATGCGAACGGCGAGAAAATGTGTCGAGGACGCACAGTCGGATAGTACGTGTTGAGTCCGGAAATTGCATTTCACCGGGGACAACTACGCCGCTCTAGATAAGCCGCGCCACTGCGCTCTGGTCTATGGGCAGAATCTGAAGCGTGATGGGAGGGTGATTTCCGCGGATACACTGACTCCACCTAAACAATGTGCATGCCCAAATCCAGGATCTATGGTTTATGGCCTTCACTGCACCGTGGATATGGGCAGCTATCGGTTTATCCTGTCCAGCTGCGACCGAATGGGGATGAATGCAAGAAAACAATGTAACTTGATATACTATGTTCTTTCAAGCTCTGATTGCATTCGTTCCTGAGTCTACACACTAAAATACAGAGCAGTATATGGTCAGCTGATGGGCAGCATCCGAACCTCACGGTCCACTCACCTTAGCGCGCCACCACTCGAATTGGAATGATGCTAACAACTACTTCCTTTTCTCAATTATTGTTTTAGAGAAACTCCAGGCGGCCTTGCGATCCACAAGATGTACGGCACGATTCTGAATGAGACTCTCCTTGCCCGTTTATCACACTGCGCACTAAACTGTAGCCACAGCTGATGATCCTCCGCGAGGACGCCAGAGAATACCTAGATTGCAGTCCCGATCTTGCGACCCGGCTAGCTACATTCCCAAAGGTGAGTCTGGGTCCAAGAGTCACATGAACATTCCTAACGCGACCATAATGCTTTCGGCGCAATTTCGGGGGCGAGCATACGAACACGGGTCGCTTGTGATAAGTTCATCGACGTTCTTTCCGCGTAGACAGCTGGAATGCGAAGAACGTTCCTAAAGCCCTAAAGCAGGAACCGACGAATGCTCCACCCAAGGCGAGAATGCAACCTGCTAACGTAGGAGTAACGCGGCCAGACGAAGGGGTCGACGCAGGCATTAGAGCATTGGAAACGCATTCCAAGATGCGACCACAGGCAGTTGGCTTTAAGGTGAGAACCATGGTTTTGCAAATTACGCCGGTCTACATCATGTCTGTATATTTATGTCCTCAGAACAGTAAATTAGCACGTACTTTCAAGAGTACCGGAATGATCATGCAGCTCAACGACTCCGCGCCTGCATGGTTGTGAAATTCGCCTACCACCGACTTATACGAATCGTCGTGAGAGACATGGCAGCTCAGATCTGCGGCTCAGAAATACTTAGACCTGATGTAAAGTTTGTCAGAAAGAATGCACCCGGATAAGTAGTGCTCGATTTCGCACCAGATCTTGGGCTATTATCGCGAGCTCTTCGGATATAAACATGATGTCTCGAACTAATAAGGGTGTTGCGTTGAGTCGGACTATTTTCTTCAGCCTGATGTCTAATTCATCCATTCCATTTAGTATTTACACGGATTATAATGCATCGTAACTGTTTGTGATCATGAGCCGACACATCTACTAAGACCACAAACTACTCATACAGATCGTTCCCGCCCACTCAGACAATATTGTTACCCATCGCTCGTCTTCGCTCTACTTCCGTGTAAAACATGTCTCGAGAATCCTCAGCGTCCGCAGTACCATCCTTATCCTCTCCCGTCCACTTCCAAGCGTTTTCGCGCACAAATGTCTCGTATTCCCATATCTCCTTGTTCAACTCGGTGACGGGATGGGTCCATACGTAGGTTTGAGCGTCTACTGGAGGTGGCAGGGAGGATAAAGAAGGAAGAGAAGGTGCCGCGGGAGGAGCTATGTCCTGAGAGGTCGAAGATGAAGAATCATCTACGGAATTCAGGGGAACTAGCGAGGATAGAGGATAGACTGGAACAGTTGTACGGATATATTCCTGTCATATACACATAGCAGTCATGGTCTGTTTTTGAGGACAGATCGATATAACTTACATCTCCCTCGAAAGTATCCAAGAAATCCATGTCAAGCTGGTTCAGACCGGTCACCAGCGTACCCCTGACTGATCTCTCTTCTGGTTCTAGTGACTTGTCAAAGAATACCTGACTCCTTTCATATGGTACAATGGCCGGATAGTCGGCATACTAAGGCCAATAATACAATGCGGGTGAGCAGGCGAAGATTGGTGAACCTACTAATTACATACCTTGATGTGATGTCTAGTATAATTCTGCAAGAATGCATAGGAAGTAAGAATGGCTCAGAACATCGTCGAAAGCGTGTATTGGTGCCGATTAACTGCTAACCAGCAAAATTGCAGGACATATTTGAAGGTGGGAGCCGTCGTTTCCAATCACTCGCTTCAGGATCTTTGGATGGAGGAGTGTGCCATAGAAAAAGGCCGCGTATGCTGTGGTCGAAGCCATGCAAGCTGTCTGGATCGCGTTCGCAAACGATACATCCTACATATAGCCATGAGATGCGAGATTCGGAGAGCCTTCGGAATTCGGATAACGTATGTATCCGAATTCCGTTATGTATAAGCCAGAGATTATGTAAGATGCAGCGTTATCACGCTTTATACAGCGTCTGTAAGCATTTATAAGTTGTCTTTCAATCCGGACTTGTCACTTAATGGAAAACAATATTGAACTTCAAGACGTTCAAGTTCGCGACAACTTGAACGCCTCCGACAAACGACCTGAAAGCGACTCAAAACAAAACGACCTGTCAGCCAGACCAGCTAACGAGGCCCCTGCGGATGAGATAGTGGAAGGTGGGTGTTCCCAACATAGCCCGATGGATGCGGGTCTTATCCTGTACGCAAGTAAATCGGGATGACTTGGATATCACTGGGTCTACCGCTGAGTCCACTCGCGTTGCCGAATCACTGAAGTGAGCGCCACTGATGTTACCTGCTCCTCGGCGTAATGACTGTTTCCCCCAGGAAGCCGATCAACAGATGGCGTCTCTTGGCATCTTGTGTGCTCTCCTTCGTCAACGGCAACCAGGACTCCGCTTTGGGTGCTCTGATTCCCTTTATCGAATCTTACTATCACATCGGGTACGCCACCGTCGCTCTTCTCTTCTTGACCACTGCTGTGGGCTTTATCGCGGCGGCTTTCACCTGCGATGTGATACTTGCATCCATCGGGCGAGCAAGGATTCTCATGCTTGCTACCGCGACGATGACCATCGGATATATCATATGGGTAGTCGCGCCTGGGAGAACACCATACGGATTCTTGGTCGTGGCACCGCTGTTTACTGGAGCTGGAGTATCGTGGAACTTGGCCCAGATCAACGTTTTCGTGAGCTCTCTGGACAAGCCTACACTGTACAACGGGTTTGTTACATGCAGTCAAGATATACATATTCATAACTTATATATACCAACATAGTTACCTTCATGGTTGCTACGGCATCGGTGGCGTCGTTGGCCCTCTAGTAGCAACATCCCTTGCATCACACGGTGTACCCTGGCAATACTTCTACTTTCTCCCTCTCGGGGTCACCATTTTCAACTTCTTCTTCGCCGGCTACATCTTTCTCCCTACGGAGTCGGAGAAACAAGTCCTGCTTGAGGACGCACAAGAAAGACAGCTACGGGCTCAGACTCAATCAGACACTGCATCCCAAGCCTCCGACACACCTCTCACGCGCATCCTCGAAACGCTTAAGAACAAGCCGACGATCCTCACCTCCCTCTTCATCCTATCTTATCAGGGAGCTGAAGTGTCTTTGGGAGGATGGATCGTTTCCTTCCTTATCAGCTCGCGCGACGGTAACCCTGCGAACGTTGGTTATGTCGCATCCGGATTCTGGGGCGGTGTAACTGTCGGGCGGTTCCTGCTTAGTGGCTTGTGCAGCATGATTGGCGAGCGCAGGGCTGTTGTGACTTTGTTGGCTGGTAGTGTTGTGATGGAGATCCTTGTTTGGCTCGTGCCGAATGTGATTGGAAGTGCAGTTAGCGTTGCGCTGGTCGGTTTTCTGCTTGGCGTACGCTTCGTTTCTCGTTGATCACATGCATACTTAGACTAACTCTCCCGTTATAGCCGATTTATCCATGTACAATGGGAGTGATCACCCGTTTGCTATCGCGCAAACTGCAAGTTTCCTCACTATCGTTCATTGCCGCGTTTGGCTCCTCCGGCGGAGCGTTGTGGCCGTTCTCGATCGGCTTGATCTCACAGTTCAAAGGTAGGTGACGTTCCTATACTGTTTATAGTCGTTAATGTTTGCCCCAGGTCCATTTGTGGTACATTCCGTTGCCATTGCAAGTTTTGTGCTTATGGAGGTGTTGTGGGTACTTCTACCCAAGGTACCGAAGAGAATCGTTTAGGCCATTCAATGTCCACTCTGCTCGGAGCTGGTTCTATAATTAAAAGGTGTCGCTTCACGATGCGGAAGTTTTGGATGGTTCAAAGCTTCGTTCGAATAACGTATGGATTTATGATTTTGATGCCGACACAGTATGCACTGATACTAACGGATAGGATGTAGAGGATTCTCCAAAATTCCCGTCTATCTACTCTTGTTACTGTATTCCTTCGTCCCAATGTTAATATACAGATATTCAATTCGGAGTGCAGTATGTGAACGAGGCAACGTGTGTCTCGTTGCACGAAACAGGGTGACATCACAGACTCTGATCATGGCGATCCTAGTTTCATTTCTGAGGCCTAAACATTGACGAGTCCGTGAGCTACACTTCCTTCACGTGCAGCCTATTAAAAAGGTCATCCTCCGGCTTCCATACTACCTTCACTTTCCTGCTTTTTGCCATTGTCAGCTGCAGCTCACAAGCTCATCTCCGCTTTGTACATCTTTTACTTTGAAACCGCTTCATGGGATTGCTCTTTGATAACAAGCACGAAGCACCAGATGCGATGGGAACTGGGTCGATCGGGAGGGTGTCGTCGGTGAAGATAGTCAAGAACCACACCATTCAGGCCCAGTCAGAGCCCAACGCTGTCCTTGGAGAGTCTGGAGGCGCACACGACCTGGACGAGCAAGCCGGAGGGTCTTCCTAGAAGGAGCAAGAGGAGACTAGACCAGTTCTCTTTGAGAATGATGATGGGAAGTAGAGAAATCGGGACCTGAGGAAACGTGCAAGCATCACGGGCTCCAGCTACACCAACAGCAAGCGCCATGGTTCCGTCTCGTGTCGTCGATCCAAGCCCATCCCTAGGTCTCGCTCGCGTTCGGAGCAGAGCTTCGTCACTGCACCAAAGTTTGGTTAAGCGTGTCAGTATTTGCGGCGGCACATTCTCCGCTGGAGTCGGTACGGTTAGCCAGAAGTGGCAACAGAGGCGGATCTCGCATTGCACACGAGAGAGCGGACGGCGTACCACTTGGATGCCCAGAGAGCTTGTGTTCCCGTAAGACCATTATGGTATACATGTATACATCCATGGATTTTTTTCAGGAATATTTAAGACATTGTTTTAGTGATAATATGATGAACAGCACGTACTTACGCATTGTCACGAGCAGAAGAGCACCGAGAGCCTCAATGGCGTTCCGCTAGAGATCCAATCCAAGGAAGAAGCCAGATCCCTTTGATAGGTGCATTTCACGCGACCCCAGCACTGTTCAACGAAATTAAGTTCGCAGTGGAACTTCGGGAGGAAGTAGAATTCGCAGCCTCGAGCTTTGCATGTAAGGATTCAATCCTCACAAAATCAGGCTGATTGTAAAGGAGACGACAGCAGAAGCAGGACTTGTCAGTGTCTTTTAGACATTGAAATTTACTTGAGGCACTCAGCACACAGGTCGTGCACACTCGCAAAGCCCCTCTCTTGGAGTATGACTGCCATTCCTTTGCATAAACCTTCACGCATGTGACCTTGATTTCTTGCAGCCACGAAGACGAGCCGAGTTTGCGCAACTGCATTTGCCCATCCATTGCGGTGGACGCACGTCAAGAGTTCCGGGGTCATGGCTTGGTGGAACCGGTGTTTGTCCATGTTAGCGCACCCAAGCCACAACGCCATCTCCTGCAACAAACGGTTAACAAGAACGTACATCTTTCTTACGAGTCTAGCATACTGCTATGTCGGCCACGGCGACTCTATTGTCCGATAATACGACTAGCCTCGGTCGACGCGACCGTTCCGACGATGCCACCACGTGTGGCATGGGTAACGAAAGGCCGTGCAAACGAAGGAGAGACCGTGAAAGCACGCCGCGTCAAGGATGCATCTCCACAAATCTGATCCGCAGGTTTGTCGCGACGGTTACTCAAGCGGCACCACATCCAGCGTTGGTTGACGTCCCAGAAGACACGCCTGCCACAGCCTCTCTAGCCCGGACCTCTGAGGATGACCATACCGACAAGGAATCTCGTCATGCCTGTAACGAGCACCTTTCAATGATTTCAGTACAAGAGCGAATCCAGGAAACAATCAATGTACTGACAGGACGTGTCATCTTGCATTCCACGGCGTATGACAGAGTCTGTCGGGTCCGCGAGGAAGCTGAGGCCCTGACGGACTGTTGGTTACGGTATGCGACTGCGGTGAGTTTTGCATACCTATAACTAGAAACATAGATAATGAGACGACGTGTTGTAGGCCCGAAACGCGGACAAGGAAGTGCCTGACTCTTGGATCCTTGTCGCCCACAGGCTGCATCAGTTGGAGGCTATCAGAACAAGATACCAAGACGGAGCTACTGTATCGGAACGAGTAAGACTGATTGTGTTGCACAGCTAAACAGTACTGAATCGACTTATGCAGGATGAGAGCCTATACTGGAGCTGGACACGACGCAAAGATGAAGCAGCGACGGACGAAGATGCGGACGGCGTAGTTGATGAGGAGCAAAGTCCCACCTCTGATGAGAAGGAACTCGTGGAGAAAGCCCAGCGTCGATACAACAAGCTTTGGCAATGGAAGCCTCCCGTTACTTTGACGGAATACCTTGCTCGTCTTCCGAACCGAACGCGAAGAGCTGATAACTTCGGTATCAGAGTCAGAGTTATTGGGCCCTCCGCCGAAGATCCTGATGTGGGCGACGAGAATGATGAAATCGAGGATCAGGATCTCGTCTTCCTCACCACTACAGACAGAGATATCCATCCCACAGCATTTGACTGCGTAACCGCAGAGCAAGAAGAGGACGAGCAAACTTTGGAGAAAAACGTCGCAGGTACGTTTGCGGAGGGCGAGGATGAATAGTGCGGTTCAGACTGGGACGACAAAGTGTCGACGAGAATAGATGATGAAGATTCCGCTGTGCCCGCGACAGAAGACACACATGAAAACGATTCCCTGTGACTTTCTGATCAGGGGGTGAGGTCATAGAGGAAGTACAGACGTAGACGAACGAAGGACTCCAGCAATTTGCGGCTGAATGTTGGAACTTGGGCCACGGACGAACTGGTCAAAGGACTCGATGACCTAAATTGAAGGGAGTGGCTGATGTATTAGGAGAACCCGTCATACAGCCGGATGTTCGACCCTGAATGTTCAAATGTACATAACACAGGGAATTCGCTGCGCAGACACTGCCGAGAATGAACGCCACACGAGAGGGAGAAACCCACGGGCACGGACCACTGTCCGGTAACGGAACATGACTGGAACTTTGGAACTTTGGTGGCATACTTTCCCAGCATGATCTGAAGACTTGAACATACCAAGGAAATAGAAAATAACTTCTGAATGTGTCAGACCAATGTCCTGTCTCCGGCGACAGGCCTGGCATCATAGCTTGTCCATTCTGAGAAGAAGTGCTTCACAGACTCAGTGATGATGGTCAACAACAGACGCCACACAAACAACAGACAACCCAAGACGGGTATGTCACGCCATTGATTTCTCCCTGCCACATGCAACGTGTCACCAGTGAGCATAATTGAACGCTCCATCACGCGATCAAATATACTCGCCTCAAACGGGGATGACATCATGAAGGTAAGGCGACCACGACGTTTCTAGTCATTGGAGATGACTCGCGACGCATCACGAAGAACTCCTGATCCAAAGACTCCCGCCATCAGCAATACATGGCCCAATCAAAGAAGCTATTGGGGTGCTTACCGGACGAATTCCCCTATTGAGTACGGAAAGACGAGTAGGGCGCTCGAAGAAGCGACAAGGAGCCATGCGCCTTATGATTAAGCGATAGATGCCTGCATCAGATTGACGGCTTCGCGCTGATTACGCCATAGGGTAAAGAATGAGAGTGATATACTTTGCGTCTTGCTGACGATAAGTACCATCGGTTGGAGAGCCTAAAGAAAACACCAGATGGGAAGTGATACACCGGAAGAGGTCACACAATACATTCTCTTCTGCTCATAGCCTCTGAATAGCTTAATAGAGTCAGGCAGTCTCTCGGGATCAACAGGCAGTCTTGTTTTTCTTTTCTTTTCAACCAAGGGGAAAAAAGGGGGGAAAAGACTGCTTGCGAGACCAGGTGGCGGCAAACCATGATTCAGTAACGCCTGCAAGCAGCAAAACGTCTCCGATGGAAAGATGCATCGGCACCAACATTACGACGTCACCTCATGGAGACTTCCCCGAGGAAGCCAAGCACCCGACTCCTTCGATCACCGTAGTCCAAGTACATCTCCCGGATCGGCCTGCAATAAAATCTGCATCACTAGTATCTCCCACTTGTGTGAGATGCAAAAGATGGGACGCTGCAGTTGCTCCCGGGAGTCTGGTATCTTGGCTTCGCATCGGCCTGTGATTCCTGCTTGTTTGTGTCTTGTTGCCACTCTGAAGATTTCGAGTGCTGCCCCTTCCCTGTTCTTGCAATAGGATACTGACGAATAAGAAGTCTGCGAGGCGAATCCCCGAAGGCCTGTTTTTATTTGTCCAGTACGAAGTATGGAGAATCGAAGACCTATCTCAGCTCAGGACGCTCCTAGAATATGCTCCGCTCATGCTCAGTCGTCATCACACCTCGAGAATCAGGCGATCCTGAGCGATCTCGTCGGCTTCTCCTCATCGTCTTTGCACCCTTCTAGCCATACCTCGACAAAGAAGATATCTTCAAGACATATTCCGGATACGCCTTCGAAGTATGCTCAATTAATTCTTCCGCATGTATTTGTAGATAAGTCGATGATCATGAGAGATGAGGGCCGTCGGTGTCCACTGTCAGCAAATGGCTTGTAGATCCAACCCGACATATAGTTGTACAACCTAGCAGACAATTCGACCTCCAGAAGTGATATCAGCGATGAAAGTATGGCCGCATAACGAGAGATAAAGTCTGCGAATTGGACGTCCTGAGCACTGCGCTGTGTCTGGATGAGAGGGAAGAGGGAGAAGACAGCTGAAGACAGGAGAAGACAGACGTGCGATTTCCCGCGCCTCTCTGGCGCTCACTCTCCTGCTTCACGAATATATCAGCACTGTGGTTATGTCTCACTTAATATCCTTGGATGAAGAAGTGCGGCTATACACTACAAATGCGGAACGAGAACGCTATGAATCGCTAGCGACCCTATATGGAATTATCGTTGCTCTGGACTATCTGGAACGAGCGTATGTTCGGGACAGCGTACCTGCAACCGAGTGAGTGCCCCGGGATCACCTCCGCTTATCTGAAGCTGAGTTTTGACTGGTTCATGGTATTGGAATGAAAGAGATACTCCCCAGCATGTACAAGACTTCTGTCACAATACAAGACGATGCATAAACTAGTCAGTAACGATGTGCCTACTATCGAGAGTTTTATGAAACGGTACAGGGTACGGTCTCATCATTTCTTCCGTAAGATTGACAGTAACCAATTTCTCGCAGATGGATTGTCCTGCTGCGCTGCACCGACTGCAAGTAGGTGTTCCGGCAACAGTGGAACATTCAAGCGAGGCGGGCTCGGAGACTGGGAAATGGGTTGCTGAAACAACACAGGTATGTTTAACTGCACGCTTCTTGGTGTCGCACGCAATGGAACGGAATTTATATGCTATTGATTTTGTTCTAGAGCTTTATAACTTTTATGGATGCTCTCAAGCTTCGCCTGCGCGCGAAGGACCAGTTGCATCCTATTCTCCAAGAGCTAGTGACAGGTTACGCGCGTTTTAAAGGTAGCAAGGATTGGGAAGGGAGAAGTCGAATGGTTAGCTGGTGCGAGCGAACTTACCTCTATCTTGTGCTTTATTTACGCACTACCGCAGGCTGATTACTCTAAACGGTATGAAAGCTTCGGAGGAGCTCACGGATGAACAATCTCGCCAAGTGCGTATACGTATCATGTAAGGGATACAGTGTACTGACCGCATCCGCAGTTGTTGTTTGACGTTGAACACGCCTACTCAGAGTTCTTTAGGTATCTTAGCGGGTCCAACGGCGACGGATCTTGATATGAACGGGCTATAAGGATTGGCTGCGCCATCGACATGACAACAGTGGTGGTGCATGATCAGCACCACCGCATGCAGCAGAGTATGAAGTTTACTGTATAAGTATGTGTACATCTACGAATCGTATCGCCGCAGTCCACCTAGGCCCACCTGACGACCGAGACGAAGTCACATTGAATCCGTCGTACTTAGGGCTAATGTTGCCGAAGGTCGGGTCAAGACCCTCTGAACCGAGGTCGACCTCCGACCCGACCCTCTTGACCCGACCCCCCATTGGACCGACCCCTCGGTTCACTGATGGTTCGGGTCAGAGGTCACCAATGTCCGAACCTGTCTGAACTGTGGTCGACCCGTGGTCGACCCTGACCCTTTACCTATATATGACTGCATATATTTAGTATATCCCCCCC
>KV425553.1:234262-464357 GCA_001632425.1 Neolentinus lepideus HHB14362 ss-1 | reverse complement strand
GCTACTGAAGTATCATGTATATATTTTACCCTTTATGTACATTGTACATGGTTCAGAGGTCGACCCCGGGTCGACCTCAACCCGACCCTCAAGTGACCCGACCCCTCTTGAACATCCGGTTCAGGGCCAGGTTCACGACAACAGCTGAACCTTCCTGAGGGTCAGGTCAAAGGTCACGAAAAAGTGGCTGACCCGACCCCGACCCGACCTTCGGCAACATTACTTAGGGCGTCGTGCAAGTTTGGACGACCTCCATCACGAAGCCGCCAAGCGCCGAGGAAGGCCGGCACGCGGCATCCGCAGGCTCGCGTGGAGATTTCATGTTGTAAGATCGAGATTCCATACATCTCGGCCTGCTTTAGGTATGGCAACAATCCTCCGCAGTTTACATTTGTCGTCAAAATTGCACAAGGCTATCTACGAGCCATCATTCGCTTGTTTCTATCTTCCAACAGAAAGGGTTCGGAGGTAAATAGTTGCGAGGTGCATTCAAGTTGGAGCAGCGGCCACTCCATTTTGATATGGCTCAAAGCCTATTTGCCCCCCCCCGGAAACTTAGCTGCGTTTCTTTTTATAAGAGAACAAAGCCAGTCTGGAACATCGCTCGTCTCTCTCATCGAACATGAACTCGCCGGCCGAGCCTCCTGCGATGCCCAAGGGCCTGACAGACAAGGCCATCAGTATCGCCCTGGCGGTGTTGTACACCAAGGAAATCTGGTATACCATTGGCGGGTTCATTGGTCTCATTATGATCTGCCACTGGGGGTCTGTCGTTCTTTCCAAGTGCATTCAATGGAGCAAGACTCCTATCGACGATGTAGAGAGACGGAGCTTGGCCGCCAGGCGCGGCCGGACGTCCTTGCGTAGACTGCCTCTGGCTCTCGTCAATCTTTGGCGTGTTATGGCTTTCCGATGCACCCTTCGAATCGGCAAATCTTATTCTCTGTGTCTGTCCGACGTGTTCTGCACCATGGCGTACATGGCCGTCATCTTCACATTTGCTCTGCTTAACAGTGCGCATTTTCCCGTACCTAGATGAACTAAGAAATCAACCAACGCGTTACAGCTACTGACCTCGAAGGGAAGATCTTCGACGTGAAGTTCTACAGTAACCGCGCAGGTGGGCTAGCGGCTGTTCAGTTCCCCCTCATTACTGCTCTTGGTACCAAAAACAATGTCATCTCTCGTGAGTGTCCCGCCCACTTGTATGGACCTTCTGCTAACATGAGGCCACATCAGTCCTGACCGGTGTCAGTTACGAGAAGGTGGATTGGCAGATTTGACTGCACCAATGCTTGCTGACTATCCTTATCAGCTGAATAACTTACACCGCATGGCCGCGCGAGTGCTCTTCGTGCTCCTTTGGATTCACGCAGGCCCCAAGGTGAGGCAACTAAGATATTACACCCCCGAGTATTCTTGACGGTTTCATCATACAGTTCGCCGCTGGGATTACATCTGCTGAGGCGTCTGAGCAGTGGCTGCAATTTGGATTCCTTGCTGGCTTCGGTTTCGCAGCTCTGATCGTTATATCCCTTCGCCCTGTTAGAGCTGCCGCTTATGAGTTCTTCTTCTATACGCACTTCGCTCTGGCATTGTGAGTCGCCCGGCACTCTTTCTAATTTAGGAGGCTTACCACCGCATTTTAGCTTGATCCTGCTCGGAGGTTATTTCCATCTTGCCGAATTCAAGTATGCTCCACCACTTAATTCATACGTTTAGGTAGGCTTACTGACATACCACGTCTTAGGTTGCAGAAATACATCTGGCCGTCTTTCTTGGTGTGGGGTTTGGACCGCTTCATCCGTCTTGCGCGGGTGCTGTACTTCAAGCTCACCCCCTACATCGTTGCCAGACCGGAGATCACGTCCGCAGGCATAGAGACGAAAGCCTATGCCGAGCCGCTCACACCCGACCTCGTCCGTCTGTGCGTTCCCCGCCCGCCTGGCTTTTCCTGGTCCCCCGGACAAGTCGCCTACGTCATCGTGCCCAGCATCTCGCGCTTGCCCATCGAAGCGCACCCCTTCACCATCGCTAGTCTGTGTGATAGCGAAATGGAGAAACAGTCGCCGCTGAGCGAGAAAGGGCGGGAGCACTGGAGCGACCTCGTCTTCCTCATAAATGCCCAAGCTGGTTTCACGAAACGTCTAGCGAATCATGCGTCCAAGGGCCGCCAGGATCCCCTCACTGTTCTCATTGATGGTCCGTACGGACACTCGCCGGATTTGAGCGGAAGTGACGAATTAGTGGTGGTTGCTGGTATGTGGTGTTTGACGGGTTTGCGAGTTTTCATTGATTGTGATTTGATGATAGGGGGTACTGGTATCTCATACGCACTGCCAATGCTGCTCGCTGCCGCCAAGAAAGGCACTTGCCGCAGAGTCCTTTTCATATGGTCCATCCGGGATCCCAGCCACCTGCGCTGGGTCGCCCCTGCCCTCATGAAAGCCATTTCCATGGCGCCTGCCAGGATGTCCATGTCCATCTCCGTTTATATTACCTCATCCACGAAGCTCGACCTCCCGAAACTGCTTGACACGTTCGACAGCGACGCGCAATCCCTGCGCTCTTCATTTAATCGTTCGGAGGAGTCCGTCTTTACTGAGAAGAAACTGGGCGGCGGCCCGAGTGTATCTGGTTTGCTTGATTTGCACGCTGTCCAGATTTCCTACGGGCGACCCAACTTCGACAGTATCTTGTATGACGAGATGTTGAATGCGGACGGTCATATGACTGTCGGAGGTAAGCACCTCTTGTCGATTCTTCCTGTTCTAGTGCTGAAAAATGGGTTGCATCAGTCTGCGGTTCGCAAGCCATTGCCAGAGCTGTCCGCTCCGCTCTCAAGGTCAACCCCTTCGCCGGCGCAAATGGCGTCCTCAAGGGTGGCCCAAGCGTTACCCTCCATGTCGAATCGTTCGGCTACGCATGATCTGTTCGTGAGACCTGAGTGCTGAGTACAGATGCTGGCCATCTGCGTCCGAGTCTATCGCAGTCATTACTCTGTAACAAATACCATGTACTTTACCCACGTAGAACCCGCACACTCTTTGTATCCAATTCTATCGGCAGTCTTCAAGTCGAGCAGCTCACGCTGTACGCGCGGAAGCCGCTTGGCACATTAGTGCAGGCGTCCGTGGTAGGTGGGTTGATTATCTGCGCCGGGGCAGCTTCGCAAGAGTGGCTGGCGTAAAGTGACAAGGTGCAGTTATCCAGCGAAGTCTCGACGGATTACAGCGGATCCTGGTCGAGAGGTCCGAATATGCAACCGCTTCCGCTAGGCCCTCCGGAGCTTGCGAGCGTTGAGCTGCCGAGGCACCTGTTCTCGGACCAAGGAGTCACGTTGAACGATTGCGCCAAGCACAGAGGGAGTACGGCGAGGACGATAAATTTGAACATATTGTAAACACTAAATTCGAGCAAATGTAAATTAACAGCCTGAGGTTAAAGAAGGATAATGCACCATCAGTTAGAACGACTTACGGAAGATAGAGTGTGTGGCCCTTTCAAGAGAAGAAGACTAGGGGGATATTTGTTCTGTGTCATGGAAGCCGTTAACGGAGGGAGACAGCGCCTGGGGATAGGTTCGACTACTTACCAGGGTAAACACAACTCTTGGTTTGGGGCACTTCATGATCTCTGAAGGTATTTATGCAAGCTACACCATCATCACCTTAGAAGGCTTAGCAGTGGTTCGCAGTCATTGCAAAGCCGACCATTCTAAAGGTCTCCGAGCAAACACAGCTCCAGTGCTCTGAAACCATCTGGTATACGGTGATTTCCTTGATTTAAAAAGAGGCTACGCAGTTGGGAGAGATGAATAGGTAGGCGTCAACCCTCTATGGCCATGGAGTGAAAGCGGTCAACTTTACATTAATTACAAAGTTATGATGACCATTTACTCTCATTGGACAAGATTGGACTGTAGAAGGATGCCGTGGGACTTGACGTCATCGAGCTTGCGATGACCCGTTAAGCTTTAAGGCTTCAATTGGCGTTGTGGCCAGCTCACTTATACTATGCTGGACATCTTTAACCAGTCTCTCATACTCTCGAATCACCGTTTCATCAAATCGTTATGGATACAGAGACCAAGAACTCTGCCTATCACACCTCTGCCTACACTGCCGCAGGCGAAGTCATGATGAGCTTCAAACCCATCAATGCCATCCACCAGCACCTCTGTGCTTTCCATGTCTATGCGTGCGTGCTTTTCGTGATTCCTGCCGGCAATATCCTGATACTCTGAACAGTCATGACCGCACGCGACATGTTGAGGCCCACCACTATTGCACCCACCGCACCCATGACCTACATCAATGCGTCATCTATGACTCTGACGAACCCAACGCAAAGCTCATTGGCATCGAGTACGTGGTGTCGGAGAAGGCACGTATGACCCCACCGGTGTTAGGTGGCGGTGATTGAAGCGGTCTTGGATGGCAGATCTTCTCGTCATTACCTCCGGAAGAGAAGAAGTACTGGCATTCACACAAGTACGAGGTATGCTCGTCCAATGGCTGTCGGAGCGGACCAGCTCAGACAAACACGACTCGAAAACTGCAGGTCGAGAGCGGACTTCTACAAATCCAGGCAAAAGGCGCCGTACCAGGTTGGTAGCCTGCAAGCGCTCGCAAAGCGAGGCTCACTGACACGCGCCATCTACCAGGTGTAGTAACAGACGTAGCCGAACAGCCTGCCATGCTGGAACTCCAGAAAACCTATGGCAAGACCATCCACACCTGGGCAATCGACGAAACACCTGAGCTGCCCCTGGGCCCGCCCAACCTCATGATGGCGTACACCGCAGACGGCCAGATCCCACCAGAGCTCGTCAAGCAACGGGATCAAAAGTGGGGCATGGACACGGAAGCCAAAAGACAGTTGAGGGCTGGATACTTGCCAGAGTACCAGCCACTGGATGGTGCGGACGATTGGCAATCAACGGGCAAGGGGGTGGTGTTTGAGCCTGTTTTGAGGGATTTGAAGAAGTAGCCACAGAGATAAGTTCACAGCTGACTCGCTCCATATGCATTATATCAACGCCTTGTCATCTGCAACATGTTCGATCTCTTGGGGTTAAGGTCAGCCCTGCCAATAAATCGCCTCCAGAATTCGGGTAGGGTAAAGTCAACATATTCAAAACAGGATAAGACGCCCACATGCCAGTTCGGTTTCACTTATATCCAGCATATAACTTGAATGCATCTCTTTCATCTGATATTGTAGCACACTTCGCGTGTAATATTACACCGCCTAAAATTCGGGAGCAATAACTTACAGCTTTCCCTTTATGTTATCATCCTGGTCGGACAGTCATACAAGCTTGGCAACCTCTGCGTCAATCGCATCAGGGGTAGTCGTCGACGCCCAGCGGTTGACGACGTTTCCGTTCTTATCAATCAAGAACTTCTCGAAGTTCCACTGCCGTCCGATAAAGTCGTTCAGCGATATGGTCTTTTCATTAGGACTAGAAATATGCTGAGCGCACCTTGATTCTCGTCAGACCCAGGATGCCCGCCTTCTGCGACTTCAGCCATTTGTACACCTCGTTCGTGTTGTCGCCATTGACGTCGGACTTCTTCATCAAAGGGAAGGAGACGCCATGATTGAGCGTGCAGAATTCGGATATAGCGCTGTCGTCGCCGGGTTCCTGGCCGCCAAACTATGATCGATGGGGTAAGAGCGGGAAATGAGAAGTGAATGAGCTGCCTACCTGGTTGCAGGGAAAGCCGAGGATGACAAAGTCTTTATCCTTGTACTTCTCATAGAGCTTCTGCAAGCCTAGCGATCCATAAGTCACGAGCTATCTAGTAGATGGTCATGATGTTGGAAGCCTACCCTTGTACTGGGGCGTGAAACCACTTCGTGTCGCAACCCGATCAACCGATGATACTACCTCAGACAGACTATGAACGTACCACTGCGACGCCGTATTGACAATCAACACGACCTTGCCTTTCAAGTCCGCAAAGTCCAGCGTCTTCCCTCCGGGCAACTCCGCCTTCAGGTCGTAAAATGTTTGCGCCATCGTAGGCTGCGGGTCACTGACACGAGTGGTAGCGTACGTCCTTGAGGGTAAGCGGGCACTCAGAGACTTGTAATATGGATGAGCAGGGGCGAAGCGTTGCGCAGACGAACGAGTTACAAAAGAGAGGGGTCGCAATCTGATGAGTAATGAGGGTAACCGTCGACTCATGGCATTCGGGAGCCGCCATGCCTGGTATCACCGGTAACTACTACCGAAACCATGCTACTTCATATGATTGTTGTTCATTGCCGGAATTTAGTGATAACGCAAGCACTACATTAGAATGCATACTGTTATCTATTACCATGAGACAAAAGGTCGATGAATGTCTCTGCCACTTTCATCACTGTACAGCGGTAACCGGCTTGCTCAAATTACTCTTTCACGCTATAGCTTCACACGTGACTGGGCGACCATGGTAAGTCAGCGCCAAGTCAACGCTCAGATCTTTCGAGATTTGGATAGCCTAAGATTACGCATCCGCTTGGTTGTTTGACAATGTATGTATGTGCTTACAGATACGTTGACGTCAGTAGTATGAGGGGCATACGGGAATATTATGATAGACTCGCTGATTCGGAGGCGCAAGTGCAATCCGGTTAGTATATGTGTAGGGTCATCGTACCTGTGAATATCCCGACCCTCACTTAGTAGGGAGGACTAGTACTTCGTTGTCGACGTCGAACGTGCATAATTCCTATTGTTGCTCGCTGGAGATGACGTCAGGGACTAATTGATGCTTGCGACCATAAGATTTGGACTGAAGACCTTGGTCCAACTCAGAATCAAAGTGTTGTCCTTGAGCCACGTGCCGGTCGCAATCTTTGCCATATAATCGTGTGCCTTGGTCTTCTGCCCGGTTACTTTGCTATTATTGCCTTTCCACCGCTAAGATCATGTATTACATCCATCTGAATTATTAATGAACATACCAGTCGAATTGACATTGATAACATGGTCCATGGGAGGCAAGGACTAGCGCTAGCGCCGCTAAAATGACATAGCGTATCAGCCAGCTCCTCAGAATCGAGGATGAAGGTACTGCTCATATCCGAGCAGTTCCGGACATCATTCAGAGTGAAATTTGAATGTATTGGTGTCCAGTCTCTGAGATCCAAGCCGTTCGAATGCTGTGAGAAAATTCGGCGCCTCTGATCGAGCGCACGGGGATCCGAGATAGGCGCTCACTCTCTGCAAAGAGGTCAAAGGCCCAGTAGACGTCATTACGCCCTGGTCATCGTTGGATCCAATTCAACTGTTCTACCATGTATCTCCGCGCAGTCCATGCCGAGCATGATATCCCCACCATGCGCGCCTTCATCTTGGAGAACCCACTCGGAATATTCACCACCGCCATCAACTCGCCTAATTATCCCCTCCTCCAGTCCAGCCACATCCCCTGGATCCTGGACATTGAAGGTGAAGGTAATGAGACAGAGATGGGCGTTCTGAAGGGGCACATGGCTCGCGCAAATCCGCAGGCAAAAGCAATCATCGAGAGTTTGACAGCTGAGGGGGAAAGCGAAGTGCTGGAGAAAGAGGTACTGATCCTGTTCAACGCACCCGCGCACCACTACGTGACCCCGAAATTTTACGTCTCCACAAAACCCTCGACAGGCAAGGTGGTCCCTACCTGGGACTACGCTGCCGTCGAGGTGTACGGCAAGGCGCGCATCTACTACTCCTCGACATCGACCTCGACAGCGGCCTTCCTTGCCTCGCAGGTCACTGCCTTGTCTCACTTTGCTGAGACGACGATAATGGGGTACGAAAAGCCGTGGTCAGTGGAAGAAGCACCAGCCAGTTATATTGAACTGCTGAAGAAGGCAATTATCGGGATCGAGGTGCGGATTGAGAGAATGGGCGGGCGGTGGAAGGTGAGTCAGGAGATGGGCCCGGGGGATAGGGAGGGGGTGATTCAAGGTTTCGAAGCACTTGATAGTGATGTAGGCAAGAAAGTTGCGGGGATGGTCAAGGAGAGGGGACAAATGGCAGATAGACAGAGAATATCAAAGCAGACATAGCCCATCATGATCATAGCATACTGTCCGAGATTCCATGATCCTATAAGACGAGCGCTCTTCCTTGCGAGAATTGCTCTGTACAGCCCTTTGTCCAGAGTAGAATTTGGTATACCACTCGAAGAAGGGGCTGGTGGGAGATGATCCGTACAAGCCTGGCTGGCCGACCGTTGTAAGCAGCAAAGCATTATAAGCCGAATCCGCATCAAAGCAAACAGTCATAGAACTGAGGAATGATGATCCTGATGATTCGCATGAAAAGTGGACAGCAGTTGTAAAATTTCTGACATAGATTCGAGGCTGCGAGATGGCATCCTTATATACGGCCCTCCAGTCCACACACGGTAGCGTTGAACCAACATGTCTGAACACAACAGCGGCTGCTTTGGAAGTCTCCTCTCAAGTTTCAGCAAGCGCTCTCGCAAGGCACCTGTGGTAGAGCCTTATCCCTTTATTAGGAGCCCGAGCTATAGATCAGGCTCGAGGCCGACGCTGGTGCAGTCTGAAGGAGACTTGGTGAGTTTCCAGCCCTCGTATGTTGTTCATCATCTGACGGTAGTACTTTGTTTTGGCCAACAGGGTGGCTGCTTGTACAAGTCGTACTGCGACTTCGGCATCCCAACACTGAGGGAAACGGATGGCTACCTTGCCCACAGCAAGACGCACGAAACCCTGCCGCGATATACTCTAACCGACTTGGAGGAGATATACAAGCCGGAGGTTGTACAGACGATAGAGTCGGCCCTGGACAGGTTTAGCCCAGAGCTCAGGAGACTTAGTTTGGACATCCATGGTGCGTGCCACACGGGTATAATCGTTTGAACAAGAGTAAGTTATGAAGATATCTGCTCCTGTAGACCACCCTGAAATCGGCTTCCAAGAAAAGTACGCTCTCCCCTCTTGCCCTCCTCTTGTCCACCCCATTAAACCCCATCCCTCCTCTGTAGACACGCGCACGATGCTTTAACTTCCTTCATGTCCTCGCACGGCTTCAAAGTCACCAAGCACTACCTCGGCCTCGACACCGCCTGGCGCGCTGAGTGGTCTAACGGAAAGGGCGGGCGGACACTCGGCATAAACTCCGAGATGGATGCTCTACCTGGGATAGGGCACGCCTGCGGCCATAACTTGATTGCAATATGCGGTGTGGGTGTGGCACTGGCTGTGAGGGAGGCGTTGAAAGAGCATAATATCAATGGGAATATTGTATTGCTGGGGACACCCGGTAAGTCAGCGCATATATTGATGTGCGAGTGACGGGCTGATGTAGGGGTGTTTGATGGATAGCGGAAGAAGGAGGAGCTGGAAAAGCCATCCTTATTGAACGGGGTGGGTACAAGGACATGGATGTATGCGTCATGTAAGTCCACGTCCTTCACCTCCACGCCCACGCTCATCACAGTTCCCCCCTTCTCCCTATAGGTCACACCCCGGTCCTGGTCCCAGCCACTCAGTCGGTATCGGTCCCTCCCTTGCCGTACAGTCAATAGAGATCGAATACTTTGGGCACACGTGAGCACCTTGTACCCCTCCGCTTTCCATGCAAACCCAGTATGAATGCGCGGGTATCAGGGCACACGCGTCTGCGGCCCCCTGGGAAGGCGTGAACGCTTTGGACGCTGCCTTCCTCGCGTATTCCAACATCGCGGTCCTCCGTCAACAAGTTAAACCAACCCACAGGGTCCACGGTGTCATACGGGGCGGCAAAGATGAGTTGGCGGTCAACGGTATGTGCTATTCCATTCGTGGTAGAGCGATACTCATAGTCCAACTTCGACTCATGCGCGTGCACAGTTATCCCAGATTACACCAAAATGCTCTGGCTCGTCCGCGCACCTACCTTTGCGGAGCTAGAAGTACTTCGGGAGAGAGTCAAGGCTTGCTTCTCGTACGCTCCCGTCCCATTCCCTGTCTTCCTTGCCCTTGCTGAAGAGTTTCATTGTTCTAGTGCAGCGGCGCAGGCGACCGGGTGCAGGATGACAATGTCTCTCGGGAAAGCGCAGTATGATCTCCGGCAGAACAGTATCCTCGGTACGTTCACATTTACCATCTGGCACAGGTACTGGCTTGTAACACGTGGAAGTTGGAACTCATCGTGTCACGTTTCACAGCGCACACGTATGGGAAGATCATGGGCGCGAGGTATGATTGGACGACGACGATGGCGGAGGGGGCTATAGGAGGGTCTACAGACTTCGGCAATGTCACGTACGGTACGTCTGTTCAACACCACACATGAAAGTAGCATTTCCCGAATCGCTGTCTTACCTGATTACGCAGAGTTACCCTCCTTGCACCCATCATACGGTAAATCCTCTCCCTCTCACCTCATATCTCCATTTCTCACCGTCACGTTATCCTCTAGCCATTCCAACCGAACTCAACGGTGGCAACCACACCCCCGGCTTCACCGCCTCTGCGCGAACAAAAGAGGCGCATGAGCTTTGCCTGACGGTTACTAAGGGTCTGGCTATGCTGGGATTCAGGGTGTTGGATGACGAGGTCCTTGCGAATGAGGTACGTTGTCAATGGATGTAATGCTTCGTTTCGATTTAGAGTGCTGATGACGGTTGTGGCGTGATAGGTCAAGAAGGCATGGGAGAAGGATATGGAGAAGTAAACAGACAGCCCCGTTCGGTTACCATATTGTAGTATATAGCTCTATGTTGTATTTCTTGTACGAATCGGGACCAAGGTCGACATTCGATGTTATCTCTACTCCCGCATCGGCAGGGACTTTGTGAAACAGTGAGGCCACCAGGCGAGATAAATGATACAATTAAGACCACTAGCGGTGCACATGGCGACGTAACTCTAAGCAGACTGCTCTCGACGAGATCTAATAGTCTAGGAAGTCAGGTCCTTCCTGGGCGCAGCCGTTTTGACCATGTTCGTCTTGCGCTTCATTCTCAGGAGAGAGTTGGATTTTCTTTGTACGGTGTGGGCTAGATCCTGCCTTGGGAATGAGCGATGACAGCTACGGCATGACAATGTTCGACTTACGATAACAAGGTCTGCAAACCTCCGACGCCTCGATATTGATCCTTTGGCAGTGCGACGATTTTCCAAGACCGCTTGGAGGTTGGCAGCTGCCTCGTCGGGCGCCCAAAAGTCTGACTGCCCAGGATATGAGCAAATGACGCGCCTCCATGAAAACATAAACGTACCCAAGACAAGTCTGGCACTGTCGAAAAATCTTGTGGTTCTGCTTCATTTCTGTAGTCTGCGGTCGTCTAGGCACCATTAAGCGCAAGCGTGACAATGCCTTGGTTACAAAGACTCACTAGCAACGGGTTTGTTGGGCGGGGGCAAGGCTCATGGGCGTAATCTCTGCAATAGGATTGATAGACAGGGAGATGGAAAGGATCTTCTAGCATTTCATTGATGACCAGGCTGAAAGACGGGTAGATAGGTTCAACTCTACGAAGCATGACCATTGGCGAGAGCAGGGGCGAAGGCAAGACACGAACAGCGAAAAAGACACCAGAGACAACCAACAAGCGACGAAGGGCATAGAGGGGCAAATGAGGGAGCAGGGCTGGTCAAACCCGCGTTCCAATTTATGCGCGAGTAGCGGGCATGGGAAACTCAGGTTTTGATCAGGCGTGCATTGTTTAGTGCATTTGTGTAGATTGTTGCCCGTCTCGGCGCAGTCGGCGACTGAAATCTGGAGACAATGTGTAGTGTTGGCTTACGACGGCCCAGAACCTTTTGGTCCCTAATAGCAGTTTCATAACCACGGCCATCCTGTTAATTCCTGGAGCATCCGTCTTCTATACACCAGTGCCGATCCCATCGAGCGCGAATCCGTCACGGCAACGTCCACTCGATGCTCGTTTCGCGCCGGACTCCACGACGTGGCGACTCGCAGAGAGATTTGTCCGGGACACGCACAACAGAACACAACTGTGCTCGAAGTAGATTTCGTTTTCACCGTAGTTGCTCAAATTGGAACACCAACGCGTCGATTAGCAGGGTCAAAAGCAGCGGCAACCGCCGCCACACATTCGAAAGCACATTGCGAAAACAGGACTCCAGACTCCCTAGGGTGCAGCAGTCCAGAGACAGAGCGAGATGATTATGCTTCCACCGAATGAAACCCAATGACACGTTGCCGAACGATCTCTAGCGATAATTTGCTTCCGTGTCTTCGCCCACGTCGTCTACAGAGCTGGTAACTCTCAGGATCGGAGGGTGAGCTGTAACAAAATGATTCAAGGATGTCAGTTTAGCGTTCTCATCTTTTGGATTCATCATTTTTCTTCAGATTTATTCCTCGAAAAGCTTCCGTTTGTCTCCAGAGCCACACGCCATGTTACGAGTGACAAGTCACGTGATAAAGGTCACATCATGATAAGGGTGTAAGGCGAGTTTTCTCTTCACAACGCTCATTGTCAATGACATAGGAACTGAAACGCAACACTCATGCAAGTGCTTGCCTCAAGGTTGTAGTGTGATGAAGAGAGCAAGCCACAAAGATCGCCTGTTCACCACCAACTTAATGCACAAAGACAGCAAGACTAACCAGCACCCCGGTTCCAAGAGATACACCAGCAGACACACCTTTTTAACACGCGCAAGAACACATTCCAGATACACAAAAATGCTCTTCTCCAGATTAGAACGTATCAAAAGACGGCGTCGGCCCGCTACAAGGGTGGACGTCTTCAAAGGCGACTGAGTGATTAGGGGACAGAATGCACACCAAAGCGACACAACTCTGTTGGCCTGAAGATGATGATGGATTCCATCGCGCGAGTATCCGCTGAATAATCGATTGTTGAGCTGATTCACGCAGATAGCCACAACCTACGACCAAAGCAAAGAAGCCGAAGTCCGAGAAACAACAGCGTAGCCAAAAAGAAGCGTCCGTCAAGATTGCAAGTGCATAAACAGTGGTCCTCGGACAAAGCATAGAGCAAAGAAATCCTGAGATTGTGTAAGAGGACGTGCAAGGAGACAAGACAACGTCGAGAAGCGCGGAGCAATCTTGGAGCTTGAGAGACCAACTTGCACCCATAGCTACTGAGAAAAGGCATGCGTCCGCAGTGACGGCAGGCAGGACTCCTCCAGCAAGGATCCGGCAAGCATCATGGAGGTTATGAAGAAAGCAACAAGTTGCGACAAGAGGAAGCGGAACAGGAAGAACCATGTGGCTGAAGATGAGAGTGGGCCGAAGCGCGTCGGAGCACGGAAGAAACGACCGTCTCAGATGCGTCTTCAGTCTTCTCTCAGCTATTCATTTTTGCGTCATTGAAGGTCCTGATCTTTCCTGCTTTTTGCTTAGCCCAATGCTCAAGGTCCTCAAACTTTTACCAAGACTCGACGCGAACTAGCTAGTAGTTGTTGGTGCATGGCCTTGGTCCAACTCGAGGAGCCTGTCTTGGTCTGAACACCTCTCAGCTGAAGAGGACGAGTTGCTGGAGATGCAGGGTCGGTGGCCTGTGATAAGGCTTAGGTATCAGACGGTATGTATGTCTTGCTGTTGAACAGGATAGTTATAATCTTCTGAGACTCCTCAAGGACAATTCATCGGTCACCAAACGTTTCTTGCGATACACCTCTAAATGACATATCCCGCTCAGAATGATGGATGGAATGCTGGACCATTGAACAAGTGTAGCATGCAGAGATTCGAAATATGTTCCTGCTCGGAGCGGAGAGCGAACACCAAGCTACATGTACATTTTTACTTCCTTACTAGACATCGTTCAGCACTGATGTTCATATTATTTGTATTGCTCTGTAGAGGAGGTGCTTCCGCGATATGTCAAACGTGGAGACGGAGACAAGTCCATGCACTAATAAAATCATTTTACCGACAAGGGGCGCTGAAATGACAAGGTGATTTAAGGCCTTAGGTCATCCGATCACGCTTTACGATACCAGCTGGTCTCTCTATGTTCGTCTGTGGCACTCCGACACGGTCTTGTGCCCTTATGTCTTCTCAACCAGGACCATCACGGTGCTCCACTCCGAATAATTGCCATAGAGTTTCCTGATTAAGCCAATGTTTGTCTACTCTCTGGGCTCTTCACTTGAACCGGGACTATCTGAACTATCTAACCGTTAATTAAACTCGAGAGGGTTCTCTTACCTTCGAAGCTGAGAGGCGACGCCAGAATTCATCGCACATGGATACCTCAATGGACACGAAGATTGGCTTGGAACGACATCACGGACAGACTTCGTGACCTGTCGCTTTGCAGCCGTACTGCTCCGTTTGAATACATATTACAGGATATGAAGACGACCCCATCGGTTGCCACTGGATGCCAACGGCCAGAGCGTCCTCCTTTCTATTTCATTTGACTACCGACCGAGCTGGAGATGATACTACTCTTGTTGACTACGGATCGCCTGGTGCCCTACGCAGCCCTGGCCATTACAGGGCACTCCGATCTATGGTCCGCGTTTGTTTCAATTTCACTTCTCGCCGATTTACTGGCGATGCGCAAGATGCCATATTGCACTCCTTGAATATGCCTGTCCTGACCCCTGGGGAACCTGCCTGCTCACTATAGTGCTATTGATAGGCGCGTGTAGATGGTCGGGCTTCTGTATTGTGCCGTCTTGACGTGTCCACTTCAACAATGATTGAGCCGCGATCGATAAGCCTGTACTCCATGTGTTGAATTCCCGACATGTCTACCTCCCTCTGCGCAGCGGCAGAGATACCGGACGTATAGTTCATTGCCGGTTCGGCATTCAAGTTTGCGATCTCGATTCGCTACACACATCGCAAGGTTGAAAACGGGGGCAGGAAAGCTGCCATGCTACAATTCAGCTCGTAGCCTGTAAGCATCCCTACATGCATGTCATTGTTGATTTTCTTGACAGAACTTCCGTTTGTTCTACGGAATCCAGCATATATACAGTCCGCCCGTATCTCGCAATTGCTCGGGTGCGAGCAGTAGGACTTATATCTAACCCGCTAGGTCTGCTGTTCTCATCAGTTCTTGTGCAGTTGGCGCAGCGCTGTGATACCCCCCCCCCTCTTGCATCCTTCGTCTTGGCGTGCCATCAAGAGTACAGCAGTCGGGAAACTTCGTCGGTTTGCCGCCAGGACGCACGTTAAGGACCGTTCCAGGACGCATCAAATTAATTAAATCCATTAGGAAACAGAGTCTGCAATCCATAAACATGCAAAATGCAGTCGGCCACTCAAACATGTGTGTCCAAAGTAGTACAAAATGCGTAATAAGTAAAGAGGATCATCATTTCCTGGAGGGGTGATAGAGCCTCATGACAGAGACTTTGAAAGGCTAGCCTCAGTAGCTCTAAGCAATATCAATGTTGCCCACTATAGCTCTCGTATCTTCCGCGAGAACCTCATGGCCGTCCATGTACAAGGCCGTAATGACCTCTTTCTCGACCCAAGTCTTCGTGTTGGCAGCCGAGTCGACCGGCGTCAGTGTATATACGATTGATAGCGCTGAAAGGACGCCTCCGTATGCATGCGATATGCCTAACAGAATAGGGGCATCAATGAATCGTGCGGATAGCATGAGGTCGATAGTTGGCCCCCACCAGTGTCGATGATCAAGATCTTTCCATTGCACCTTGACACGATTTTCTGTAGCACATCCCACGTCAGCAAGGACGGGAAGTCCCGGACAGAACTTACATCAAAGTCGGGAGTGTGTCCCATAATCATTCGTCTGGTTCCTGTTCGATTCAGCACGTCATCTACCTGTCTGCAACTAGACTCCTCAGGATCAAGTGCCCATCCTCGGTACCAGAGCGGGCCATCGGTCCCGTATAACCTCTCTTCTTCAGGAGTGGCGTCCCTTGGCAAACCCGGGTAAGGGTGGGGAGGATGTGGCGGCGGGAAGGGCCGGCGATTTTGGAGTTTCGACAGGAGTGAGCTAGAGATCCGGTTTATGTGAGAGGGGAAGGGGGTAAGGTGAGGATATGTGGGAGCAAGGCCGCCGTGAACGAAAGAGATGGCAGCGTGAGATATTGGGGAAGGCGCGTTTGCTCGAGGGGAGGCAGGAGGATAATCCGTATTGGGAGGTCCCAGGGAAGGATGCAATGGCAGACGAGATGTAGTCGTGTAATTGGCAGCCCATGTCTTCCCTATCCAGCCTGTCATTATCACTTCCTGTCGTTTGTCACTCCCACCAAATGTGTCAATCTCAGTGGGCCAGACATAGCTGGCAATGCGATTATGATGGACGCATCATACAAGCCGGTAGGTAAACTCACCGCCAATCGCCTGATGGACGCTGAGTTGAGCCAAAGCGAGTACAGATGTGTCGTACCTATGGCATTCATCCATTCATGGTTACCCAAGTGGGAAAGCACCTGGCCGCCCTTCGCCGGGGCTTGTTGACGCAGTTTGTCCATCCAAGCGAATAGCTTGATTGTATCATCACCACTGAAATCCCATTGCATGTGTGACATGTCGCCGGGAGACGCGTCAGCAAAACGGCCATTAAAATGGCCCGGGTACAACATGGACGACGTAGATACAGGGGAATAGTACGGCTTTTAGCCTACACTCACCGATCGATGATGTCCCCAGTCTGCACGAAAAAGTCAACGTTCCCGGACCAGTCCCCATTCTCGTCCACGACTTTCGCCATCTGCAGAACCTTTTGCGCATTCCCAATGTCGCCGTGAAGATCCCCAACCGCTATGATGCGCCGCACGAAGGGCATTGGCTTCTCAATATCGTGTGCCGGGTTAGCCGAGTTGGCACTGGGTGTTTTGTCCCAGAAGGCATGTTGTAGTCCTCGTAGTTGTTCCTGCAGTTGCTCTGGTTGGCACCAAGCCAAATATACAGCCAAAAATATAGGCAAAAGGGAGAGCAATCCGACTGAGAATATCCTGGGCATGGTGCACCGTGGCGGCCAGCTTGCACGACGTGCACTGGCAGGCACTGGGAAGCACTCTGGCCACGTGGTAAGCACAGCCACTACGGTCGGCGGCTTCGGGAGATTTCCCGAGGCCAACTCTTCTCGACCAATAGTGCCACAAACTGACACATCAGATGATGCGGCCGCTCGAGCCTCCACGGGCGAACTCTCCTCAGGCAGAAACATACCCACCGTTTCATTTCTTCTTAGCCAAACTGTCAAGATGGATGGGCTGTGACTGCTTGCGGTTTCTCAGGGAGTTATTAGGGTGATAACTCCCCCCACTGGTGACAGACAAACTGTATCTTCTGCTCTTTCCCTTCTTTCAATTCTTTACCCCTGGCTATCCATGATGAGTACGACAGAAGACAGCCCCACGACCTCCCACATAAAGGAAGAGCTTCCTGTTGCGTTCGCCCGCGCCTTGTCTATGGTCCTTTCTGCTCTAGATTCTACTATAGGTACGTAATTTTGCTGGATATATTCTTCTCCCTCAGCTCAATATACCACACAGTTGCTGTTGCTTTACCCAAGATTGGCTCAGACTTCAGAATTTTGAGGAAACGAGCAGGGTAGTCACCGTGTACGTCAAAAGGTACGTCAGGTGTTGCCTTCGAAGTCGCGTATTGACATAGTATTATATCTGCAACTTAGTGGAACTCCAGGGTACCCTGGAAGTCTGTGACTGTTCTGGCTCCCATCTGCGTGTCCGCCGTGCTCATCCCGATCTTCATCTTCGTCGAGACGAAGCTCGGGATCGGAGCTGCCTTCTTCTCCGTCAATGTGGACCTGCCACAGAGTCTGCAGGTCGTCGACAACCGCAGACCCATCCGCGCCGGTGTCAGCATGCTGCCCATCCTCGTGCCCGTAGGCCTCATCAGCCCGCTCGCCGCCATAATGATCGTCAAGACACGCTCATACTGCCCCCTACTCTGGATCTCCACCGCGTTTGGCCCTGTTGGCGCCGGTCTCATCTCCACTCTCAATGGTGGTGCGGACGTAATCGGGGGCGCGCGTACGAGCTACCCCCATCTGTACCGCTACGAGATCATCCTGGGTCTCTCGCTCGGTATGACCATTACTGTCTCGACCATCATCATCCAGATGAGCGTCAAGCCCGCCAGCGTTGGTATTGCGACAGGCTTCCAGGCGTTGTCGCGTACCATCGGCGGTCTGATCGGTCTCGCTGTCTCCACCGCTGTCCCCAACGCGCGCGTCGACTCCAAGCTACACTCGACGTTCCCGGACGCTTCCACCCGACAGAAAATCGCCGAGGGCCCCATCGCCATTATCCCATCTCTGTCTCCGCAACTCCAAGCTGCCGTCCGCCAAGTTTACAATTCTGGTTCCAGCTTGATTTTCGTGATTATTGCAGGCTGGTTCTCCATTGGATCGTCGCTAGCTTGGGGCTGAAGCATGTTATGCCCCCCTCCAGCACCGAAGAATGATACTGCTAACGAGGAGCCCATTGCACTCCAAGATGTCGAAGTACGAGATCACGCGAGCATTCATGCCACTGACTGAAAGGTCGGATATTCATTTGTCTGTAATAGCGTGTCTCTAGGTAGCGGCGTGGCGGGCCTATACATCGATGTTATTTATTAATCTGGGACAGACATAGGACGTATTTTCTCTGAACAGAGCATGCATCGCACGGGACCGTTGATGATCGTGAACCCAGTCGCGCACTGCGGGCAGCCTCAGGAGAATAGCCGAACAGGAACTAGGCATTACTTCAAGAGGTAGCTATGCCTACTGAATAAGTATCATCCATGCCAAAATAAAGTAAAACAATCTAGCAGTGTGTAGATGAGAACAACATCCAGTTCCGTTTCGTGCAGATTGGATGACACTCACAGCAAAGGATACACGGCCAATAAAATTCTCTGCCGTTCAATTTTCGAGCCGTCAAAGAAATTGACGGATGCTGCAGAAATGGATCGGTGACTTTCACGGTCCTGGAAGCCTTAGAACGTACCCCATATGCACCAGGCCCACGCCGCTAGCGCGACCGGTGCTCGAACCCATATAATCCGGACAAACGTTGCGACGAGAGCCGCGATGTTAAGGGGCGCAACACAATAACCTAGAGCACACAGGCCTTGGAAGAATGAACTAGAGTTGATCAGACATCAGAACTGCGCGACTTGAGGTAGAGAAGTAATCCTTACACTCGACCACCGAGGAGCTGACTCGGCTGAGGTCAGTACCGGCGCAAGACAAATATGTGAACTGCTGACCTTCGCTTGCACCGTCACGACAAGGGAGCCTACCGACACAATTACGATGACGCTCGTGAATACTCCAAGGGATTGACTTGGTGGCGCCTTCAAGAGTATAAGTTATGATGGCACTAGAGAGTCCAACACCGCTCACGTTAGTGCTCAGCAATATTGCGAGCAGCAGACAGAGAATTAATGGACCCCACAGATCCCAGTCTCTGGCATAATATGTCATCGTCAGACAAAGAGAGTGGGCCTAGCACAAAGACGAGTGCTACCTTAGCACTTCCCTGGCGCTGCCGCTCCTCCGGGGGTATAGTACTTGCACAAGCTTCGAGTATATTGACAACAGGTCCCTAGTCTAAAGCAACGGTTGCGAACGCAGCAGCAGGACTGACGGAGTACTTGCGTACGAGTGTTTTGCTTGTTGGCTCGTCTAATGTATCTACACCAGTATATCTGTACAAAATTATTCGTAAGTACACGGCAGGAAGTTGCACAGGTAGAATCAAAATACTACACGCACCGCGTCTCCACCTGAACGCCTCCTACAGTCTGCCGAGATGACTTGGCGCCTGCACCGCTCGTACTACCAATACTTCCCGACACGGTAGGGACCGAGCCAAACGGTGGTGCGAGTTGCTCGGATGCGCGCGCCTTGCCTTTGTCTGGGCTTGGAGATGCAGTTTGGATGGAGGGATGAGTGAATGCGGGGATGTCATCCTCGTCAATGTCATCGTCGTCTGCGTTGATGCAGTGATTAGGAACAAAGCAGGGATAAAATAGTAGGGCCGCATACCGGCCTGTATAAATTGCGAGGTCGACGTGAGCGGCGTTGAGGCAGTAATTTCGTGGTCCATTGCGGAGGTGTTTGCTGTCGGCAGGCGCGTATTGAGCGTGTCTTCCCACGACTTCTGTCTGAGTTTCAATCCCGAGTTAATGTGGCAATGACGCGTCGCGTCGAAGACATTCGAGTGACCATCTCGACGTTTCCTTGCTTTTGATTTGCATTTGCGACAGCAGTAATTTCGGGTTTCCTCTTTGCTTCAACTATCATGGTATTGCTGTCCAGTTTCGTACCCAGTTCGAATCGCTTAGCAAAGTCTAGGGTAACGCAGCTTCTGGTATTCCTCCGCCGGGAGGCAGCAATCCCAACGACAAGCAGAACGGCCAGGAGAAGAAAGAGGAGAAAAAGAAATGGGAACCTCCTCTACCCACTCGCGTAGGCAAGAAGAAGAAGCGTGGACCTGACGCCGCATCCAAACTACCGGCCGTCTATCCTACCACACGGTGTCGTCTCCGACTGCTCAAGATGGAGCGCATCAAGGATTATTTGCTTCTGGAGGAAGAGTTTGTACAGAACCAAGAGCGCTTGAAGCCTGAAGCAACGCGGGACGAGCGAAACGAGGAGGAGAGGTCGAAGGTGGACGATCTGAGAGGCAGCCCCATGGCCGTCGGGAGCTTGGAGGAGATCATTGACGACGACCACGCTATCATTAGCACTGCTTCAGGACCCGAGTTCTATGTCTCTATCATGTCTTTCGTCGATAAGGACCTGCTTGAACCTGGTTGCCAAGTCCTGCTGCACCACAAGACACAGTCGATCATTGGAGTATTGCAGGACGACGCCGACCCTATGGTCAGCGTCATGAAGCTTGACAAGGCACCAACGGAGAGTTATGCGGATATCGGTGGCTTGGAGAACCAAATTCAGGAAATTAAGGTGAGAAATTTGGCCACGGCACGAGCAGCTTGACAGGGAGACTTACTTTTACTCTAGGAATCTGTCGAGCTTCCTCTGACTCACCCTGAGTTATACGAAGAAATGGGGATCAAGCCACCAAAAGGTGTCATCCTATACGGCGTGCCAGGAACCGGAAAGACCCTCCTTGCTAAAGCCGTCGCTAACCAGACATCCGCCACCTTCTTGCGCGTAGTTGGCTCAGAGCTCATCCAGAAATACCTCGGAGACGGCCCCAAACTGGTCCGAGAGCTCTTCCGGGTAGCCGAAGAGCACGCACCTAGTATTGTTTTCATTGATGAGATCGACGCCATTGGTACGAAGCGGTACGACTCGACGTCCGGGGGTGAACGCGAAATCCAGCGAACCATGTTGGAGTTGCTTAACCAGCTAGATGGGTTCGATACTCGAGGAGACGTCAAGGTCATCATGGCGACGAATAAGATTGAATCGCTTGATCCTGCTTTGATTCGGCCTGGTCGTATCGACCGGAAAATCGAGTTCCCCTTGCCTGATATCAAAACGAAACGTCACATCTTCCGGTATGTAAACGTTCTGGTTTCCCCGCTCCCACTGCCTGATCTTTCTTTGTAGTCTACACACATCGCGTATGAGCCTGGCAGATGACGTTGATCTCGAGGAGTTCGTCACAGCTAAGGACGATCTCTCAGGTGCTGACATCAAGGCTGTTTGCACCGAAGCTGGTCTGCTCGCGCTAAGAGAACGCCGGATGCGGGTGACCAAGACGGACTTTTCTGCTGCAAGAGAACGGGTAAGGAACGTTTCAGCTACTCTAGACCCAAATCTAACCCTAGCCCTTCCAGGTTCTGTACAGAAAGAACGAGGGATTACCAGAGGGATTGTATCTCTAGTTTACAGTGTAGACAATTTGCGATCGGCTGGAGCAGAGTCTCTAAATACTATCATTCGGGCGGATCTGTCAAAGCGCAACTCTTGACATAACTCCGAAAACTCAAGCAACACAAAGCGAGTGAGCATAAAAGTTGGTAGGTATGTGCAGATTACGAATCTGAAGTCGGCTGGTGTAAGCATGGGAAACTGGTCAAAGTTGCGAGGTTTCGTGTAATGCCTGCACTCGATTCATAATCTATGGCTATTGATATTGAGCCCATATTTTATGTGCATTCACATCGTCTGCATAGCCCGATAGCCATGAATATCATGGGTACTGCGCGCGCAGCTCTATCAGTGTCAAGTGACGCATCGACGCAGCATGATTGCCGGTGGCCGGTGGCAGCGCTGGTGGCTGTGTTGAGCTGGTTTTGGGCGTCCGACAGGCTTTCTTATAATACACTGAACAAGATGGAACAGCAAGCGCATACAAATTGAAGTTGCAATCGTAGTTAGTATCTTATCATTTCTGCACCTAATAGCACTGCCTAAATTGAGTCAATCTCAGTAGAAAGGAGGTCCCGTTGACTCGAGTCGCAACCACTCGACGCAGTAAGCCTGAGACTTACGTGGAACGTTGTGGAACGAGTGTGCCGGGAAGACACGTCGCCTTCTTGTCAACTACCCATAGCGGAATGATATCGGCCCCGGGCAAGCGCCAATAATGTGACTAGTTCAAGTCAAAGAACCGTATGGTGTGTTGCGAGAAGGCACATAGGCAAAATATGGGCGTCAGATAGATCTTTCCCACAGAGGATGTACGCAGCTTTGCATCCAATATAAGACCCGCCAAACACTCGAGTATCGTTATCCCTAGCCCATTGTCCCAGTACTAATTGTCCTACATCTGGAGTCACTGCTATCTTCGAAGGTAGAGGATGCGCAATCCTTTGCGACCGTCCCCAGCTCCTCCTGGCTTTGGAGGCAGCGTTGTTCCAGAACAGAATGCATCGTACGTGTATTATGTCACGCAGAAATGGCGTCCTCATTGATCAGTCTGTAGTATATTATCGAGACTTGTCTTCGGCTGGGCGAGTCCTTTTTTGAAAGTAGGCTTCTCGCGACCGCTAGAGAAAGAAGGTACACTACTCGATAATACAATTACAAGACCCGCAATCATAAACACTCGTCGTTTTGTTAATTTAGATATGTGGACACTGCCCGATTCGAAGTCGACAGCCAATTTGTCTTGGGAGGTTGAATGCAACTTCTACGACAGGTGCCCTCCGGAGAAGAGACCTTCTTTTCTGCGCGACTCTACCGCGGCTCCTCAGCCTCAGACTCCTTTAGGCCAGAAGCAGGTTTCTGCGGAAAATGACGTAGAAGATTCTGACCTGAAGGAGAAGAGCGATGTGACTGGTAGGGATGGCGAGCAGCCTCAGAAGGGTCAGGGACGTAGCACGGAGTCCAAGCCAGAGAAGAGCAAGTACGACGAGAACCTCCTTATGGCGCTTAACCACACCTTTTTCTACACCTGGTGGTCAGCAGGTCTTCTAAAACTGTGTGCAGGTATGCTCTGCCAGTACGCAACTACGTCCACCTTTGGCTCATCACGTTCGTCGTAGATATCCTTACCGTCACCACACCGCTCGTAACGAAAGAACTCCTCACTTATATATCAAAGGCGTATGTAGCTTACCGCTTGACGCCCGAGGAGAGAGAGGCTGCCGGCTTGGGCAATGTCCAAGGGGTAGGGTACGGAATTGGTCTTGCCATTTCTATATTTGTTATGCAAGGTAATTGTCATTCTCACTTCCAATGGACGGTGATCAGATAGCTGACTGGGTTAAACAGAAGCGAGCAGTCTAGTAAGCGGCCTCGGACCGCAAATGAATCTAGTGCTCGCTGATGACCTTCATACTCTAGATGACAACCCATTACATGATGAGAGGTATGAACACTGGCCTGATGGTTAGGACGGCCGTGCGTGTCTGCGATGTTGCCGCTGTCAATGTCGGGCTCTGAATGTTCTCGGTTATAGGTTATAGGGACTATCTTCAGGAAGTCGCTCCGACTCTCTGGACTGGCGCGAGCGGAGCACAGTGTAGGGCAGATCACTACTCTGATCAGCAATGATGCGGACGACTTACAGCGGGCTGGGACCTATGCTCATGAGTAAGTGCATTCGTCTGTTTTCTTCCGTTCTATCCGCTACGAACTTGAACAATGCCACTACTGGTACTGTCAGAGATGTAACAATGAGCTGATTAACGATTAATTAAGGCTGTGGTTATCACCAATACAGGTGAGCTTCGCAGCTCATCGTACTGGTGATCTGATGTCATCTGGATCTTCGTTTCCGAAAGATGATAATCGGAATTGCACTGTTGATTTACAACGTCAGTATGATTTTTTTTTCATTATAATTTGGCACTATCTCACCTACATACGTTTCATCTCATCTGAGACAGCTCGGCTACTCTGCACTGGTTGGCTTGGGCGTACGCTTCTCTCATCCCTTATGAATAATATACGGCGCTGATTATTGAACACTGCAAACGAATGACGATCCAGGTCTTAATTTTTAGTGCTCCGTTACAGGGCGCTCTGGTCGCGGTCATGTTCAGCCAGCGCAAAAAAGGGCTCATAATTACTGACCAACGAATGCGCTTGACTAACGAAGTCTGTTCACTTTTTTTGCCTAAGTACGGCTGTATACCGATAGCGAACCTCTTTTAGGTTTTGCAAGGTATCCGTCTCGTCAAGCTGTATGCATGGGAAGCTTTCTACGGTCACAAGATATCAAAGCTCAGAGCAGCTGAAGTCAAGGCACTTCGTGTGGGAGCGTGAGGATGAATACTTCTCTGTGCCCCTTCTAGTACTGACAGCCACATTGCGGTTGGTTCTGGATCACCATGACAGGTGGGCTCTTTCCATGATGATAGCACTCACATCATTCGTACCGGTACTGGCCGTTATCCTGTCCTTCGTGAGTACGCAAGCTGTGCCGCGCGCGTCAGCTTAATCATCGATGGGTCACATTTCAGGTCACATACGCACTCACTGGACATAATCTGAACGTCGCCATCATCTTCAGTTCCCTGCAGTGGTTCAATGTACGTAATCGCTGGCCTGAACGACTCGGCATGTATTACTCACGGATCGCTGGTGCAGATAATTCGTTTACCATTATCCATGCTACCTCTAGTCTTTGCTTCCGTCGCGCAAGCAGTGGTGTCACTCCAACGCATTTCCAAGTTTCTTCTTGCGGAAGAGCTCAGTGATACCTGGGAGGTAGACCTAGAGAGTAAGAATGCAGTAGAGGTCGATGGCGACTTCGTTTGGGAGAAGATTACCAAACTGAGTACCGAAGAGAAAGGAAAAACCACATATGTGAGAGTCCATTTCCACTTCCACCGTATTGTAGTGTCAATTAAGAACGACCACACAGGGAGAAAAAGACAAGGAACTTAACAACAAAACCCGTAAGAAGGTTAAGGATGGTGTGAAGGAGAAAGATGTGTTGCCAACAGCGGCACCAAAAGCAGCCCAAACGGAGGCGGAGGAGCAGCCTTTCGAACTGAAAGGACTTAATCTCAAGATTTCGAGAGGCAAGTTTGTTGCGATTGTAGGGCAAATTGGATCCGGAAAAGTTCGTAGGTCAATGCTTTGAGGTAAGACCCTGTTTAAATAATAGTACCGTGCAGAGCTCCCTGCTTCAAGCTATGCTTGGTGAAATGAGGAAAAAGAAAGGCAGCGTGAGTACATACGACTCTGTCGAATTTACTTGTGCAGACCCATAATATCCACCAGGTTACGTTTGGTGGATCAGTCGCCTATGCTCCACAGACGCCTTGGATTATGAACGCCTCTTTAAAAGAGAATGTACTATTCGGACAAACCGAGGATGAAGAATGGTGTGCACTGCTTCACAGTTCTGGTGGCGACACCTGAGAAGTCGATGCAATCTCCGATCAACAGGTTTAAACAAGTTATTCAGGCTTGTTGCCTTGATCACGACTTGCAATTATTGCCACACCGCGAGAACACTGAGATAGGAGAGAAGGGAATTAACCTGAGCGGTGCGTACCTTGCAGTCGAGGCTTGACTGGCTCTACGACACCTAAGCTTGCTACTCGCAGGCGGGCAGAAGGTAACTATCCGTCTACACGGAAATCTATGTAGATTGTCGCAACTCACAAAGGCACTGGTAGACTCGTGTTTCTCTGGCTCGCGCTGCCTATGCGCGGGCAGACATTGTTCTCTTGGATGACGTCTTGAGTGCTGTCGATGCATGGGTAGGCAAGTCTATCCTGGATCACTGTCTCCTCGCAGGACCACTGTCTAGTACTACCCGGGTTTTCGTCACGCACGCTCTACATGTCCTCGCCAAAGTTGATTATATCTACGTCATGGACCAAGGAGTCATTCGCGAACAAGGAACGTTTGAGGTAGTACTCATTCTACTGTATGGATGCTTAGAGTCTCTGACCCGATCCATCGATCCCGGATGCAGGAATTGTCCAAGGATAGCATTCTCTTCTCCCGCATTATAGAGGAATATGGTCATACAGACTCAAAAACTGAGTCAACGGGTACAGCGAAGGAGACGTCACCACGACAAACGGCTGCTAAGATGGCAGGAGCCTCGAAGAAAGACGCACAGGTCGATCCCCTGATGCAAGCCGAAGAGAGGATAACAGGTATAGTGAAGACAGAAACGTACAAGAAGTACTTCCGTTACGTCGGAGGACTGGTTTGGGCGTTCGTTATTCTTGCTCTTTTGGTACTCACCCAGAGTGCTTCCGGTAAGCTTTAAGTCCTTGCATTTCGACTTGTAGTGGTCATAGTTGCGGTGGTCATAGTTGCAAACAACCTGTTCCTGGGATTTTGGACGGCCGAAAGTATCAAAGGTTTTCGCCAAGGGCAGTACATGGCCGTCTACGCGGGACTTGGTGCTGCAGAGGCTGTCTTCGCATTTGTCACTAACCTCTCGTTCACGTGGGTTCCATGCACGATGACATATACATAATGTCCAGTCCACTGACTATTTCTCAGTCTGGCTTCATTGTCGGCTAGTCTTGCGATGTTCCAGGGTGCTCTCATCCATGTCTTGCGATCTCCTGTGTCTTTTTTCGATACCACCCCCATGGGTGCGTACATTTATCAGCTTACCCAATCCCCGTCCGTCTTAGATGCACTGGTTTCGAAGGCCGTATCATTTCTCGCCTGGCGAAGGATCAGGATACCGTCGACTTCGAGGTTTCCATGGTCTCATATGCGGTATGATCTTACACTGCTTATCGACAACGAAAGCTAAATATATGCTCTGACTAGCTCCTCACAGGTGCCATGAATGTACTGGGGACTGTCGCCCTAGTTTTCTATACATTCCCTTATCTTGGAATCATATTCTTACCTCTGGGGATGATCTACTATCTGGTATCGATCTATTATCGACGTTCATCGGTCGAGATAAAACGACTGGACTCATTGATGCGATCCGCCCTGTATGCATCCTTCAATGGTAAGCACACAAGTGTCACCATAGTCATAACTTCACGCGAGTCTGATGTGCCATCTGCCAACTAATAGAATCATTGACGGGTCTCCCGAGTCTCCGAGCCTACCGACAGCAGGTTTGCTGTCTTGTTCAGTACTGGAGGTATTCAAGCTCAAACTGTCACTATAGAATCGATTCATCTCCAAAGCTAACGATGGGTTGGATATGGAGAATCGCGCATACTATATGACGGTTGTTATTCAGCTTTGGCTCAGCACACGCTTAGATTTCTTTGGAAATGTCCTCATTTTAGGCATCGGCTTGTTTGCTGCTGGCTTTCGACATACAATCAACCCCTCGAAGGTCGGCGTTGTGCTTTCTTACTCCCTCACCAGTATGTACCTGGGCTCCTTGCTCGGATCTGATACTGACAGGATCAACGCGCATACAGTCACGCAACTGCTTTGTGAGTTCTCCTACTCGATAAATCAATGAGCTATGACTGGTGACCGCCGGTCCATACGCAGCTAGCATAGTATCTTCTTATGCACAGATGGAGCAGGCCATGAATGCCGTCGAGCGTCTGCTTCATTATACCGAGCTGCCTGTCGAGGGTGATGCCGGCTTTTCCGAAGACCCACCGTCGTCTTGGCCAGAAGCAGGAAGAATCAACTTCTCTGATGTCCACCTAGCGTACCGTCCCGGGCTGCCACTGGTGCTCAAGGGTGTCAGCTTCGAAGTAAACGTCGGGGAGAAGGTTTGAACACCGCTTGAGCTGCGGGACGAGAATCTGACCACATGCTACTGTTCATTAGGTGGGCATCGTTGGGCGCACCGGAGCTGGTAAGCGATGTTTGCAAGGCGGAAAACAAGTGTTCATCACCTGCTATCCTTAGGCAAGAGTTCCCTGCTGCAAGCGTTGTTTCGGTAAGAGTACTCCGTAAATGTTAGCTGATCTGTGCTGGACGAGTTGATTATAGCACCGTGGAACTCCAGAGCGGGAGAATTGAGATCGATGGACGAGATATTCGCAAGATCAGCCTAGGTACATTACGATCTTGCCTCGCGCTTGTCCCTCAAGATACGACTCTGTTCCTTGGCTCACTGAGAGAAAATATGTAAGGACATTCCACTCTTTATCGGGCCACCCATTGAAGGCGACATAGTGACCCTCAAGGAACCCGCACCGATGCTGAGCTAGTCTCGGCTCTTCAAAGAGCGTGGCTACTTCCAAAGGACAGATCATTAGATCGTAGTCCCGAGGCGAAGTTCAGCTTGGATGCTCCTGTTAGTGACGAGGGTAGGTAAAAACTTTCCGTCATTCAGGTATATATTTTTACCGGAGACAGGGGGCAACTTCAGTGCAGGGGAGAAGCAGCTCCTCGCTCTCTGTCGAGCACTGGTCAAGAATACCCGGATTATCGTGCTGGTAGGTATCCAAGTTATGTCACTGTTGTCCGGATTGTTCACACTAGTGTCGCCTTTCAGGATGAAGCAACGAGTAGCGTTGATATCGAGACTGACGCCAAGATGCAGAGAACTGTACAAACGCAATTCGCTAACTCAACGCTGCTCTGTATTGCGCACCGGCTAAACACCATCGGTAAGTGTGTCAATTCACCTTCAAGTTCATCTACATTACAGTTGATATGTCCTTTACCCAGCGTACTATGATCGGATCCTCGTCATGGACGCCGGAACGGTCGTGGAATACGACACCCCACTCAATCTCTTCGACAAGGACAACTCTATCTTCCGTTCGTTATGCAATGAGGCAGGCCTGTCCAGACAAGACATCGAGAGGATACGAGCTACCGTTACAGCAGCCAGCGACTCCATCGCGGCTATCACGAATTCATAGAAGTTACCTTCAGCACTGAGCACTCACGGAACGTGGCGAATACCCCACTCAAATTCCAATCTATACCACATCATTATATATCATCCCCCTACTCACACGATATTTAACAGCAAATCCTAAACCGCAGTGGAACACTAATCAATGATATATATATCATGTGACCGTTTGACAGCCTCCAAATGATCTACTATACGAATTGGATTTACTAGGGCAAAATGATTGAGAGACCAACAGAGGAATGACCAGAAAACGTCCCATAATTATGATGGATATAAGTAAACGATTGCGTACGGGTACTCAACTTTTTGCATGTGAACGTGTTACAGCAGACAGCAACAAGAGAACATAAAGCGTGAATGTGGATGTGGAAGGGAATGGAATAAATCATGCAAATGGAGGTGGGTATGTAGAATCGGGTCATTATGATTTGGGAGTAGAAGGCTTTGGACTAGCGTTGGCTGACATCCTAGGAGGCTCATCACCGGGATCAATAGGGCGCGGTCCAGAGGGGGATCCATTAGCGCTACCCTGTGGCGAAAATTTAGGACCAGCACCGAAGTCTCCTGGGCCTGGAGGCCTCAGACCTGCGTCAAACTGCGAGAACCGCGGATCGAAGGCGGACCCGCCCGTCATCTGCATGCCCACGCCCATGCCCATCGGCGGCATCCCCATCATCGGCATCCCCATCATCGACATCCTTGGATCGAAGGCCATACTGCCGCCTGTCATCATAGGCGTCAGCGCCGGCGGGCTCCCTCCTCCCTCTCCGCCGTGCTGGCTCCCAGCATTCGAAAATGCCATCATCGCCTGCTGATAGGCTTGCGCAGCCTGCTGTGCTGCAAACATATGCGGATTGCCGTAGCCTTGCATCATCCCAGGATTGGGCATCATGCCGGGGTAGCCCATGTACCCAGTCATCATCGGGTTCATGCCCATCATCATAGGGCTCATCATCGGGCTACCCATCACCGGGTTGTATGGGAACTGCCCACCGAACTGCGACATCTGCTCGAGCTGCTGTCGCTGAAACTCGTCAAGCTTGCGCTGTCTTTCCTCAGCTAGGCGCTTCTCGCGCTCGCGCTCTGTTAGAGCGGCGCCGAACCCGCCTTCACGTTTGCGCTCGCGTTCATGGGCGGAGATGGCACCGAGAAGACCAGTCTGAGGCGGTGGAGGCTTGTTGGGCACGTTGATAAGAGACGCCCCCATCTCGCGAGCGAGCTCCTCCTGCTTCTTCGCCGAGCGGTCCTCCTTCTCTGCGAGACCTGCGGACAGCAAACCCTGAGGGGCGAAGGCTTTGGTCATCGTGGCGGACGGCGGTTCTATCTGGACAAAGGTGTCTCGCTGCTGACCAAGCGCTGGTGGCGGACCTCCGTGTTTCGCACCCGGCTCCAGTACTTGACTCCATACATTTTGGCGTGCAGCACCAGGTTGAGGCGGAGGAGGGAGGTCGGCCTGGTGGCGTGGATGAGGCGAGTGTGTTCGCGAGCCATCGTCGTACTGAGTCTGAGCTCTCGAGTAGTTGTCCGACATCATACGAGGAGGGCGAGGAGCTGTAGAGTGATAGTCCTCAGTCTCATCTAAAATACAAGAAGTTAGATAGCGACAATCAAATAGTCAATTAACTTACTCAACGGCCGGGCGCCTGCAGGTGTCTGAGGCAAGTGACGAGATGGCCGGGCCTGAGATTGGGCGGAAGTTTGCGCAAGGGGTCCGCTTGGAATTCGGGAAGTGACGGGTTGGGCGGAGTGTCCAGAAGAGCTGCCAGCAGGAGCAGGAAGATTAGCCCTGCTGCTGACAGAAGCAGGCGGCTCGGCATCGGATCCGACGTCCTCATCGTCATCGTCATCCTCTTCCTCGTCCTCTTCCTCTTCACTACTATCATTCCAAACCCCACGATCTCTGGCTTTGCCCTTCTGCCGACCGTTGACCCTACCGGGACGGTGCACAGCGACTTCGTGGGCAGCTTCCTTAGCCTGAGACTTGGCTTTCCTCTCCATTGCTGACTTCGAAGGTGCAAACGACGATCGGTACTGTGAAGCACCATCTGAGCTGGCATGAGGTGAGGGGGCCCTCTCAGTCGGCTCATCGAACTGCGGTGGTGGAGGCGGCAGCGGATGCTGCTGTTTCGGCAGTTCTTCTGGCAGCTCTTCGCGCTCCAGGAACGACAGCGCCGCCAAAGCATCAGCGTCGGGGCCGTCAAAGCCAGAGTGCATGCTGCTGGTGGCAACGGCAGGCTCGCTGTAGGCCATTGAAGTGGCTGAGGACTGGGGCTGTGACTCTTCAACGCGTCGTTGCGGCGATGAAGACCGTCTGTCCGGCACAAGCCGACGCGAAGTCGTCGGAGCACGTGCTCCCGAAGGCCGACGAGCGATCGACGCACGTGTTCCAAGCGACGGACTCGAAGAACCAGACTGCGTCTCACCCCGACGCATTTCTGTGAACCGCGGGGGAGGAGGGGATGTGGGCGGAGGATGGATAGGAGACTGGTCGGAATCGTCGCCATAGTCAGACTCATCATCGTCAGAGCTGGGCGCTGGGGGTTGAGCAGACTTCGTAGGAACGCCATCTTGTTGAATTTGCTGCATGTAGAACAGCGCGGCCCCAGCGTCAGCCAAGAGATTGTCGTTGTTGTGGTTCGTCACAGAGGAAGGCTTTGCGGGAAGCGGCGGAGGCGGCGGTACTGGCTGTTCGCGGTTAGGGCTCGGCAGCGCCTGATAGTCTCGTGAAATGCGAGAACGCTGGAAGCTCTCGATGGAGTCGCTGTCTGGGAAGCGCCTGATAGGTGATTCGTGGATTGCCGAGTACGGCGAAGTCAACACTGAATGAGGAGGTGACGGCGTACGCGTTGGGACGCCACGCATAGGAGATGTCGTATCTGTAGAAGGCGAGGGTAGGGCAGGCAGTGTGGTCTTGACAGGCGACTTCGCAGGCACTGGGGGAGAAGTCGGCCTCGAGGACATGGATAAAGAAACTCTGCCCGAGGCCGGTGACGTGGGTGCGCGCACTGCATTATCAGCCAGTCCACCATCATCCGGTTTCGATCTATAGTCGTGACTAAACTTAGAATCCGGCCTCGACCCTGGGGCACCGCTGTGTGAGTCTTCACTTCGTTTGCCCTCCAGCTCCATATTGACTTGTGCAGGGCTCATGGTCAGAGGCTGCCCAGACATAGACTCTTGCTCCTGAGGTACCTCCGGGATAGATGCTGGTGGAGCACCGCCCAAATTCGCCGACGGTCTGCGGCCTACACTTCCTCCAGATCCATGACCACTCGGAGGACTCTGCGCATCAGTGGGAGTAACACTTTCCCGTACACTCCTCTCCGTTATTGGGGTCAGAATGCGCCGTTCATGAGTCCCAGCATTCTGCGATGATGGCGAATCGAAGCTGAGAGGGGGCAATTGAGGCAGAGCACCACTATCTTCAGTCGACATTTCGGGCAAGGGCGGCAACCTGGGTCCAGTATCCGGCATCTTGCTTCCTCCCGCTTGCTGGCTCGTGACTGGCCGCGCTTGATTCTCGGGGCCGAGGGTACGCATACGCTCGTGAAGGATTTGCGTGAACCGTTGTCTCACGACGGCCGTGCGGTCGTCACGAGGATCTACCGTCTCAGCAAGCTCCCGATCTAAAAAGAGCAGCTAATGGAAGGGTTAGCTTTTATTTGATCGAATCCCGTGTGCCGGCACGCACGTCTTTGTGTTGGCCAACAGGGTAGGCGAACATCAGAGATAACGGATCTCGAGGGTCCTGAATGTAAGCATTGGGGCGACCATAGAGCTCGAATGAATCGTGTATGGCTGCAGGTTAAGACTGTACTCAGTTGATACTCGTATATAGGGCAGAAACACGAACCTATCAGCCACTTGAGCATCTCCGCCGCCTGCACATTCCCGCCTTCCAATTCGGGCATCACAAGCAACCACGCCTGCCGATTCCTCATACTCCCCGCCATCTCTTCCTCCCCCACCGTTCCCTCAAGCTTGATGAGCGTACTCCGACTGATCAAGTCAGGGCGCTCCGGGTACACAGCGAAAGCTTGGCTGACAGCTTGCATCGTGAGCGCAGGCCGTTTCTTGTCTCTTGGCTTGGGCGAGTTATGCAAGGATATAATGGGCACTTCCTGCTGAGGACTGTGTTCCCTCGAGAACAGGCTTGACATACGCTTCTTGCGCGGGGCGTTGGGCGACTCGGGGCGCCCCTCGCCTGACGGGGTATCTGGAGCACGACCAGAGCCGGTGCCAGCGGTGACGACCATCCACAGGCGTTTCCAGTCGGTCTGACCGGCGACCCGTATTCGTACCCAGCCCTCCATTCTGCCCTTCACCAGCGTTGTAGGACAATTAATACCTGTAAATAGAAACATTTTATATGACACGTAAGACGCTTATCTGCCTCAACACTCACCCTCTCTAAGAGTGATCCGAATAAGATGGGCAGTATAGATCTCTTCTAAACGTGACTTTTCCCAAGAGGACAAGCGTATCGCGGACGCCCATGATATCAGCGCAGGGGTCGAGGGACAGGAGAACAGGATGAGATTTGATCCGGCTGTATTGAGGGTGATCACATTGGTATACTTCTGAGCAGGAGCGGTCGGTGTAGCAGGGACAGTCACTGCCCCCAATACTTGCACGAACTAGAGCATGCAATAGACGTGAACATCGTAAACATGGAAGTAAACGAGAAGCGCCGATCGAGCTTGCTTACAGCATCGGTAACATTGATGTAACTAGGCGGTACCTCTCTGCCCTGCCTCCCCGCCTCCTCGACCTCTTTCATGTCCCAAACGCTAAGGATAGTGCCGCTTAACTGCGCCCACACCTCCGTCCATCCCTCGTCCTTTGCAGGGCGTTGTCCATCTGGCTGGCGCTCGATGCGCCGGACCAGCTTCCCCCACTGATACACCTTATTCGTGTGCGCGAGATTGAGTTGCACGACAGATCGTATCTCGGGATGCAGAGGCTGGGGCGCAGGCTGCGACATCGCGGTCGACGTACGGTGGCGCATACCCGGGCGCTGTTGTTGTTGTTGCTGTTGCTGGGGTGGACCCTGTTGGCCATCCGTTTGCTGTTGTTGCTGCCCAAATTCGTTGGTTTGTGTAGGCGGCTGAGGTGCATTTGACACGCTGGAACCGCCAGGCGCCGGAGGCTGTGGTATCGCTGCTGCTGCCTGAGGTTGTTGTGCATCCTGTTGCGCCTGGCTGAAGTTTCTGCTGCGAAAGGAGAAGAAGGACGTCGAAGTCGAGCGCGAATGATTGTGCGTTGGCTTGTTCGCGGCTGGCTGCGGTGACGACGGCGTGGATGTCGAGGCCTGCATTGGAGGAGGCGTTGTGGGCACCGTAGGCTGGTCCTGGTCCATATTGTCCTGCTGACGAAATTCGTGGGGAATGGTAGACTGTCTCCACTGTCTAAGTTCTGATGGTGGCACGAAGCCGCGATTGCGATTTTCCCATTGGGTACTTGCCATGGTTTTGGACGCGGAAGAGACAGAGGCCATCGTAAGTGCTGGCAGCGAGGAGCAAGGGTAGGATGGCAACGGCGGAGTGGGAGTCAGAGGATGCGCACGAATATGGCTTCACGAGTTGTTAGTTCGCGATCTTTGATGCTATCGCACCTGCGCCCACGAGTCCCGAGAAATAATGCACGTCATTCTCAAGGCGGCAGTTAATACGTTTTTTCCGTAATCAATAGATGCAGTCAAGATGCGGAAAGTCATAATTCCAATATCTAAGTACTGTCTACGGCGACGACGATCCTCCTGCTTTACGGTCCTCTGCCTTGGGTGCATGCTCGTATTCACCGAATCCAAGTGAATTTTGAACAACCTCCTCCGGTGCATCAGGCTCGAGATTGCCTTGAGTGTTCCGTCTCGCCCTGAAGGGAAGGAGCATGAGACCAGTGTCGAAACGTACAATCATATAGTCATACCTAAAGAAGGTATAGGACAAAACGACGTCATCGATCTTGCAACATGATGGGTCGTCAAGGATGTCCTTGTCGATGAAGAACAACAACGGCATGTCCACTTCTTCACCGGCCAGTAACTTCTGCTCCTCAAAGCAGAAGCATTCGACTTTGGCAAAGTAAGGTGCGATCTAAGGAGATACCGACGAGACACCGGATGCATAGAATTAACTATCAGATGAGTTGACCTGGCGAAGGGTGGAGCACTCACTCTATCAGGTGTAACATTATATGTGGCGATCCCAATTATGTCTTTGTCCGACTTGTTCTTCGCCTTGTAGAAAGCAAGACTTGTCTCACCAGGCAGCACGGTGACATACTGCTGCTGAGGCGTAAACTTCCATGGTAGTTGGTCGGAGGTATCCGCATTGAAGTGCACTTTGATTCGACGAGCACCCTCAACCGGAACAAGTCGCTCCGCCTCGAATCTGCCCTGGCCGACCATGGGCGTCCCTGCAAACCCTGTAGCAGCGCAGAACATTCGGTACAGCGGAACAGCGGCATAAGTCACTCCAACTGCTAGAACAATCTTCGAACGTTAAATTACAGTAGACGCAGCAGTGTAAGGCACATACGACAGCAGATGTGTACATTAGCAGACTTCGGTTCCTCGCCGCATACACTTCATTTCTGGTCATAGGTTTTCGATTTGTCCTAGTTATAGTTAGTCTACTAGTTGGACGAGATCTCTCTGTTTCGTTCGCCATCCCCCTGCGACCGAAATTCCAGAAGTTTGGTGGGATACATTTTTGGCGCTGGAGATACGCTGTCGTTACCACGTGTCCATTCCAAAGGGTTCGAAAGCAGTTGTTCGATGGACGTGTTACTAAGCCGGTAGAGCCTCGCACACATAATGTGTTGAGTCGAAGGGATAATCGGAGCGACATGGAATTCTGAAGGCAAGGAGCCACTTACCATAGGAGGAAGGATCAGATTTCCACGTGCCAGGAACGGATAGCCACAAGCCACAAGCCACAAAAGCATCACGGCCTTACTAGACGATGAAGGATGCGAAATGATCTAAGGTTTGATCGTTTATTACCTTGCGACTTGCAAGGTCTCTGGCTTGTCAGAATGAAATTCATGCAACTAGTCAGAACAAATAAGTTACTGGGGAACGAACAGTCCGAAACTAATTTGTCCGTGGTTGGTTATGGTAGCCCTCCCGGTGCGAGCTCGATATGATCTCTAAATTCCAACATGCATCGGTACTATGAGATTTCCCCCTTGTCATGCGTACATAAAGGTCTCATGTACATAATATCTGGCCTCTGTGCACTTCCGTTCTCCTGATCTTGTCACTAAAAGTGTCTTGCAGACATTTCTCATGTAGTTCAAATCAGTGGACCTCCGTTTTCACCATTCTTTTTTCATCTGAGTTCTATTCATTATCATAAAATTAATCACAAAGTCTCATGGTATGTCGGGCCTCCTAGCAGCTTTTGCAGACTTATTTTGTCTAAAGGTGCTTGGCGGCACCTTATGTTTTCGAAACAGCAGTGAATCAGACACAAGAAATTATGCCTAAGCATACTAATACATTAATATATACAGGACCGTCAGAGGCTTAGTATCTGCCATCAGCATCATATTTAACTAATACTCTTTTAGTAAATTAAAAATTTCAAGCGGTCTAAAAATTTTTATTTAAGACCATCAATTTCGGTGTGGGTGTGCTTTGACGGCAATTAAGAATATCGAGATGTAGCTGAAACGATGTCTAGAGGGAATTGTCGAGGCGGCGTAGCTGGTCGATAAGAAGGAGGTGCATATCGCCTGGCTCGAGGTCCGGCAGAATGAGCGGTGACAATCTCCACAGCGAGAGATGCCAATGACACCATACCGCGCGATGCTGGTGCATACCCCGTTGCTTCGAAAGAGTGCATCACAATCGAATACTGGTCACTCTTAATCAGCCTGGATTGATAACATCGAAACAAAAACATTTATCTTACGGATACTACAAATCCGGGAAATGAACATGTCGGCGCAAGGTCGGGCGGTAGATGTAGTTCACCTTGCAAGCTCCGCTCGTTTTGTGATGGATTGTCTCGACTTGTGGATGGCCACCATGTTGCAGTAGATACCACGGATGTAGAGGTTACATTGATCACGATGCGTGATGCGGGGACTCGTATATCCCGTACTCCGCTATTATTAGCCTGGAATCCCACCGACTGCACCAATCGTACTTTAGGAGCCTTCGGGGATGAGAGAAGGTCGAGCATGTGGTGATCATCGGTTCTGATGTTGAGGAAACATGGTATGACACTGCCCCTCGTATAACACACCTGTTGTAGGATTCGTGGGCTCTTTTAGCAGAGTGGGGAGAGGGCAATATCGTGACTGCAGACACGTACAGGATTGGCGATCCATAGCTTACACATCACAAGATGAGATCACTAACATTGTATTCCCAGAGCATTCCACTCACCTCACACTTTGCGCGAACCGGACGTATCTTGAATATTGTACCTGGTATTTGCAAGGAGTGGAGGGAAGTCCACCCATCGTTATCCTCTTCGGGAGTGACTAAGGGAAGGTCCCGAAGGTACGATAGTTGACGGAGGACAGAAGGTGGTGGTGGCCGCCTATACGGAATAAAGCCAATAGCAGTACCAAATCTAAGCGCAAGAAACCTAAGCTGCCTCGCACTTTACGGGGAGATTGGACTTACTTGCTGTCTGTTCGCAGTCGGCCCCGTGCTAGATGCACAATAATATTGTACTGAACGGTGCACTGCACGTTCCTATCCTGGAATGTAGGTGGCAGGGGGTAAGCGATCCCCTTGATATGAACTTCTCGAGGCACATCGATAGAGAAAGGCCAGCTATAGGATCCCTTCAGTTTTGCGTTGTATTCTTCCGAGCTAGACTCTGAATTGCCTGTATCCCTTGGGTGACCCATGAATGTGGACCAGATGGTATGTTCCAGTCGAAAAAAAACATCGTTCCCTGTTGTACGCGTGTTGATAATTCGCCCGGTGATCTTATCTGCATGGTCAGGATGATTTGCGTCCACATGTTAAGTTATCGACTACCTTCAGAAAAATAGCTTTTATTGGATCCGAGCGTGGCAGGTGCAGATCCAAGCTACCTGTGATTGGATCGCCCTCGTAGTATGCAGGGAGCAACGTTGGTGACCGAGCGCGACTCTTTAGTTTCAAGGTCGCCCATGCCTTCCCATTCATGTTGTACAGACCATAGCTGTGATCCGTCAGCACTTGAGGCTGCCTCAGTGGTGCAACTTCTCCTAAAGATCCCGTCCGCGTAATTTCTAGACTATTAGGCGTTTCCCTCGAATTTCCGTGCGGGGGCACGGTGGTGTTTACGAAACCAAAGGGAATCGAGCTATTGGCTATATCTAAGCCAAGATAACTATCCGGACAGTTAGTGAATGCACTACGGTCAGCTCCAGAATTACGAGTACGTACGACGGGGCATTGTAGGCGGGAGGTGGAGATTCCATTTGCACAATGTACTAGGAACTATTCTCGCAGCTTTATGAAGCTAACAGATATCAAACGGATCACTATCGGCGCTATTATCAAGTTACCAGCACTTGCGTGTGGAACACCTCTTGCCTGAGACATATGTGGGAGAAATTGAACGCTTTTGAACGAAAGGCTATCCGTGACAGCCGTCATTGCAGGTGGGAATATCTTCGTAGCATGTGGAATCGCTCTAAGCGCCCACTTATCGCCTGCACTAGTGAATGAACAAAATCCGTTCGCCGTCACATCCGGAATCCGATTGTCAAGCAATCGCAACATTACCATCTCCCTTTATCTTAGCTCAGTCTGCTATGACAGTAATCGATCAAGTGGCTCGGACACCTGGATCTACGACGGGGTCAGTATATTTGGATCAATTACAATGCTGATGGTGAACGAGATATTGATTTCGCCATAGAAGTACTTAGACTGCTGATGAGTATGAAGGTGTTAAACTTAAGAATCACTGGTACTCACTGGCGGAGTCGTGCCCAGTAATATCATATACGTACAGCACATCACGTACGAATCTGTACTGACCTAGATTTCCATCAAGCCGTGTCGAGAGATCTGCGAGTGCGAGAACGTATCTGCCTGCACGCCCTCCCTCGCCTTCGCTTTCCCTGACATCTGCTGACATCTTCTCGTTCACCCCATATTCTAGGGACTACCCTGCGCTCGTAAGCGTATGAGGACCGTGCTGCGCTCACGGAACTTGGACTTCTCTCTTCGCGCAGCTCCAGAATTACAACGTTATGGTGCGTTACCTTACTACTGTTTGTCAGGCCTCACGATGCGTGATGTGTTCGTTCGTCACTTCGTCAGATTGCTATAATTGGCATGCTGTGCAGAAAACATACCAGATGAAGAAATCTCCCGTACCACAGGCTTTCGTAGGGCATGGGACGCGTGGCTGACGAGATGATCGAAATCATATGGTGGTCTTTAAAAAAAGACTTTATACGGACGTCGTATCATTGTAGCTCTCAAGCATCGTGAGGAGCCGGTCGATCTCAGACATATCCTGCTCGTCGCAGTTATTACTTAGCATGGACCGGACAAAAGATGGCGTACGAACCTCGTGCTTCAGCATGGATTTTGAGGCCAGCAATGTCCTTCTGAGAATGTCTCTCAGCTTTTCATTTTTCTGGCCACAGTGCGTGCGTCTCACGGCAGGTATGTACTCTCGTATGAAGAGTTCTGAATTTGCGCCAACACGACTTTCAATGAATTCGGGTACATCTCCCTTATTCTCTCGAACCGGGGAGCGCTTCCGTATCCACACAAACAGAGTGATCTCTCGAAGATGCAGGCCACGCACCAGAAAAAAGAGAAAAAGCTTCTCACTACCAACGTCGCACCTCCGGCGCACTGCCCATCCTCACTAAATATCCTCACTGCAAAGCTGAGTTGAGTTCCTTGTTCGGAAGAGTCTTCTGAACCTTGCCCGGACAATGATCATACAAGTCGTCGCGCCCAGGATACGGAGCTCAACCGAATATGTCCTTGTACAATGACGTTGGTGACTCAGGCACTGCGAGTTCGATTAGATCTAGCACGCAGTACATAATGGGCTGCACAAGTGAAGCTTGAACGTTCGCCGCGCATGAGGGCGTAGACGAAATCGCGTCCGCCGAGCTGGCAGTCACACACTGTTGCCTTGACATCGAACTGAGCTTCTGAGAAAGCAACTATAGACACAATCGTGCTCGAGTGACCAACACCAACGAATGTGATGTGGCAGATGTCTCTGTCGTTGACCGGTCAGATTCGGTGGCACAGGAATGCAGAACATCGACTTGTGGACCACGCACTAGGACTTCAGGTGCACCGCTGCAGTAGGCCCGGGATCCTCTCCTCTTTCACCTGAAGTGTACCAGTCAGAAAGAACGATAATAGTGTCGGAAATGTCGCCGAGAGCTATATTAGACAACTTTGCAGCGCGATCGTGTAGCTCGCCGAAATGCGCCGTTATCGTTGCAGTCAACTGATGTTCTTTACTCAGACACTGAAACTAGAAATATAATACGGGTCATCCATCATTAGAACCACGAGCAGAAAAATACCTTCTCAGCCAGACTACCATTCACCAACAGTGCATTGATGAACTTTTTCTCGACCTCCTGCATGTCAGGTTCTCGAAGTCGTTACTCACGAGTCCTTTCAGGGAGTTCATATATGAAGTTGGTCGCGTCTTCGTAGTCGACCGTACCTTGGCGGTTCAGCGATCGCTCTTAGCATCGCCCGGGTCAATTAGCCTGTTTAAGGAGAACTTGCTTCATTGATGCACTACTTTGACATATAGGACTGCCGAAGTAGACGCCTTGTCGATGATCTCGTAGCCAGCATGATATCGAGAGCTTTCGTGATATGGCTTAAGGATGTGGTAGAAGATGTAGACAGTCCGGCCGAACGTGGTCGGGCCCGAGTCGATAGTACTTGATAATATTGTCATTCTAGCCCGAATTTGACCAGTGCGTCTCTTGCCTTCCGCCACCAGTCTATAGGGGCTCTCATGCAGCTATTTTACTGCATCGTGGTTCTACTCTAGTCACTCACATAATTTTCATAACCGCAACAGTAATTCGCCATGGGTGTCAAGTCGCTGTGGGACCTGCTGACACCAGTAGGTCGCCCAGTCTTGTAGGGCCTTGTGTATACACCATGCCGAGGGAGTGTTACTGAACGCTCTCTACTTGTGCAGGCTGGAAACCATGGAAGGAAAATCAATGGCTATAGACTCAAGTATATGGATCTATCAATTCCAGGCGACGATGCGGGATAAAGAGGGGCGTGCCCTGGTCAACGCTCATGTCTTGGGCTTTCTGCGGCGAATCTGTAAATTATTATTCTATGGAATCAAGCCGGTATTCGTGTTCGATGGAGGAGCGCCTGCGATGAAGAGGAACACTCTCGTACGTAGCATATACTCGTTCTTTGCCATACTTGAAATTGACAGTGGTAACACTGTCAGTCCGAACGGAAGAGGAAGAAGGCTGGGGCTGCTGAGAGTCACGCCCGTGTAGCTGAGAAATTACTTGCCGCCCAACTCCGAAGGAAAGCAGTAGAACAGGCACAACAGTAAGTGGCACCATGAAAAATTTCCGCGAATAATCTCATCTAGGTCATGACAAAAGTTTCGGCAAGAGTAAAAGCAAAGCTCCAGCCAGGATTATGGACGGGGATACAGTTTATCTCGAGGATATCGACGGCTCAGCACCTCAAACTCCTGTGAAAGTAGCCAATAAACCCAAATCTAATGATCCCAGTCCTAGCTCCAATAAGAAGTCGTCTCGTTTCCACGACCATGACCCTTACAAATTACCAGATCTCAATATGGACGATATTGTTGCCAGCGTGACCCGTTCTACTGCACCAGACCCTCGCTTGGCGACGGAGGAAGAGCTATGCACATTTATTGAGGAGATGCGGCCCGAAGACTTCGATATCACTTCACCGGCGTTCCGTGAACTCCCTACCGAAGTCCAGTATGAGATTATCGGCGACCTTCGACTCAAATCCCGGCAAACTTCTTATGATCGTCTGCAGAATATGCTGCGCAACTCTCGGACGCCACTAGATTTTTCTAGACAACAGATCAAGAATCTCAAGCAGCGGAATGCCTTGACGCAACAGCTTCTGGTGACAACTGATAGCATTGGTCATGCACATATTGCCATTCCCGTACGAATTGCTAGTGAAAGGAACAAAGAATATGTGCTCTTGAAAAATCAGGGAGAAGATGGAGGATGGGTCTTAGGCATTCGAGATGAAGGCACACAAGATAAGCCTATCCAGATTGACCAAGATGAAAAGCCATTGGATGGCGAAGGCGACAGTGATACGGAGATGGAGGAAGTAGACATGTGAGTAAAGTAGAATACTGTGGTCACCATTCCTCAAATCCTTTCAGTGCTCCAACCGCTTCGATGGATTCGGACCTCAGGGAGTTCCGTCGAGGAATGGCCCTGTCAGCTATCGCCAAGAGGCAGTCGCCCATGAAGATGTCGACGCGGATTGTCAAACCGAAGAAGAAAGCTTCATTTGAGCCCGAAGAACCTGAACAAGGACCTGAGGGTGACTCGGATAAGGATTCAGAACTGGCCATCGCGATGCAAGAGTCTTTGGAACACGCGGAGAATGCGGAGCTCCAGCGTGCCCTCCAGGTTTCTCGAGACGAGCATCGCCGGCTAATATTGAGTGACGGCGTGGCTGCATCGTCCAGTTCTGCCAGCGGAAGTGGTGCCTCCCCTTCTGTCATTAGAAGGTCCGACCCTTCGTCTCCAAAGAAGCCATCTAGTAGTGCTTGGGACATAGACGACTTATATGCCTCTCCTTCAAGGCTTGAAACTGCTTTGTCGATAGGTAACGTTCCCATTCGCTCGACTCGGCCATCACTCGCACAGGCAAGTCGTGCAGAGCCTGCACCGTCTTCCTCATTATTTGGCCAACCCAGCTTACTCCTTCCGAGCGGCGGAGTCCCGAGCACGAGAAGCTCGCCGAGTCTGGCAGACGAGAAAGAGTCAGATGTTTACGCAGGAGAGGATCAAGTCCCAAAGCAGCCTGATCCTCTGCCTGTAACTGAATCACCCAATAATCTTGCGGTAGCTCTATCGAGCGACTCTGAGGATGAGATGGAAGCCGTCATTGTACCCGTTACGAACGCGTCAACGGCTGATGCCTCGTCTGCCGTGCCCATGGATGTTGCTCAGGACTACTCTTTCAGTAGCCCAGAACCATCGGCGCCCCAGCCCGTCGATGAAACTCTGCGTATTAGAGCTATAATGGAGGTGGAAGAAATCGCGACAAATACGGCGCCGAGCCAATATGATCTATCGGGTCATGAGCTTTCCGTCGATGATATGGACGAGGGCGAAGGTTCCCCATCGCCGGTGCCTGAAGCACCGAGTGATGAACCTATCACCCTTGCGACCCGACCCCGAAGTTCATCACCTGCAAATGAGGATGACACTGCCCCCTATTTAGACGAGCCCAAGGCTATCGACGAGGAGTGGGATGCAGTACAGGAGATGGACTCCACCGCAGAGGAAGGCGAATTCGCCCGGTTCCTTTCGCAAGTTAAGGGCCGAGACCTCAGTGATATCCGAAACGAAATCGACGCGGAAATTAAGGCGTTGAATCAGCAGAGGAAAATTGCCATGCGTGATTCCGAAGACATCACGCACCAAATGGTTGCTCAAATTATGGTGAGAACATTCCCCCCGAGATAATGCAATGACCTTGAAATAAATTTCAGACAATGCTGCGCTTATTTGGCATTCCATACATAACAGCGCCCATGGAAGCCGAAGCGCAATGTGCTGAACTTGTGCGACTGGAACTCGTCGATGGCATTATAACCGACGACTCTGATGTCTTTCTTTTCGGGGGCCTGCGGGTCTTCAAAAATATGTTCAATCAATCGAAAACTGTAGAATGCTTTCTTTTATCTGATCTGACTCGTGAGCTGGGACTAGATCGCGACAAACTCGTAAGGTTGGCCTATCTCCTGGGAAGCGATTATGTGGAAGGTCTACCGCGAGCGGGCCCCGTTGTCGCAATGGAGCTGCTCACGGAGTTTCCGGGTGAGGACGGACTGCACAAGTTCAAGGACTGGTGGACGAAAGTCCAATCTGGACAGGACAATGACGCGGATAACAAGTCGAATTTTCGCAAACGTTTCGTAAGGATGCTGCGACTCGCAGACTTACCCACTCCCGGCTCACTCGGCTTTTTAGAAGAGACGATTTAAGGATCTGTACTTACCTCCCGAATGGCCTAATCCCGCTGTAGTACGTGTGATAGTGATGTGCATAACCTCGTAGTACTGACGACTGAACAGAGAGACGCCTACTACCATCCGACCGTGGACTCCTCTGAGGAACCATTTAAGTGGGGCTTGCCAGACCTTGATGCGCTTCGAGGGTAGGATCGACTTGTTCTTGTAGACGCAATAATTCATAACCTCGTCGATAGGTTCCTTCATGAAGAGCTAGGATGGGGCCAGAGTAAAGTGGACGACTTGCTTTTGCCTATTATTCAAAAAGTCGGCAAGAGGGGCCAGGTACTACCTATTTCTGTCCACCCGCAGAATTTCTCGATGCTGACCAGGATGTATAGACCACTGCGCTGAACAGACAAGGCAACTTGAATAGTTTCTTTGATGTGACAGCCGGAAGCGGGACCTACGCCCCTCGCAAGCGTCAAGCTTACACAAGCAAGCGTTTGCAGGAGGTTGTCAAAACATTCAGAGATCAACGCTCCAAATCGAAGGATATCGCCTCAGTGTCTGCAAGCCCTTCTCCACCGGATGAGATTGAAGAGGCCGAGGGTGCCGGTGAAGCGCCGGCACCGAAACGAAGGAGAGCAACAAGGACCAAGGACGGAACTGGCCAAGGCAAGGTCGCCAAGAGAGGCGTGGGTAGCAGAGGCCGAGGTGGGCGTGCTGCATTATCCAAGAGACGGAAGAAGACTGTGAAGTCCGATGATGAAGACAATGACGGGAGTGACTTTGCGGGACAAGGTCAGCCAGGATCGAATGACGTCGAGGGAGAGCAGCTGCTAGGTATGAAGTTACGTCCGCGACCCCAATCAGCGCACCAAGGTACCGGTAGGTCGTCCGCGGAGGCCGTAGCTGAATATAATGACGCGTGAATTCAAATAATCTTACATTAAATTGCGACGTCTTGTATTGGACATCATAACAGCTCTATTCACTTGCGCGTACCTTCGATCGGTGCGGATTGAAGTTGATGTCCCTCACTGAAGCCGAGCATCTGACATATCCGTTGGTGCAAATGTGAAATACGAGAATGAATGACGAGCGCGGACAGAGGTAAGTAAAATGACGTTAATCTTCCTCTAATTCCTCCTCAACACGAGCCTGGCACCACAAATGATGAGCGTGTCAACATATTACAATAATTGAGGTTACCTTGTTTTCTTCTAGACCACCAAGTTCCTTCTTCAGACCATCGTATGGATATTGACGGCGAAGAGCGGGGATGTCAGGCGTAAGCGCGACACAGATGACGCCGATGCCAACAAAGCCCAGAACAGCAAGGCCGAAGTGGAGTAGAGCGGTCTGAGGCGGAACAACAGGGATATCAGGGCCCCACATCGAGAGGATTTCCTCTTGTTCGTGCATCTGCCGACAATTTCGGGAAAGGTACGCAGACGTGACATCATGAGAGACGGAACATTCAGAAATGAGCTCCAGGACATACCGTATCGCCAAAGTTTCGCCTCATCTGCGGGTCGTCCCACCCCTTCGGAGGCAGATATTGCCTGGAAACATATGGGAGCCTCGGGTATCCATTCAGCTGAGGATCGTCCATCTCTGGATTCTTGTACGTGGCGGGAACGGGGTGCTGCCTGGCGGGGACATTGCTGAATGTGCGCGACGACGCTGAAGGTGCGTGCCGCCAGGCCCGAGAGGGGCGGGCGACGCTGCGGACGGCGATGGAGAGCATGAGGACGTCGTGAAGGACGGAGAACGGCAGAACGCTAACGGCAAAGATTACATAAGCAGGAGACCTGATTTGTTAATTAAGGGTCAGACCGGGGTCCTTTCTGGAATGCGAGATCTCCAGATCTGCCTCTTGTCCGTGTTGATGGCCTCGCGTTTATTTCTAATCTGCAAAGGACCGCCGTCTCCCACTCTCTGAGCCCTTTGCTCAGCCCGACATCGTACGCGACGGCGACGACGGCAGCTAGCGATGTCCGCCTCGGTCGCAAAGGACGTGCAAGTTGACCTCCTCAGGGGCCGGAAGCACAAGCGCAGGTCGGGTGAAGTCCCGTACCCGCTGGTGTATTCCAACGACCTCATGGATTTGTGAGTTGGAGGACTTTTGTATACCAAAAAGTGCTAATCGTCTCCTTGTGTAGCGATAATTGGAACCATATGTACATGCAGAGCATATATAAGAGCTTGACAGTCCATCATATCGACCCACCGCCACGCAGAGCGCTGGACCTAGGCTGTGGCGGCGGTTTTTGGATAATAAGCGCGGCTCAGCAGTGGAAGGTTTGTCAGGCATTCACTAGATCCATGTTCATTGTTATCACCAAGACGCTGAATAGTCTATCAGGACAGCACATTCGTTGGATTCGACATCCAAGACGTCCAACCAAAGCTTGAGCGACTCCCTGAATACCGGGATATCTTCCGACGAATAGAATGGGTCCATGGAAATTTGTATGCATGCCTAGTTATACAACCGCCATCACTTACTGGCTGACTGGCTCTCCAGCCTGGAGGAATTGCCATTCCCTTCCGCTCATTTTGACTATGTTAGATTGGCTGGTGTTGGACTCGGAGTCCCTGAAGACGAGGTGAGTATGGTAATAAATTTACATCGAATTAGCCGGTTGATCCTTGGATCAGTGGCAAGATCTACTAGAGGTGAGTCTGCACATCACAGCCCTCTGAAGGGAGGGTAAGGCTGACGACCACTAGGAAATCTACCGAATTTTGCAGCCGGGCGGATACCTTGAGGTGTGTCTATTTATCTCGTCCATGACGTTCTATTTATGGCATAATTCTTTTAGGTCACCGAAGATGATCTGATATTTCCCTGCGGACCACTTCCCATCTCCACGGCGCCATCGCCCGCACTAGGCTCTGTTATCCTGCCAAATACTTATGGCGTATCGACACGAAGCCTGTCAACTGCTCGGTCGAGCACACTCTACGATCCCGAGACCCCTATTTTGGAGCAGACACCTTCCATCAGCAAGACTCCCCAGTCGGACTCCCAGAACTCGCTTCCGCTTCCAGGTCGGACATCGAAACCCAGGAACATGGAGTACGTTAACGACTCTCGAGACCATTCAAAATTGAAGGCATCGTGGGACGCCATGTTGCACACCCGCTTTCTTGCACCTCGTCTCCACTCTGTTCTTCCCTTCTATCTCTCGTCACTGGACTATACTGAGCTGAAGACGCATGACGCTCTACATATTCCCATACCGCCGAACAGCACGCTGATCGACGGTAGCAGAAGGGCGGTGCCTTCCCCTGATACCCGGATTGACCTGAGCGATATCTTAGAGCTCAAGGCCCGGCTCAAACGGCCACTGGCAGAGTCGGGGGCCGGGCCCAAGGATTACAAAAAACAGGCGTCCCTTATGGTCCAGTCTTGTGCACCGATACATTTGATGCGCGTCGTCCGTCAGGTCATCGCGTGCAAAGAATCAATATGGGTTGAATTCCAGCGTCTCTATGGCGATGACCCCAAGGTCCATCCGTTGAAGGAGAGGCCGAGCCAGAATACCTGTCGAGATGAGTTCGAGGTAGCCTGGTCCAACTGGTACAAGTGCGTCTTACGACTTGTCCGTACTAACTCGAGTCTCAATATTTGATGTACTACAGTGACATGATGGACCGTGTCAGCATGCGCGACCGTGTGCAGGCCTGCCTGCTGTGGCAGGAGCCCCTTCAGGATTTGGAGAGGCCAGAATGGAAGATTTGGAGACAGGGTGTTGGACCCATAGAAGATCAGGACGACCCCTACAACCCTGAATCGGAACAAGGCGTCTGTCGCATCGTCCGCGCGTTTGCTGCTAGAAGACCCATGTCGAAAGAGAAGACCCGCACCGACGAAAAGGGATAATCTCGTTTCTTGCCCGACAAGAGAAGGTCGAGTGCATGCGTCTAGCTGGATCTATATATTATTTATTGCCCTTGCATATACGTCGCTTGTCTATCATTATCGAATCCCATATACCACACAGTCGTGCAATTGCTTACACCGAATTATTCTATGCATTTTATATCAACCGCTATGTGATCGAGACCGAAAGAGGAAGGCCAGCCAGATTTCGAGTCGCGAATAAATTGAAGTATACAGCTGCACGGGACCGATTATCGTTGCCTCTTCTTCTTCTTCTCATCGCACATCAACCATCGATCCGCCCAACACCATGGCTGAGCCAGCGATTGAGCAGGTGCCCCCCGCTGAGGTACCCAAGTCGACCGCAGAAGCCGATTTCACCAAGTACAAGGTGCGCTTGCCGTAAAAGCATCGGCTGCGATCCTCGAAGTTTACTGTGCAGCGTCCAGACGGCGGCTGATATTGTGAACAATGGCTTGAAAAAGCTGGTTGAGCTTTGCGTGGAGGGGGCGAAGATTATCGATCTGTGTATCGAAGGAGACAAGCTCATCGAGCAGGGAACCGGTGCAGTGTATAATAAACCGGTAAAGGGTGTGAAAGTTAGCAAGGGTGCGGTTTCCCATTATCCCTCGTTGGGTGAAGTCTTAATTATGTTTTAACCCAGGAATCGCCTTCCCCACCTGCGTTTCTGTCAACAACGCTGTAGCCCACTATTCGCCGCTAGAGTACGTCTTCAACGTCTACTTGATGCAGAAACAAGGCTTTATATATCATCTGCTACCTCTTCTAGGTCCGACCCCACTTCCGGCCAAACGCTGGCGAAAGATGATGTCGTGAAGCTGCACTTGGGAGCTCATATCGATGGCTTTGCAGCCATCAGCGCGGAGACACTAGTTGTTGGTGCCTCGGAGCAGGAGCCGGTGACTGGTAGACGCGCAGATGCACTTCAGGCTGCATGGACCGCTGCTGAGGTTGCCATGCGCCTAGTCAAAGTGGGCAACAAAAATTGGGATGTCACAAATGCGGTGGAGAAGGTGGCGACGGCGTTCGGTTGCAAGCCTGTTGAGGGTGCGTGCGAGCTGTCCGCTTCCCATGCCAGGATGAGAAATGAGCTGTGATTTTGCAGGTATGCTTTCGTGTCAACAGACGCAAAATGTCATCGACGGCAAGAAGCGCGTCATCTTGAACCCCAGCGAACAACAAAAACGGGATTTCGAGGCTGCGACGTTCGCTGAGAATGAGGTTTACGGTATTGACATCCTCGTCTCGACTGGTGAAGACGGCAAGGTGCGATTCCTGACAGACGTAACTATCCGATAACTTTACCAATCCTGAATTTTGTAGGCTCGGACAGAGGAATCACGGACTACTGTGTACCAGCGGGAATCGACTGTCACTTATCAGCTCAAGATGAAGACGTCGAGAGCAGTGTTCTCTGATGTCCAAAAGAAGGCAGGCGCCTTCCCCTTCAACATTCGGAGTCTCGAAGACGAGAAGAAGGCACGGTTAGGGCTGCAAGAAGCGGTGCAGCACAACCTTGTCAAGCCATATGAAGTTGTGTACGTGCGATTCCAAAATGGCAGCTTCGGGAATTGTATTCATGTTGTCCTCCTTCCAGCTATACCCCCGCCGGCACCTTCGTTGCCGCTTTCCACTTTACTATTGCTCTCCTACCTGCCGGTCCCGCCTTGATTACCCATCCTCCAGTTTGGTACAAACCCGAACTAGTCAAGTCAGAGAAGGAGATTGAGGACCCCGAGCTGAAGGAGCTCCTGACGAAGAAGTTGCGCGAGGACAAGAAGTCCAAGAAAAAGAAGGCCAAGGCGGAGGGTGAGAAAGCTGAGGGCGATGCTTGAAGCAACTGAAGAAAATAAACGAAGAAAGAACTGTGTGCGCTAGATATGTGTAGTGTTTTGAATAGTGTACGTGCGGCTGCCGATGTGCAACAGATTGTATCGCTAGCTCGGCCTCCGCTCTTCCTCTGCTCCAAACTGTCCGATCGTCCGAACGACAAGTTCTACGTTCTCGAGGAAGGCGTTCAGTGTTAGCCTTGCTAATCGGACTGTCAAGGTCGTAAATGTCCTGTTGCTACGCGTTATCCCGCAAGTTGATGGGTGATTGCAGTTACGACGTACGCTACCAATACATCATCCTCAACTACGAGCAATCTTTTCACAGCATGCGGCTGCAGCTCTCTGTCGACTTCAATGACTTGCTTTGCTATGGTTGCGTGCCTAGCCGATGCAAAGGGTACTCGCACGGTTCTGTGCAGGCCTGTCATCAAAGGTTTTCTTCGGAAGGTCTGTACTACTCTCACACTGTATGCCAATCCGAAAGGGTGTCGGACATGCTGGATTGTGGCAGAGGTAAGCACTGAATCTAGTCCGGATCGGAGATGCGACCGATCTTGCTCAGATCTGTGATTTGAGAATTGACCGAGATGTTGACAAACAATATCTGTTGCAATCTCAAACGATGGCCAACAAGCTGAGGAACCGAAGCTCACTTTTGTGGCATTCACGAATACTAACGCTATACTTGGACTTAAGATTCATTAATATTCTACTACGGCATCAGAGAGAGACGGTTTGAGCGATCTTGGAGCTTCCGCTGGGCGGTCCCACTGCAGGTAGTATCGGGACACTCTCGAATACAAATGCAGTTGAAGCCTTCATCCTGATATTTCCCAAATACACGGGAGGACAACATAGTATTGCAACCTGTCGAACAAAGAAACCGGACCGCACACGTGTAAGTCATTAGGCCGATGACGCAGCTCACTTTGTTGATAAAATTATCTAACGCTGTTATACTTCTTCCAGTTCCACGTCGATATGTTTGCAACTTCTTCCACACAGAGTGCCGACTTCGATGCGCTGAAGAAGGTTGTTGAAGAGAAGACCAACGAACCCGTTGTCTCTATCAATTTCCTTGGGAAAGGTACGCTGAATCGCCCGCACCACATTGAAATCTAGCGCTGACTCCAGCTGAAGACGAAATCTGCAGAGTACGTGCCGTCTGAATAGCCCAGTGCGTACTTGCTTATCTATGCTACTATCCGCAGTCCTATCATGTTACACTCTCAGAAGGCCCCGACATCGTAGCTCGAGTGGCTACGTCGGGTGTATTGGTACCACTGTTTAAGTCAGAGGTATGGCGGAAGTACTTATTAATTCAATGTTTCATCCATGGACACTGCTAAAAGGTTGCAACGATGAAATATGTTCGAAATCACACCTCAGTGCCCGTGGCTTCCATTGTCGCATATGACTTCGAAACGGGGAACGCTGTAGGCCCGTATATCCTTACAGAGAAGGTGAGATCTCCTTCTACTATTCACCGTTCAGCATACCCGTTTACCTTGGAGCTAGATTGCCGGGATCCCCCTCGAAGCTCTATTCCGGACGCTCACGTCGTTCCAGCAACACGAGATAATCACTCAAGTAGTCAAATGGATGTTGGAGCTATTTTCTCTACGCTTTAACCAGATCGGTAGCCTGTACCAACAAGAAGACGGCGAGATAACGGTTGGTCCCATGACGAGATCCATATTCTATCTAGATGGGCGTGCACACTTGGACCTCGATCGTGGCCCTTTCAGCACCGCTAAAGCATACTATCTTGCCTGTGCACAGCGGGAACTTGATAGCTCGCGGGTGCTGTTTACACAAGACACGTCGGCAGACTACCAGCGTAACGTCGAAGAGATGCGGTTGCAAGTAGAGAGGACAGTGGGTCTGATGTCCGAGCTGGTCAATCAGTGCCGCGGTTTGGACGACGATGATCCTACGATGTCGCCGTTCTCCATTAATTTACATAGACTGAGTCTGAAGAACATTTTTGTGTCCCCTGACGAGCCTTCTAGAATCGTACGTACGTGTCACACCAGCCCTTGAAGAGTGCAAATAACGCTTTGGCATAGGTATGCTTAACCGGATGGCAAAGCATCACCACTGCACCTCTTTGGGCCTGTGCTCGTCTACCGCTCTGGCTCCGCCCCTCCTTGACAGGCGCTAGTGAGAAAGAGAAGACGGAGCTATCCAATGTATTCAAGAGAATCACATCCCAACTCGCTGGCCCTGAGTCGATTTTCCTGAAGGCTCTCGACTTGGATGATACTCGGCATGCACTGGAAGACGTGTCTGAATACGACGCTGTAAAGGATGGCTTTCTGATTCTACCGACCCTGGAAAGCATGTACGTTATTTCAACTTCCCTGTACATGCTGTCCTTGCACATCGGAATATTAATGTTTCGTTCTCATCAGACTTGCGACCTTACCGGGTCAAGAAGATGTGGACGGCCTATCAGCCCTGCTGGACCCTTCGACATTGGTTGGTAGGGTAGCTCGCATCAATCTTGTCACCCGCGGATCAAATGCGATGTTCCTTGCTATGCCCCCAGTCCCAGCGGAGGCGAGGATCCGGCCGGGCTCTGCGGGGCCAAGTACTCCTCGACTGGAAGTTGCCATGTAGGAATAAGTATTGAGGTTATTTGTCAGTCGCTAATGTAACTGTGTGCGAGAACCTATCCTCGGCCACCTTTGCGCAGACGAATGGGCAGACGATGTCCCCACAATTGATGGAATGTGCAACGAAGGTCATCAGATCCTGTAGTGGCTTGGGAGCCGCTTTCGAGCACCGGCCTGAGATAGTGAGAGTTACGTGTGTAGACGATACAGGAAATACGAAAGGATCTCATATCGGCTGAGCACGCATCAAATATGCACCTAGGTGAGGAAAGCAAGGACGCGGCACTGTTGCGCAATCATGCCCTGGTCGAATGAGTTCTTCAGCAGGAGAACGAAACGGAGGATCTAATGATAATGATGTACCCAAATATCTGCCCACTGCAGTATCTGTAGAATGCTCCCGCAAGACCTCAATAGTAGATCCGCCACATGTAAGAACAGGTTCCTGCTTAATAAGTATGGCACGGGTTTAAATCCTGCCATGCTATTGGGTCTCGACAGTCAAAAGTTCCTCGCTGTCGAGTCTTCGAATCCGCTCACGGCGGACGGGCCAGTCTTCATATGAGACATGATAAGAGTTGCGGTGTCAACCCATGTTTCGTTATTACTAGGATTGATAAGCTTATGGTAGATTCATGTTCGCAGACGGAACCAAGCATACGCGTAGAACGGGAGATCGTGGCTGAGGACGTCGCAGGTCATGCTCATGTACCGGGAATTGCTAATAGTATAATAATTGACAGTACACAAACAATTTCGTAGAGCCAGCCGCCAACCAAGATACCTGCTAATAAATCACCAAGAACAAATCCACTGTATAGATCTCCTCAAGTCAGAGTAAAACAACCAGCCCTTCCTGGAGACAGTGGTATACACGTGTATCTCCAGGATACAAAATAGGAGGTTAAATGTGGGGGTATATACGGGCCGTGGGAGACGCTTAAGCGAGGGCCACGAGGGCAGCGACAGCGCTAAGGAGCATCACTGGGGTGCTGAACTGGCGGACAGAGAAGGCGCCCGAGGTGGGGTCCAGGCCGGCATTCGCGGCACCCACAGGAACAGCAGCACCAGAGGAAGAGGCGGACACCGTGGCAGCAGCCTTCGCAGCACCTGTGGCGGCCGGCGAGACGACCAGACTAGATAGAAACAGAGTAGTCAGTGGGGGAACCCATTTACGCAGGACCATACACGTACGTTGTGCGAGCGCTTGAGCCGGAGGCAGCCGCGGACGAGGAGACGGCTGCGCTGGAGGATGCAGCAGCAGAGGATGCAGCAGCAGAGGATGCAGCAGCAGAGGACGAGACGGCGGGCAGGCAAGAGGCGTCAGAGCTGCCGCCAACAGTCATCTGAAAGAGCGATGTCAAGATGACAGGGTACAAAGATATACTAGGATGACTAACAGAACCACTCCAGGCTTCGTCGCCATTGTCATCCTCCAGGGAGAACATGAGCTGAGTTCCAGCGGGGAAATTGACCTTCCAGCTCATGGAGGTACCCTGGTGGTCACCGAGGTCTGCACTGATGGGTGGAGGTGGGTCAATAGCTAGTTTCAGGGACAGTAGAGTGACTCCTTACAGAACGTCACTGCAAGGGTCGGAGGCGGGGACAACAATCAAGTTGTAGGGACCAGCACCGGTGTTCTCCCAGGTAACGTGGGCATCTCCACACTACAACATGGCGAAGAAGAGTCAGGTTTCATTGTGAAAGCAAAATAAGGAATTCGCTATACCTGTGTCAGTTGAGGGGTGTCAATGCTGAAGTCAGCGGAAGCAGACCGGATCGCAAGAGCGAAAAAGAGTGTGGAGGAAAAGAGTGTGGCAAGCATTTTTGCGATAGGGTGTGGCGTAAAGTGAGGAGGGGGACGGGAGGAGGGCGAGGACGCTGTTGTCAGAACGATGAGGAGGAAGAATTGTTGCGAGCCAGTCTTTTCTCGGACCAGTCGCGGCGGCGTGGGAACCTATCGCATGCACCTTCCGTTTTGGGCCACTTCCATCAAACACAGACACAGATTCGAATTCAGGCTTCGATGCTTCTCTCTCCTTCCTTATGACATTGACCAGCAAAAAATATAGTTCTCAAGAAAACATATACTACCCAACAGCTATCTACAGTTTGCTCTTGCCTCTGTAGTTCGCCAGCATTGTCCGCTTGGTCATCCTAAAACAGTTCCCGCGAATGCCATCGCCATGGTTAGCAGCACGCCAAGACAACGGCAACATGCATGGTACTCACCCGGAGTGGGGCACCGCACTTGGGGTCTTTTTGGGATCACCGGTCTTAACATTATTCTCCCGCTCAGCCATGGGGACGTAATCTCGCTTGCCCGAGCCAATATAAATCTGCAACATTTATCAGTACCTGCCCAGTGTTTCTATACCGGAGTCCATCTGCCGCTCCGCGCTCACCTGCTTTGGTCGCCAGATCTTGACACCTCCCTCCTGTAACATCATCTGTGATACGGAGTCGGCAATGATCCGACGGCTAGAGCTCTTCAGATACTCACTTGTCTCCAGTGCGCCAGCCATCCAACGACCCGCGGGACTGCAAACAGCACCGGGAAGAAATCCGTAGGAAAGCCTGAGATAACCATGTCAGCTATCTGTAATATGCAATACTCTGGAATATCCGAACATACCCATGGCACGATATATTAGACCACTGAAAGTATCAGCATCCTTCAGATGGTCAACAGACGGGTCGAGTCATCGTCTCTCACCTCCTGCAGTGGTTGGTCAGCACTAGAAATACTGCCACTCAGATTGTTCCTTACCAGAAATCCACATTCGGATACAGTCTTCGCTTTGTGAAATACTCATCTTTCATCGCAGCGTCGTGCAGCGCCATTGCAGTCTCCAGGAGCTCGTCCTTGCCGGTCCTAAATATGGAGGCTCGTTACCCCAGTATGTATGAAACTGTAGAATAGCACATACACCTTGAATACCTCATCCGCAGTCTTGCGGATAATGTACGACCGAGGATCTGTCTGAAGGCAAGAGAGCTGTGCTTAGACTGACGGTATCGCAATTCGTAAGTTACGCCTACCGTCTTGTATACACTGCGTACTAAAGGTCAGAACGAGCTGCTACCACATTCAAAAGGCGCACCGGTGACCAAACCCAGATAACACTTTCTCGCGTCTCTTGACAGCTTCAATGAATGCTGGCACATTCGCAGGGCTGTACACATCCGGTAAGGACCAGAAGGCAGGAAAGATGTTAGAACGGACCTTCCGATAGATATGAGCATACGAATGACAGCCTCGTTCGCGCCACCTATGGAGGAGATCAGTAATCCTTTCTAACCTACATGAAGTTTCACGCAGACCATGTAACGGTCCACTACAAAAGTACTCCCATTAATAGACTCCTTAGGGCAATGAAACTGATGGCTAGACGCACTATAGTGAAGCACACCCCGCCCTGTTCAAATTATTAACCTGGTCATAATCGCGTTGCTACTCAGACTTACGCAATCGCTGAATATGGATCCACCAAAGAACTCCCCGTCTGCAGGACAGTCGTACACGACGCATTCAGCTCGTGATCCGCGTGCAAGAGAAACAGCACGTCGAGTGCCTTGACGAGGACCGGGTGAGGGGTGTAGTTCTCCTCTCCGAGATGATCCATTTGGTATAAGAACGACCCCGTATAGCTAAGACCAGTCGGAGGAGTCACAAAGTCTCTGCCCTGTCGCACGCGATAGGCCATACTAACAAGATAGAGGCGACATCAGCACCACTCTGACAGTGCTATAATTCAATCTTACGCAGCCAGAGTGGTAGCCTTGCCAATCAACCGAAATATCTGCTTGTCCATGTTGGCTAGGGACGCCGCATCCCCCTTCGTGAACAGCGTTTGCCCTTCACATCCGAGTTAGCATAGAAATATAAGGTCGTCTCCAGCGGGGCTGTTCATTCTTACCTTGCAACGAAGGGTTGGCTTCGCTGTAGTAAGATCCCAGATAGGCAAAGGCACTGGTGAGCATTGCCATGGGGTGCGCATCATAACTGGATAAATGTTAGTACCAACACCTCGCTATGAGGTCTAGGAAGTACCGGAATGAACGAAAGAAGTTCTCAGCCTCAGAGTGTAGGATACTGTGATGCAGAACCTCCGTCTCAAAGACTCGGAATTGTTCGTCTGTTGGCAGAGAGCCGTAGATGAGTAGGTATGCGCTTTCCAAGAAAGATGAGCGCAAAGCGAGCTGTTCAATAGGGTATCCTCTGTAATGTACTCCCGTCAACGTATGTATGCTTCGATGCCCCCACAGAATGACTTACCTATAGCGGAGGACTGAATACAGACAAAGGAATGAGTACTCTTTCATCTATAATTTACTAGGTGAACGGCATACCACCAGCTTCTCCATCAATATATGTGATTTCGCTTTGAATGACAGCAGTATTCAAGAAGCCCTTGTCCGAGACTCGCAAACCGTTGTCCGTTCCGTTCTCCTCTCGTTCATCGGGTTTCCGAGGTGCAGCGATGGCCTTGAACGATGTCGCTGACACAGAATTGTCCACAATGCTAAGACCTATTCAGATTATTTGGAGAGAACATAGTTTACAGGACATACGGGATATCATAGGTCTTCCCCGTTCGGTTGTCTTGCACCGTCAGGCTCTCGTTAGTGACTGTAAGACGGCCCATGCTTCCTGGCCTCAATGGATTGGCCAACAAGTTATGTTGATCTGGCAAGCTGTGCAGGCGCTACCATTGCAGAACCGGCTAACCGTCCATATGGATTTCACATGCGGACGTCATTGGCACTTGGAGAGAGGTTAAGTAAGGGACACACGAAAGCAGAGAAAATAGCACAGAGAGCTTGGGAATCCTCAGACATATTATGATTGTCATAACCTAACTAATGAGTATTTACATATATATGCATAAGGATAATTAGGGTGCCCCTGAATCCCACCAGGACAACATGATATTACAGTGTTCATTGATTATTGCATGGAGAGTAACAATGGTGTCTATGATCTTCGTGGTGTATCGTGAACTAGTAAGTCAAACGTGTATCTGAGTTAAGAGTCATTACTGTTGTCCGCGGGCTGCACGAGCGTTCCATTTTTTCACGAATGGGTCGTCTGCGGGAGTATCCGGATGTATTTGGATTTTCCCTTCCCATAAGGCCGCAGTAGATCTTGACGGATCGTTATGTGCGGGATCGGAAAGTGAACCGCTCTGCGGCATCCATCCCGCACCCACTGAAGAAGCGACTAAGGTTGGCACCATAGTCAAGAGAGACGGTCTGCAAAACACATGAGCGAAACAACCGGGACGAGATCATGAGGCAAACTTACACGATGTGGCCTTGCTCCATTCGAGCACTACGGCTCTTACCAACAAAGGAAGATCCGCGCATTCTGCCACCGCGAATCTTAGCAAACGTGCCGAGGTTGTCGCGGACAAGTTCAATAGCCCTATTCCAGGTTTCTGCCTCTGCTTGAGGACTCTTCGTGGGAAGAACGTTGGGATCTGGCAGGAGACGAAGCTTGATGAAAAGCTTCTCGACGGGGCCATTGGGAATTAGGCGGGCCAGGGATCCAACTAATAACGCGACGAAACCGAGAGCGATGGAAATACCCCACTCCCGCCCGCCAACTCGTGTAACCTGGAATGCAGCACCGCCGACAAAAACAATAAGGACTTGGACAGCGACCTCTGTCGACCATGTTAGGAGAAAACTGGGTAAGATAAAGATGGTACGAACCGAGTACAGTAATTCCAATGAAGTAGAAATTTCTAGTAACACCCTCGAACACATTCAACTTGTTATCGAGACGCCGAGAGTTGACAGAATTGAATATTTGCGCGAAGACGAATATATTGAAGACGAGCGTTTGAACGACTTTATCATTGTGACTGCTGGAAGAAAGACCGAGGATGCGTAAGCCCAGGAAATGGAATATAAGTGTGATAGTCGTCTGATAAGCCGATTGGACAAAGATTTGTTTGTACATATCAACAGTGAACAGAGGAGCGGTTTTCGCTTCGGGCTTGCGATCGAGGAGAACAGGCGATGCAGGATCAGTAGCCAGCGCAAGAGCGGCGAACGTGTCCATGATGATGTTGATCCAGAGCAACTGCACGGCCGAAAGTACCGACGATTCCGATGACGAGGCCACAGCAGAGATAAGTGTGATTAAGACTGCAGTGATGTTCGCCGAGATCTGGAACTGTAAGAACTTCCTGACCGCGTCGTTGACGCAGCGACCCCACATAATAGCCTTGACGATGGAAGCGAAATTATCATCCATCAGGATTATATCAGACGCCTCCTTGGCAACCTCAGTACCAGCAATGCCCATGGAGAAGCCGACGTCAGCCGTCTTAAGTGCAGGGCCATCGTTGGTACCATCACCAGTGACGCCGACGACTTCGCCGAGTTCTCTGAGACTCTCTACAAGGACTTTCTTGTCCTCGGGAGACGAACGAGCAAGCACCTGCAAGCGAGGCACGACATCCACGCGCTCCTCTTTCGACAGCTTTCGGAATATAGGGCCTTCCATGATAATACCACCCTTAGTATAGATCCCACACTGGATAGCGATAGATCGAGCGGTCAGAACGTTGTCGCCAGTGCACATCTTGACCGTGACGCCGGCGCGATGACAATCAGCGACAGCAGTCCTGACACCTTCTCGCAGTGGGTCCTCAATACCGACGATACCGATGAGAGTCATGTCCTCAGCGATATCTTCATATTCAACCTAGAGTAATGATCAGTACGATCATCACAGTCGAGACAACACTGCTTACTTCGTCCTCTGACACTTGTCTCGCATCAGCGGGCGGCCATGACTCAAAGTCACGGTAGCACAATGCGATCGTTCTGAGCGTCTGGTTGGCATAGAAGATGATAGTCCGGTCGATGTTCTCTCGTTTCAATTCATCGATGTCCAGCTTCTCGACGGTATCCCGGGAATCTTCGGTGCCATGCTGGTAGACTACAACATGATCGCCACACATCCTCGTGAGGATCTCGCTAGCGCCCTTAAGATACAGCCTATGGACACCGTTTGGTAGCCGAACGACGACACCCATAGCCTTCCTGTCACTTGAGAACGGGATCATTTGCACGATCTCGGCGTCAGACCGGACCTGCGCATAATGGGGCCAGCCGAGTTCCTTTGCGAATTGCAGGAGAGCCGTCTCCGTCTTGCTACCGATAAAGATCTTCGCGCCGCTGTCAGGGTCGTCGTCCTCGAAAGCCGTCGAGTTGATCGCAATAGCCTCATTGAAGAGCTCGACAACGGGTGGGCTCAGAACACCCGGCAACTCCGCCTGGTCAATCGAAAAGTCGTCTGCGTGCCTTCGTTTCTTTGGTGCTGCACCTTCCAACTCCTCGTCCGCGTTCGTACGCGCTTGGTTTTCCTCGAGCTGCCGGACGAACTTGGCATGTATCCCAACAGAGCCAGCAACGACGGTCATCACGTTTTGTGTGAGCGTGCCGGTCTTATCGGTGCATACAACCGAGGCGTTCGCCATGGTCTCGCAAGAGCCCAGGACACGAACCAGGAGCTTTTCGCTTGTCATTCGTTGCGTTGCAAAGGCTAGAGCAAGTGTTACCGCAAGGGGCAAGCCTACACAAGTGGTTCAATTCCATTTTTTTGCATTATTCAGGAGAAGCGCACCTTCAGGTACAGCGACAACGACCAAAGTGACACTGATAATAAGAATCTGGACGAATGCAATACCTTTCGCACTGGGAGTCCGAGACGGATTATTTGTACCCAATTGAACGAAGAACCGGATCATAAGGGCGGTAAAAAGCACCAGGCCGGCGACACTTCCAAGCTTCGCAATAAGCTCGGCCAGGTCGTTCAACTTCAATTGGAGTGGCGTATTCTCGGAATCACCGCGCAGGGCTAGACACATATTAGTTCCCCATCAAAAACTTACTAAATCATCGTACCCATCATAATCCTGCCATTAAAACTCCTCTGCCCAACCGCAATCACCACATACGTGCCCACACCCTCCAGAACCTTACTCCCACTGACCACAAAACAATCCGTATGATTCGGCTCGTGGCCCTGCCGGTCGCGCATCGCGATACATTCATCGTACGGCACTTTTTTGATCGCATCACTCTCACCCGTCGCGCCGCTCTCGTCGCACTTTACATTATGCCCGGAGAGGAAGACGCCGTCGCAGGGCGCGATCTCGCCCGGCTCGAGCAAGCAAATATCGCCGACGACGACCTCGTGGACGTCGATCACGCGCTCGGCGCCCGACCGGATCACTTTGACGCCGCGCTCTTCTTTCTTCTCGTTGAGCGCCTTGAATTGGCGCTCCTTCTGCCAGTCGTTGATAGAGCCTACCAGAACCTGTTTACGTACGTGAGAACCAACTATCCAAGTGGGCTGAGGTTAGGGATAGGGCGTACCACGATGAGAATGGCGACACAGATAGCGACACCTTCAACCCAGTCCACGGGCGGTTCGTCGTCTGGCCGCGGAGTACCGAAATCCTGGAAGAGACCGAGCGCAAGAGAGACGATTGCAGCGATAGATAGTAAAATCTGAGAAACAGATGAAATTGAGTTTACTGATCCAAAGATATGTATTCATCGCATATATGCGTGTCACATGCATAAAATCGGGCATGTACGCACCAAAACTTTGTCCTTCAGAGCTAACCACATTAACTTCAACAGACTCTTACTCGCACGTTGCGGTAAGACATTAGGGCCATATATGCGCTTCCGATCTTCCAAATCTGCGCGGTACGCAGGACCCCACTCGTCCGGGTCCTCTGAAGACGACTCCTCATCGTCTTCGTCGGTATGTCCCTTGTCGTCGTCTCCCTGAATAGAATTAAGATCCTCTTCGCCACTTCCAGAGCTCGTGACCTTTATAAGCGGCGGTAGTGTATGAATGTCAGGAGGATCAGCATGTCGCTGAGCTCCATCACCAGGTGACCGTTCGTGCCGTTGCGAACTGCCCTTTCCTGCTCCCTTCCCATGGCCTCCGCCATGGTCTACTTCACGAGCACCTTTCGCAGACAAGCCCTTCTCTCCCGTCCCCAACCCGCGCATCAAGCCCTGCACTCCCCCAAGCTCTTCCAACGCCTTCAAACTCTTTGGGTCCACCAAAGACGCCAGCTGCAAAGGCCGGAACTGAAACGGTCCAGTATCTACCTCCATGTCCTCACTCGGGTCAATATGCGCAGGGCGGCCACTGCCCTCTCCTTCGTCCTCGCCATCAATCTGACGCGCCTTGCCCTTATCGCGGGACATGGGATCAGGCTCTTCTGTAGAAGGCGACCGCGGGGACATCTCCAACTCAGACTCCATAGAGGACTTGCCTTTGACTCTGGAATGTGATTGCGAACGCGACGGAGATCGCTCCGATGTGGTGTCCACGTACGTTTGCGTCGGGCTCGCGACGGTGCACTGGCTATGAGCATCGCTGCCGCGACGGTCCTTCTTGCCGTTCGAGGGTGTCAAGTATTGGTCGTGGCCATCAGAGTCGGCTTTCGCGGTGATGTCGCTGTCACTGACAAAAGTGAGCCGGCTCGCGTCGCTACCTTTGCGACCGTGCCGCGGACCAAGAATATTCAAGCTAGTGAGGCCGTCTCCGGGAGTGTTGTTCCGCAGAGCAAGCGTCGTTTTCGGCGATCCGCTGGGCGATGTTTGGTCAGCGAAATGCACAGAAGACCGCGCAGATAAGGTGGGGGACGGTGGGACGGTCCAGGAGCTTGAAGCACCGTCATCTGACGCAGTTGGGGAGTGAGGACTTGGCGATACATCGAGAGAAGTCCTGCCACCGAATGAACTGTGGCCATCCAACGAACCGCGGGGCGAATGTGACGGTTTAAGAATGGATAATGGAGAAAGATATTGCGGACCACTTGGGGACCTGTTGTGGTGTTGACTATGTACTGGGGAGTCCAAGGGAGGGGTTGGTGCCTGAGGGTATATGTCGGGACCGCCGTCCTCGTCGCCAAACTCTGAGGTAACTATTGCAGGGATGGGTCGGCCGTCCATGGCAACAAAGTAGAAAGCTGTATGGTATAAAGCGCAAGGAAAAGGCAAGTGTGCAACGAGGGGCGTGGTAGAAAGAAAAGCGGAAGGCGACGAGAGCACACAGCCTCGTACGTAATACCGAGCGCACGGCAAGAGAAGTTCGGCGGAGACTGAGACACCCGTTCAGCAACGTTCAGCGACGTTTAGCAATGCTACGAGGTAAACAGTTCTACGAGGCAATTGGCAGTTCTATCAGATACACCGTGGTTATAAAGGTTCGAAGCAATGCATCTACTCCCATCTATATTCAACTTCACAGCTTTTGCCTTATGTGGCACTGTATTTCCACTTTGGGACATAAAATATCCGGGGTATCCGGCCTGTATCCGGGAATTAATATTCCTGTCACACTCTCGAGTCTCCGCCCTGGCGTTCAGTAGACGCACGCGCGCTGGAACGCCCATGATTGCCGCCCATGGCCCACTGAAATGAGTGTCAAATCTATCTGTCTCATATTATACAAAACATCCTGATGGTTATCAGCATGCATCCTTACCTCTGTCCGCTTGGAGACCTTGTGCAGTCGAAATCCCAAAATTTGCGAGGCAGTGCTACAAAATATTTGCTCCAGCACGGACATGTACGCGCCGATCGCACTCGGTACAAGACTGTTATCACGGCAGTGCATGTCCCGCAACTCCAAGTCATTGAGGTGCCAAGCTCACCCCGCCCCTTGGATTCCTGAAGGTTGTCCCGCACAAGCTATACAAGGTCTTACGGCTAATTCCGAATACGCACGGACAAGACTCATACCAAGACATTAAGACTTCTTCATCTTAGGCAATGCGCATATGTAGCCAAGACGCGTGCCGTCTGTTGTTCACAGCATTCTACCACATGCACACTACCTGGGCGCATCTTGATCGCTCTTGGCCAACTATTCAAGCATTTCCGCGAAAGGATGATTTCACCATTTCTCCCGCTGCGCTGCTGTACACTTCTCGTGTCCCGCAGGTTCTTCTGCCCGGTGCTGGACTGTGATTCATCGCAGAGCCTGCGCGGCACGACACTGACAAAGCAGCTGCCGCACATAGGACGGCTTCTCCCTTGGTGCGTGCGTTCATTCCTGAACTTGAACTACTATTGATACCACTTCCCGCGAAAGTGCTGTCATACCCAGTGAAGTAGAGCTCTACAGGCTCTTCCTATACCTGACCGGCTCACGTGATCGAACACTCGATCTCCACTAAATTCCTTTATTTCAGGACATATTCCACGCCCCCCATGTTCCGCCTTTCTAACTATCTCATGGACAGCTAGCACCCGAAGCCCGTAATCCAATTACCCATCGGGCAGGGTCTGCTCTGATGCGAGCGTTCCTCGAGCTTATGCGCTCCGACGGATCTGCGGGCTGGAACTCACTCCCGAAGGGCGCCATCATGATGAAGAAGCTGTGTGGCTGTCTGCGACCTATGTGTCCCGACATCTCTCGCCTTTTGCGTGAAAGCAATTTAAACATGCCCTATATATCGTAATTCCTCGACGGCATCACTGCGCGAACCAGCCCAATTTCATTTCTACTCACCCGCGATGATTTGGCTGATATCCAGCATATCCAGCTTTAGTCACCAAGCTGTATCTTACCGACTTCACCTGAGTAGGCGTTGTCCCTAATTCAAGTTGTGTAGGTTTTATAATCATGAAGCGCTCTCAGTGCTAGGCGCGCTCTGTCTCGACTTCTGTTTGCCGATTTGTACCATCACGTGCTTATACACCTGGCAAGGAGTGAAAGCAGTGTAAAGGAAAAACCCTAATCCTGAAGATTATCCGATAACGGTGTCCCCTTCTTACGTTTAGTGCCAAGTGCGAAGGTCGATCAGGGTTTTCAAGTTGGCGCCATCCCCATCTTAACTTTGTTAGTCATTGCCGAGCCTTTCGGTGAGTACCCAACCTTGGGGTCTGGCGAGATTGTGCCACTGATATGCTTAGGCTCATACATAAAGTCTGGCACTTCATGAAACTCGCACTATGTCAACTGCAATAAGGTGAGCTCGGATGTTACTTGTGTGGACCTGCAGATCAGACACAGACTTGAGCCCTCGTTTACCTTGAAGAGTAGGCTGGGCTTGTGGCATCTCTCTTCCCCTATCTACCCGACGCTGTGTTGAAATTGAAACGTGCCTATGGGCCTGATCTGGTGTTGACGGCTATCTCGCAACTAAGCCTGTGAACTGTTCCCCCTAAACGATCAGCGGTGTTTGAACTCCAGACCACAGCTTCTGTCCTAGTTTCCGCCTCACTCTTTCTCACCACATCCGTGGTAGGTGGCTGGTGACTATACTGGGTATGGCCTATCTCTAAGAGCTACGTATGCACACACATATGAGGATTGTCAGCCATCGATGCTGTCAGCCTCCTTCTCTCCGAAAAATCACTCGCAGTGAGAACATCATGTTAAAAAAATCCAGGTACATTGTTTTACATAGAATTGAATTAAAGAATCCTTCCAGCCCTTCTTCACATGGGAACTGCTATTCCCTTCAGCAAAGCATGCACTTTGAGGCTCGAAATCAAAAATTGAACCGGAACTTGGAAGACACTATTCACAAATATATGTGTATATTTTTTTCTGAAATTTACAGTGTCTCCATTCCGAAACGACTCACCATCATCTGGTGACATGAAACTCGCAGGATGTTAACGGTCTAGCGTACAGCATCGTCACACCGGTGATGTCCACAGATGCAGAAAATGCCATTTTAGCCTGCCTTATGCGCAAATCACGAACATTCAGTGTTGCAGCATTATAAATCGGACTCCTTTCATTTCATATAAAGCTGAATACGAACATACGACAGCAAGGACAGCCGCGGGAGTCGCTGAGAGCCAGCTGACGTGACTGTTCGTTACCACCCGACTGTCGGTAAAACCCGATTCGCCTTGCAAGGGAAAAGTCTTGGGGACCTTGAGACCGTCTTGCCATGACCTGACAAGGCAATTCCGTGATATTTGGACCTTAGAAGTCCATGGCAAGGTCCATGGCAAGACCATTACAATGATCCGGGCATTCTCAGAGAATAGTTAGCCTTGCCGGGCCTTGCAGGGTCTTGCAAGGGCAGATCGGGAATTTCCGACACGGTCTACGTAGGCCAGATCTTTCTGGTCTCTAGCGCGCACTTGAGCGCTTGCTCGATATTTTATCCGCGGCAGGCCACGGATCAATAGTTGTCTGAACTGTTGTGCTGCCTGGAACGCTGTATATATTGTTCGAGGAGATGTACTGTTGCGAATTGCGATTCACTTGGTCACCATAACCGAGAACTGAGAATCATACCGCCCAGCATAGCAAGGGATGAATTCACTCTTCCGTGGCGTGAACCTCCGGGACCATAAGTATAGTAGAGCTCGCCAGCCTGTAATTTACGTGCAAAATAGCCCTATTTTACCCGTTGGTAAATAACAGTCAATTACACCTGTTAATTAGGCCTACGGCCTGCTGCCTGGTAAATTTCAGCGGTCAATTAGGTCCTGTCCCAATTTCCCCGAACCCCACTTGCTAGCTTGCGCACTGTCTCTGAGGGTGGTCAGTGTAGTAGGCAGTCCGCGTGCCTGCTGAGTCCTGTGGCCGATCGGATCCTGGTCATTCCGAGTATCGCCTCAGAGCTCTTTGACGCTCCCAAACCTCCGTCCAGAACCTGCAGTTCCTTGTCGGTCTCGATATGTAATCCTGCTATGGGCCGACCTCGGATAGTATTTTTGAGCCGTAAGTAAGTACTCAAAAATACGGTCAACATGTCTGGGGCAAATTTTCTTCAAGAACGCTTGCTATCCCAAATTCATAACGTTTTATGTGCTTTAGGCTAACGATATTTCGGCCCGACCACCTTACGTTGCATACTGAATCTTGGAAGTTTACATTGGACGTTTGGCAGAGATTGGCCTTCTCAGCGGAGCATCCGAGACGGGGGGCGCCAGCGGTCCATCCCACTCCGTGACTTATTAATGATATTTCTGATGTCTCCAAGGAACGCACAGGATTTCGGGCTTCCGTCATACCCGGAGCAACAGGAAGTCCAGCTCACCTTCGTTTTGTCGTCATTTTCACTCTCAATATACAACAGGGCATGCAAGCTCGATACTCCGGGATGCAACATGTTCTAGACAGCCGCTCAGATCGCTGTGACAGCTTTCTCGTAATTCTCACAAAAAGCTGACATTTCACGAGGAAATAGGCTGAAATCCTGGGTGAGTAACCATCCCGCGCTAATCGCAACACTATTATGAGTATATGTCAGGCGATGGTTTACGCGTTATCTGTGCTCTCTCTATCTCGTGACATATCCGTGAAATTGTATCGTGCCAGACGACCCTTCCTCATCATGATGAAATGTGCAAGAATGACAAGGGAATCGTGATCATGGACGTCAATTTCGCAATACTGCTATGCAGCCTCGGTTGTGTGCCTCTTAACTTCTTTTTACGACACAAAATTGACATTTTCACGGTGCAAGTGCGTCTAGGACGGCCTCGCAGCATATGGACATAATTGCTGTAGATTTTCGGTACCTGCAATTCAGTGATGGCCGTGCAACCCGGCCCTCCCTGCAACATTGCTAGAGATATCGGACAACGTGCTGTATCGGCCGGAGTCACACTGATCCCCCCTTTGCTAATTGCTAAGGAGAAGTCAGTGCACCGGGGACCGCACGGAGACTTTTGACAAACTTGGACGTACGTAGTTCAGCTGCTCACTCGTTCTAATGGCGCAAATTGCAATCTACGTCGAATGCAAGTCCGCGAATGTGAAGCTGTGCAGTCGGACCGACCGGTCACCTAAAGCAATTCGCTTCAGGCACTCAGGACCTTGATCAAATGGTCAAAACGAGACCCAATACGGCTTGCTTGGAACCTCATTACGAGCGATCGTCGTCATCCAAGCCACTTTTTTTTTTGCCAAGCCAGGTAGGCAGAGCAGAAATTCTAGTCTTCGCGACATTCAAACGCGGACCGAGGTTACACCAGAGTTGTACACATTCACCGCAGATGTGCGATGGACTATCGAAGTAACTTTCCCCTCTTTGGTTGTATGACCGAGCTTTACTAAACGAGACTCCTTCGATGATCGTCTCTTATCTAGACATGGCTGCGATATTTCCATGGGGCTGTAGTCACTTATAAACTGTTCCGAAGACCTATGTTCATTCGACGTAATGCGTCATTTCTTAGCATTGCTTCCCCGCCACAGTCCTTTCGCAGGGGAACTGCGACCCGTTTTAGGTCAAGAGGATATGTTGGTTAAAATCAGATGACGCATACAGATATCTATCATGAACCAGGGCCAGCTGCTTTGTTTCAAGTTCATTGTCCGACGGCAATTCAAGCTGAGGATCTTTCTGGAAGTGTTGTTGGGCCTGCTTCTAGCTCCACTGGCCAAAGTACGCGGTGTACATAATGTGACCAGCACATTTGTTCTTTCATGTTCGAACGGCTATTTAGTCTGGGAAGAAGATATTACTATGCCTATGGTCTGTGGACCGAACAAGCAGACCTTGTCACTATTGGAGACGAAGAGGTGAATGATAGGTCGCGGCGTCACTGTCTCAGCCGCAAACATCGCGCAAAGTCGTCGAATGGACAATGAGCACGAGTAATATGATGATTAGCGCGGATACACACGGTTCATTACCCTGCACTCAACTACACGAAGCACATAATGACCATACTTTGGAGACATGATATGATCATTTCCGACGAACAAAGAAGTAGATGTGAGTGCTGTCAAAGAAGATTCCATAGCATCAACCCATTCAAGACAATTCGAGATCATTCGAACCCTCCTTTGGTGGAGTGTTCGCCCGCTTACAGTTCATCCAGACCAGCCGGGGCGATATCAGCCTCCACCTCGTACCCAGCAGCAGTCTGGTTACTCGTGCTCGTCTTTTCCAGCTCCACAGCAACATCGGGATCAGGAGGCGGGATCGAGGACACGGTAGTAGGTAAAGCTGTGGCCTGCCAACCGCTCCGCCAGGACGCAAGAGCTGCGACCAAGCCGAATACCCCTACCCATACCTGGTTTCAGATGTCGTTAGTCAAATTATTGACATGGATAGATGAGCCGAGGGATACGTATCGGCACGGCCAATGTCGTGCCGCATCGCGAGGTAGCCAGCTATCAAATACAGCATCCGCAGCTATAAACAGTGTACTCACTTCATTTGAGAATAGGCCGTTCTCAAGAGACCTAAAAGAACAAATGAATTTGCGGTCAGTATTACTCGTACGCTTCGCCGAGAAGAAGCTGTGAATGTCAAGAGAATTCAAATCAAATCACGCGGAGAAATACTGCCATGGCCGGCGACCGCGTGAAGTTGGAAATAAACTTCAGCATCACACTAACATGGATACCGTTGGGACCGGAAAACACCCGGGCCGCAGTCACAAAAGTTCTTCAGGTCGAAAGATGGAGCGGCACGATACTCACCAGTGCAGCGTGAGCGGCAAGTATCCTATATTGGCCACGACTTCATTCCAGAACGCTGACCACCGCTTGCGCAGATCCTCCTGCTCGACAATAGTAGCAGGATCCTTGTTCTTGCTCTTCGCAATCGAGCGCTCGGTCATATTCAACAACTTCCTGTCCTCGCCGAGATGCGCGAATTGGAGGGCCACGTAAATTGCCCAGAATCGGCAAGACCACATGCCCATGGCGTTCGTGTCGATCTCGACTGCTTTCGCCTTCGAAGAAAACCATGAAGTGAAGGAAGGTAAGCTCGATGGGATGAGGTCGTGCACACGTAGGTAATAGAGGTGCTCAAGCGGATAGTATGCGAGCATTGACCATCCCTGCAGCCGTTCAATGGTCTGAAGTCGGCGAGTCGGAGGTGGACCGCGCTCCAGCGAAATAAGCCACTGGATGATTGGGAGAAGACCTATTGAACGGTTCAGGATGAAGTGACAACGGAGGACGAGAAGGTGTTATACCCCAAATTCTGAATAACATTCTGGCATCGCCGACGAGGCCCCCGAATTTGGTTAACGATTGAGCGGCTGAGCTTACGGGCTCTTTACGCAAGCCAGCCCCACATTGCATACGGGCCCGAAAGTTGAGAAATGGGATCAGAAGTTTGAGGGTATAGTCGATAATCTTTCAAAGGCATGTCAATCGATGATCTGCGCACTTCCGAGGGGACCGAGTCTTCGCTCCGACTAATACTTACCATGAACAACTTGCTGAACAGAGCAAACCGCCGAACATGACATAAGTCAGCTCACTTATGGGACTGAGGATCTCTGATACGAACTCGCTGCCGCTCCATGTACTCAGGTAACGCACGAGGTGATCCAGAGTCTCCGAAGGCGGCACCAGAGAGAATGACCCAAGAATCAGGTCGTTCAAGCGGGTCAATGTCAGCGGTTTAGGAGTCCGAGACATTTTTTGCTGAACAAAAGATCGTTGTTCGTTAGTTGATAAAAGCAGAGACACGGATGTACATTATCACAGCGAGCCATGGTCGACACCCGTGATATTGCGGCTCGGGCGGGGAGGGGGCGTGGAAGCATATGATGACTAAGCAAATCCCCGCCAAATTTAAGCTGTCGCTGGCGAGTTCTTTTCTCTTCAGAACAATCATGGGGACACAAAAGTTCGGGCTTGGTTGCAGCTTCTCCGTGTTCTTGTCCGCGTTCCCGTCTCCTAGAATGAACCGTGGTGCTATCGAGCGCCGGGCTTCCATGTTGGAGAGGTAAGATGTCCGTTTGACCGTTCCTCTACTCGTCGTGAGGCATCGCTTCGGCTGAGGCTCAGGACGCGACGAGTTAGGAGCGGAAAGGCTGTCTTATTGCCAGCATGAAGTCTACATATCCCTTGCAATATATTATGTTCTGTTTATGTTCTGTGCCCTGCCTTGAATCGGCTAGGATGTTTGACACGCCGTTCACAGCCCACTTGTCCTTTCGATAGAGGCAGAATGAAATAGAATCTTGTTGATCAATCATCGAGACTCCTTTTAATGATCAATGAACCCAGCGCCTCGTTTCGCGGAGTAGTTTAAAGATTGCAATGACAAAAAATGTAGCACTCGACACTTGCCTGATATAGGCGCTTCTGTGCATGCATTCCCGAGACGTGTCTGCCCCGCAACTAGGTCTCTGTCAGCATACAACAGCGTACGAATTCGTCTGGCCCTTGAGCGCCCTCGCACCCGAACCACCACCACCACCACCCTCGTCGAAACACTACCCCAATGTCATTGGGCAGACTCCTCCACTATGCCATTGATGCAGTATTCGTTTCGACAGTGTTAGCGGGTGTACGGCGTTCGAGCGGTCTCAGGTACGTTTCAGTTTATCAATGCCATGATTCCAACGCTCGTGGCACTGTGTAACCTATGCTTCCGTAGACCAGACACCACACAAGTTCCTGAGGGCACTGTCCGCTCGGTCGCTGACACCTACCTGGGAATCGGGGAAACCATCTTCGACATGATTCAGAACACTGCTGTGAACAGCGAGTACTTCAAGCGCGACTCGAAACGATGATAGGCTGTGAAGTCTGGAGGCAGGGTAGATCTGTACGATATGTTGTGGTATATGGACTAGACGGTATTTATTAGTGCAGCCGTGGACTGACGCGAGTGCTCTGTGTCAGTATGTTGATCGCGTCATTCTGACCGCTGCACCGTCTATGCAGGGACATGACCGTTCGAGTATGCCAGTACACCACACTGCAACCTGTGAATCTGCAAGGAAATCCTCGTTGCATCGGCGCAGTCATGCTATCTAGCGATTTTGAGTTCTTCGTCAACCTGATCGGCTTGCGAAATACCAGCGATATCATTGGTTTTTGAAAACGCATACGTGCTGTATACGACTTCTCCAGGGATATAAAACCGTCGAACCCGCTCACCGGTCCCATAACTGTCCGTTTAATCCATGTTCTAATTATTTGTTTGAACAATGCTAGCCGCAGCCATTCATCATTCTTCTCAATCTCGTAAGTTTTGGGCTCGCACCTAGAACTTCCTGCAGCCTGATATAGCCACCTCATGCATGCCCAATGATTGCCTGCGGCTGATATGGCTCCTCCAAGTACTTGATCTCTTCCGGCGACAACTTGACATGCACTCCACCTATCTCACGATTTCAGTCTGCAAGTACTTCTAGGTGAATACAAGATATACCAATAATATCCTCCAAGTTCTTCAGACTCGTCGTACCGACGATTGGTGCAGTCACGCCTGTTTGAAATATTGCTATGAGGGGAAAGCCAGGCTGGTAACAACCTGCCTGGACCAACCTTCTTTCGCCAGGATCCACGCGATGCAGATTTGTGCCATGGACTCCTGTCTCTTCTTGGCGACCTCCTCGACGCTGCAGGGATGATATTCTGATACAAACTCGACGGCATACATCACAAGAGCTTACCGTCTTACGATCTCCGCAGTTCCTTGGCCCCGGTTGTATGATTCAACCCATCTACAGTCCGAGCATTATTGACTCTCGGACACAGCGGTACGCAAGTAGAGAACGTACGGGTCTGTGGACCCTCGCTTCGTACTGTCCGTACTCAATGGACGAGTGAGGATGCCGCGAGCCAAGGGCGACCATGGAATAGACCCTACACCAAACATCTACATAAATCGGTTCCTGAATCATACAGATCCAGAAATACGAGAACGGAAGCCGCGGTCGCTACCTACCTTGAGCGTCGGGAACATTTCCCGTTCTTCCTCACGGTATACTAAGCTGTAATGGTTTTGCATCGAGATGAAAGGGGTGAGATTGTTGGTGATGGCGTAATTTTGCATTGTTTGGACTGAAGGACTGATGTCAGTCGGATGTGTGCAACGATAGGCGAACGAGACGTGCACTGATAGGCCCAACAGGAGCTCATACCAATGTAGCGCACGTAGCCCGCTTTCACAACATCGTGGAGTGCTTGCATCTGAACGGGAATCACTCGGCCTGGGGTTCGACGTGTGTAGCAGACTTTCCTACTCACTGTTTCCTCAATAGGAGTGCTAGGATCGAAGCGGTGGCCTGCCGAGCAAGTGATCAGTCAACACGAACGGTTGAAAGCCTCTAAGCTAATTTACACTGCAAAAGATCGATGTAGTCCAGCTGAAGACGTTCTAGGCTGTGTCTGACAGAGTCAAATATGTGCTATAACTACTTGTCAATGGCCAGGATGTGGCATAGGTATGAAACGAACTCACCTTCCGACCCAGGCCGTGCTGATTGACATAACCAAGCTGGTCTGTTGCGTCGCCGTGTACGTCGATGAGGTTGGTGCCGTACTCGCGAGCCACCGTTCCGTAGACCTTGGTCATGACAACAATCTCCTCCCTGGGGAGGTTCAACTTCTTGATTGCTTTCCCAAGCAATAATTCAGACATGCCGTTTGAATAGATCTGGACATCCACAAGTAACGGACCCAGTAGGTATGACAAAGTTCGATTATACAACTTACATTCGCTGTATCAAACGCATTGATTCCGGCGTCATACCTGCGCCGCTAAAATGTAAGCTCGAGTTGCATCACAAAAGATTGAATATGACTAACGCTGCCTTGACATGTTTGACTACTTCCTCTTCGTCTTCAATTACCCAGTCTTGCCATGCCCTGCTTCCATATTGCATGGCTCCTAGAATAATCTTGGACACCTTGAGCCCTGAGGTGCCCAGGCCGACTACATGCCGATTTGTCCCTTAGTGACAACATTAACCCTAAGATGACGAACCTACCGTAGGGCATTTTCTTGGTCTGACTGGCTGCATTCGACATGGCTCTTGTGGTGGTCTGTGCCGGGTTTCTCAAATGTTACAGAGGCCCACGTGGAATCAATTGTCTTATATCCACGAGTTTACGGATTATGAGGCAGCTCGGCACAGGCATCTAGCACCGTTCCTCCGAGTGGATTAGAAGCCATTAATGTCGTCATGTGAGGTCATAATTCACGAAGCGGCCATTAGAAGACGTCAACGGAAGTGAAGCCTAGTACACCCGCCCCGAGTCATTACCATCGATAATTTTCGGTTCCGCTGCAATCCGAGGTGTACGACAGACACTGATACCAATGAGCCAATAACAATACAGATGTGCTACGTGGCTTCTAAGCGTACACACCATTCCTCGAATAAACCACCGATGTTTGTCTTTTCGAAGTGCACACTCAAATGGTAGGCTGAGTCTTGCTAGTGTACAGCTCCTCGAGATATTTGGTCTCATCCTGGTCAGATCAACGTGTGTACACCATCTATCACGCGAGTCAATATCCTGAGAGCGGCGAGACCAAACAATGCATACCGACGATGACCTCCAAGTTATGCAAACTCGTGGTTACTACGATCGGAGCAGTCACTCCTTGCAAGGACATCAAATTAAGCTTGATCTATATGAACAGTTAGCACATTAGCAAGCCTTCTTTCGTCAGAATTAAGGGAATAGTGATTGGACCGTGGAAGCGCCCTTCTTCTTTGCTATTTCCTCAACGCTAATTGGATGATAAAAGTCTGAGGCAACACCATCAAGTACGAATTCGCACTGTTGATGACTCACGGCTTGACGATTTCAAAGGTTCCCTCTGCCTTCAAGTATTATCAACCAAACTGACGTGATGTCAGAATAAATTCTCTCTAGAAAAACGAAGTCAAGTAACACGCCGATTTATGGCACTTCGCTTATTCGATCCAGCGCTCAAGGGGCGGATAAAAACACCACGCCCTGGCGGTGACCAAGGAATGGATCCGACGCCGAACATCTACAACCACAGGTTTCAAAGTTGCGTTCATGAGTGCCACCGAGAGGTATGCGACCGCGACCGTCCTCGAGCGTAGGTGGCCATCTCCCGCTCCTCACGGTGAGCCAAGCTATAATGGTTCTGCATGGACACGAATCGGGTCAACTTGTTATTAATGACATGATCTATATTTCAGTGAGCACGTCGTGGGTTCCCTCAGATTTTCGGCAACAACGTCACGTACTTTGCATGGCCTGGACTATGACAGGATTCAGCACGAAGTGATATCAAGAAGTATGAACGCATACCCACATTGGTAAGCCCAGCAGGACCTCATCCCGATGGAGCGAACATATCTGGTCTTCGTCACAATGCCTGCATCTACATGGCCAACGACTCGTCTTTTAGAATGGCAAAATGAAGGTAGTATGGATCTGTCGCTTGCCGTCTCTTCGATCGGAGCGTCGTAATCGAATCGGTGGCCTTACCAGCCGGCATTCGAATCCAAAGAATGATAGTATAGAATCCTTACACTGCAGGTCAGTATAGTCCGACTGCACCCGTTCTAAGCTGTGTTTGACGGAATCGAAGATACGCTAAGATAATATTCAGAGCGTGTATTGTCTGGATCCTCGTTCAAGAACACTATCTTCCGACTTAAGCTATTCAAGTTTACATTAGAATTAAGCTTAGTCCCCAAGTTCTGTGCTGACCTTTGCTATAATCACTATCTCCACACGGGGTACCAACTTGCCTGACTGGAATTGAGACTAACGTTTACAGTGTCAAACGCGTTGATCCCGGCATCATATCTGTCCAGAGATCATTCCAGATGAGCCACGCATATCGGAAGTTTCAAGACTCACGCCATCTTGACATGCTTCACTACTTCTTCATCCTCGATTACCCGATCCCGCCATCCAGTGCTGCTGTATTGCATGCAACTGAGGATAATCCTCGATACCTTCAGCCCGAATTTCCCCAACCGGACTACGCAGTTAGAAAATCTATGACGTACCACTATACCATGAGGCATCTTCTTTGTCTGAGTGCTCGATCTACCTATCGATCGGGTCGCAATCGATGCCGTTCAGCCTGCAGCTGGTTTGCTTTGATGTTTCTAGCATGCTTGGAGATTGAGACAGCATCATATCATATGGACATCTGGTCCGTAGCATGGGAATCGCTCGGAAGTTACTGATCTCCGCCAGGTTAAATTTAGAGGATACCGACCAGAGGAATCTCTGGTAGACTTGTCGCTTCAGACAGCGTATACATAGGAGTTATGGTATGAAGACTCTGACGACGTGTGGCTGACTGCAGCTGTGTGAGAAACGTATCATACAGGTTCGTGATCGCGCTAGAAACATACATTTACCGGTGGCCAATGATAGCCTGAGGCATCCTCTAGATACTTGATCTCCTCTTCCATCAACTGAACATGAACTCCGCCTAGTGTCTCGCTGTCAGTAAATGTGCAACGTGCTCTAGGAGAAGTAGTGGTTCTCACCTACCGATTATGTCTTCCAAGTTCAGATTGATTGTGCCTACGATGGGAGTAGCGATTGACGTGAGTTACAATGAGTACAGAAGACGCCTCACACGAACCTTCTTTAGACAGTATTCATGCAACGCTAACCTGAGCCATGGAGATCCCGCGCTTTATCGCAATCTCTTCGGCACTAGAGCCTTGTCAGACACCATACGAAGGTAATTTTGATAAATTGTGTCCGTCGTTCCATCGGCTCTGAGGTAAGATTTGATGAACCTGCGATAAATATCCATTTCATTCCCGTGCGCACTGGAAACTGTAGAACAACTGACCAACAGTAGAACCCCGCGTGCTATCTTCGCTCAAACGTCTGGCGAGGAGGTTGCGTGATAAGGAATGCATCCAACAACGAAGAACTGATCCCTGATTAAGTATTACTTCGGCGGCATCAAGATAGAGGTCTCTACCTTCAATGTCGGAAATATCTCCCGCTCTTCTTCGCGGCGTACAAGGTTATAGTGGTTCTGCGTGTATACGAAAGGGGTGGGTCCATGGCTAATTGCATAGTCTGCGTCCTTGTTCAGGGTCAGCAGCCACCCACCGACGGGGCATATATTGAAAGACACACCTCATCGCATGGACTGTCAGATGAGCCAAGATTACTATGCATATGAAAAGGAAGAATACGTGGAAGCTTACAGTGATCGGCGTCGCGGGAGCTCATCCCAGTATAGCGCACGTATACCGCCTTGATCATATCGTGAAGAGCCTGCATTCGCATCATCCGTGAGTCTTCCAGACTTCACGTCTCTGACCGACTTACTGCAATGGGCGTATCACGGTCGATGTACTCGAGCTGCAGCCTCTCCGAACTGGGTTCAAAGATGTGCTGGGAAACCTGTCAAGGTCCATAGCGAGGGGGCTAGTTCTTCGACGCACCTTCCGGCTCAGACCGTATTGATCGACCAAGCCGATTACATCTAGGTCGACATCGAGCAGGAAGGTCCCGTGATCCTTGGAAACTGGAGCCTAAAGCTAGTACGACGGATTGTGAGACGATTCCGTCAGCCTTGAGCACACTTCGGTCATGACAATTTTATCTCGGGGCATGTTTGGTCTCTTGATGGCTTTCCAGGCAGTATCTCGAAGAGACCGTTTGTATATCCCTATATGCGCCTCCACGCGCAGAAAAAAAATAGGAACATGCTTGAGGAAGGCGCATACATTGGCAGCAGCCAAGGTGTTGGTGCCGGCCTCGCAGCTGTGGGTGACGGAGGGGCATTAGAACTTTGCCCGTACGCAACATTTGGACACATACGCAGCCTGGGTGTACTTGACAACTTCGTCTTCATCTTCAATCACCCAACTTGCCACTGTCGACTGCCATACCGGGTTTCGAGTTGAAAATCTGGTACGTACCGTATCCAACTTTCTTGAAGGTACTGACGGCGGTAACCAGTGTTCAACGGTCAATTCGATGAGAGGCTTGGGTGTTTGCTGCCCTCATTGACTGTTTTAAATTCCTGGCGTTCCGTGCAGTGTCCTATGGTTGTTCCTGCGACCGTATTGACGCTGCCAGTCCAGTAGCAAATCTAGCTGATTTGAAGAGCGAACAGGATGGGGCGGAGAAAATCGGACTGGCGTGCCGCGCTAGCAGCGATGGCCCAGTCCGTTGTGACAGGGTCGTTTGTGAGTCGTGGTTCCAGACATGACTATAGCTACCTTGGAGTCATGGAATGCTTAATTGTTAAATATTAAATAAATCGTGGCGCTGCAACTGTCGTCCGCAGAGTGAGGCAGCGTAATTGGTGTTGAACAGTATAGATTAATATATCAGCCTGCTGTCGCCAACATACGGCGAGTTACAAAGGTAGCGCATACATCGACGGTGACGGTGACAGTCGCGCTTATGTAACAATGGGGGTCGTTACTAGCTAGCTCGCCGTTCCCCCCTTTCTCATTTTCACTACCATCGCCCTCCATCGTCCCGCAACCACCCTAAGCTTCATACAGCATCTGCATCATGTCCAAGGGCAACGGTGGCAGCACAAATAGCGGAACCAGCGGGGGTGGTTCCAACAGTTCCGACGGTGGCTACACCTACACCGGCAGTGGCACCAACTCTCAAGTACGTTCCATTGAAAGGAAGCCACCATTTCCCTCCGCTCACTGCCGCACACCCATTTGACCACAGGGCAATCATTACTGCTCCCGTGACTACGGCAACGGCTCCAACGCATACCATTACTCTAATTCGTAAGTTCGCCGTGCCCCTCTATACCCTCCCCTTCACATTTGCACCGCAGGGATGGGAGTTACTACTACAACAACCCCAATGGGTCTACCTACTACAACAGCGGCAGCGGCTATGCTCAGTACACGTCCCCCAGCGGGCAGGTCCACAAGTCCAGCGGTAATTAAATCAGGAAGGTCGTTTGTAGGCGCGTCTGTGATCATTCCAAGGGGAAAACGCGTGTAGCTTAATGGACAGAGTTTGTTGGTTTCGGCTGTCGAAAGGAGGATGGTAGCGGGCAACATTAATGAATATTATTGCAGGATTGGTAGTATAAGGTCAGGTGAATCCCGCGATTGCCTATGATTGGCGGTAAGGAAATCGGAAATGCAAATCGAGCGAATCTGGAAGTGGAATGCCAAAAGGAGATCGATCAATTCACAATCGCGATCCAATTCGTAGAAGCATGTTAGATGGATCTGTCAGATCCCCTCCCACGCCTCAGGGTCCACGGCGAACTGGAGGAGATTGACAACTATCGGTCATCTCATCGGTCACATATCAAGATTAATATTGCAATTGCCATCAAGGTGCCAAATACGCGAACTCTACAACGATTATACAACGAACGATAGCGGCATTAGAACAAGACGACAATAAACAGACCATAGTCATATGAAAGGAAAGCGAGGCGGTTTAGAAACCTTTAGTGCGGAGACCCACGAGCATTGCTAGTAGAGACGTGGGACCTCCGCGCAAACGATTGGGGGTTGTGAGGTTGAGCGTGCCCATGGTCGCTGGCATATCCATTCCTCCCTCCGTTCTGCGTCGCCCAAGGCGGGGGCGGCGGCACACCATTAGACTGCTGCGCGTCACCATGCGAAGTGTGGGGCGGAGGGGCCGGGGGCAACATTTGCTGGTGCGAACCTTGAATTGGCGAGGGCGCCATATGTCCAGAGGCCGGGCCAGCGAGGTTGTTGCTCGGAACAGGCACAAGCTGGTACGGGCTACCAACAGGTGCCGGCGGTGGTCCTTGGCCCGGGCCCGATAGAGGCATTTGGTGGTGATTCGCGGGAGGTGGGACCGGCGGCATCTTACGCATACTGGTATGGGACATAGGTTGCTGAGACGGGAGAGGTGCGGGAGATGGATACTCGGGCTTGTACACGCGGGGATCCTGCAACTGGCCCGGTGGCGACATTGTCGAACCCTTGGCAACTATCGGCGTCTGGGGTTCGCCAGGGTCGTCTTCGGTAGCGACTCGCTGGGTAGCGGCGTTTCGCAGTGTCTCGAGATCAACTATGGGAGACGGATGACCTTCAGCCAGGGCTTTGTCCCTCTTGCGCATAAGTTTAGCATAGTCTAAACAATACTCTCAGTCAAGTTGTGCAAGGATGTAAGTGGCTTGGCGTTACTCACGAAGTCCACAAGCATTACATAATGTCCTTGCCCCATCTGGACCACGTCTCCACTCCGGGGTCTCTCGGATATTACACGAGTGACACTTCCCTGGAGGAGTAGCACGCTAGATTAGAACAGTATTGCATCAGTCTGCTGCTCGTCCGAGGAAGATGAGAGCAAAACCTTAATTATACTCACACTTCGTTTCCTGTACTTGCTCTTACCCTGGCCTGGCATGCCGCTGCCGGCAGAACTCGTCGCCCGCTTCGTCCTGATGAGTTCCATATCCTGTTCCGCTGTAGTTTGCCCCGAGGAACCCGGAACGTGATGGACTGGAGAATCCATATTCGCTTCGTGGGGTGGAGGCCCATGATCATTCTCGTCCCTTGCTATGTCCTCCCAAGGCCGTTTCGGAGGCCTTTCCGACACGGGAGGATGGTTGAGCTGCGTCGGAGGATGGGGTATTGGAACTTGAACGCTTGGGGAAGCGGGACCCATACCATGCGTGATTCGCCTAAGAGTGTCGAGAAGCCGCATGATTGCTGCAGCCCTGTTAGCCATTTCCGCAATCTCATTCGCGTCCGGTTCAGCGCGCGGAATGCTCTGCTGTAACTTTGCTGCAGATAGAGAACATGACAGAGTTTGCTCATTAATACAGCAATCGCTGCTACATGTAGAGAAAATACGTACAATAGCGCTCAGCGTAAGAGCAAAGCACTCCACAATGCTTGACGATTTCTTGAAGGGTGTCTTGCCTTGCTGCCACTCTCTCTGCATCACTGGGACCGTAAGATGGAGGCCTCTGGTCATTGAGAGGGGTAGGAACTAAGGGAGTTGTCCTGGAAAGGCCGTACCCTTGCGGGGGATGCGGCTGCTGGTGAGGCGGAGGAGGTTGATGGTACGGCTGATGTTGCGGGTGGGGTGGCGGTGGCCCGCTCTGAGGGGGAGGATGGTGATGCTGCCAATGAGGGTCAGTATGTGGAGGGGGCGGGTATGGATTGCCATGGGGCGGCGGGTGCCCAGGGTGAGTGTGCGAGGATGGGTGCACGGGCGGGGGCGGACCTACACCTGATCTCGGAGGCATGTAATGTGGGTATCCCGCATACGGCGGGGGCGGATACTGTCCCGGATGCTGGTGAGCTTGCTCATGAGGATGAGGAGCGGGGCCTGGGGACTGATATACGGGCTGCGCATAGGGAGGAGGGTGTGGTGGGTATGGTGTCTAGATAACGGGCGTGAATATACACGAAAATGTCACGCTAGAAGCCCGCAGAACAAAGAAAACAAGGTGAAGAGCACTAACATGCGGAGATCGGCCCGGGGAAATGCTGCTGACGGCAGAGTCTGATCGAGGTCTTTTGTGTGGTATATGTGCCGGATCTTCTCTTGGGGGTGCATGTGTACTGTTGATAGCACCCGGAGCGGGTGTTGTCTGAACGGAAAGAGGTACACCGGGAGTCAGGTATCCGCCCTCGTGCTTTGAGTGAGGATACTCGACAGGTTTTGGAGGCTGTTCATGCGCATTAGACGAAGGCTGAGGCTGATTTAAGGAGACTGGACGAGGCCACGAGCCCTGGTCGTGACGAGAAGCAGGTGGCACCGGCGGTGGAGGGTGGTCGTACTGCGCGTGATTACTCGGAGCGCCGGGCGGTGCTGGCGGAGGCCCAGACCCGTCTTGCGGAGACCGATACTGAAAATTCAAGTCTTTGAGCGAGGGTAGACGAAAGTCACTGCTACTGGGATGCATATTCGGTGGAGGCGGTGGAAGAGAATACGAGGGCAGGTGGTGGGCAGAGGCCATACGAGTGAATCCGCGGACAATAGCGTCCAAGACTAAAACTGATGTGTTATTTGCCGATGAAAGCGGATCGAGAGCAGGGAGTGGAACTACGTACCTGGAGGAAAATGCGGCCGTCGCCGTGTCGAACAGCGACGACGAGGACGTGCAACAATAACAAGGATGCAGCGGTCGTCAAAGTAATAAAAGGGAGGGCGATGCAGCGACGGTCGAAAGGGGCTGAGATTTCCATCGGAGATTCAATCTGACCTTTATGGAAGCCATTGAACGATCCATCGGACAGGCGGCGATTTCCGTGTTTCAGCAATTAGCTCCATTAAATTATAATTATTTTTCGCAGTGCCCATGCACTCCCTCGAGTGTTTGACTGCGGTCTGCTATGCCACAGAGAGCGCGGGTGTTCAGCGTGCGTTGCGGATATGCAGTGGATCTTGCGCGCAGCAGAATCTTCGAAATCGGTGATTTGGAAATCTTATTCCCGATAACACGAGATCCCATCCCACGCCACGCCACGTCCCTCGGCCTGCAAGTACTGTAAGGCAGTCTCTTTGCTCAGGCGTTGCGCGGCATTACTTAGGCGCAACAGCCGCCAAAACATCAGGAAATACCGCGAAAATAACAGGAAATATCTCAGCAACGGTCTGGTGTGGGTTTGTTCGAGATCGTATCGCGATCAAGGACCATGAATGGGCCACTCCCAGGCACATTCGCCGCCTGATGTCCGCCTCCATCACCGCTATTAGTGAGTCCACATCACTTCCTTTGATCGTCGTACACGCATCCTACAGCGCAAATCCCACCGTGTATGAACATCCATCGGGCCCGGCCTTGCATCCAATGCCTCCAATCACCCACGAAACGCCCAACCTTCGTGGTACAAGAACGCAGTTATAGCTTTCTACTTGGCGCGTTAACGCCCTACATGGCTGACCCTGAGCCCACACGCTGCGGCGATTGCCACTAGTCTGCATTCATAAATTTCCATGTTCATCGGGCGTTGATTTCGCCGGCAAAACGATTCCCTCCTCGTTCACAGCGCTAAACCCCCTTTGGCTCCGGAGATCATCTCTATACGTCACTCTGTCCCCAAACCTAGGGTCTCCTTCAGCCCGCCGAGTTAATCGTGAGTACTCATCATGCCACTCAGCAATTTACAGCTGCCTCGCTGTTAGGGCGTGAGGCCTACTCAACCAACTGCCTACTCGACGCCTACTAGACCAATTGCCTACTCGACCAACTGATGAATATTTGATACAGAACTCCCAATCTGTGATGACGACTGCATTGTTCCGTCCACTAGGGATGCTCCCAGGATCCCCACCCTACGTACGATCCTTGAACTCGGTCGCTTCTCCAGATCCCGTTTCCTGGCGGCCCTATCTCATCCATCCATCTAAACTTACGGTCGATAGCTCCCATGAGAAGCGCGGTCCATTCATTCATTCATAGATCTCCGGCGTTCTATTTCACCACTGCGCATGGGCCCCAACTGCGAGATTGAGTATAAAGCTCCAGGATCCGTGCAATGGGAGAGTACACGTGTGCCCTCATCCCGGCACCGCTGCTCCTTCAGTGGAGATTGCCATGGTCACAGACTGAACTTGCAGATACATGTGATGATGGAGGTCTCCCCTGCCAGCCATCTCCCGTTTCAAGATCCACTGCAGCGACAAAATACGATGTCTGGTGCTGATGCTGATATGTCCTCATGGAGCCCGCGGAGCTCGTGTCTCGTTCCCAGGTAAGTCCGTGCTTATTCGAATGATACAACTTTAGTCTGATCGTGACACTCAGCTAGGCCAAGTTTCACCGCGACCACGGGCGTCCGGGACATAGTTGCCAAATGGGAACTGTCGGTTCCAACCTTAAGCGCTTAGTGCCGTTGTAATTCCATCGCAGTGACGTAGGTGAAAGTCAAAAAAGCGCTCTTTTCTCATCTCCAGGGGGCGCCTGGCAACCTATCCTCCGCCGTAGAATGGGAAGGAAGCAAGAGCGCAGAAAACGCAAACGTTCTACCCACTTCATTTCATTGCTAGATAAGGACGGAACCAACTTTGCGTCTATGTGTGTATATCATCATCGGCCTATTGAATGTGCCTTGGAGTAACAGTAGCCTCAGTACCCGGCACCGCAGATCTACGTACGTAACTCATGATGGTACTTGGCAGGAGATCCCCACGTCAACCCTTGACGGGGAACAACAATCCAGGACTATAACTCCCATCTCAGATGATTGATCATGGGGTAGCAGATAGGCTTCCCTATGATCCGGACGTCCATATCTCACATTGAAGCACCGTGTGGGCCTGGCGGATTGCGGAGATGAGATTCGACATCGCTCTTCAACAACCATACTAGGTTCGAGGTTGCCGTCAAGGACATTTACGGCTCCAGCCAGCAAACTGTATCATAATATATAGCGCATATCGTACATGTCGTACATTTGATCGGCGTTTACAACGCAACGATGCCACAGTGTCACCGCAGTTTAATCGTTGTATCCGCGGGGCCGGGCTTTTGCAGCGCCATTCTGCCGAGGGTCCTCGATCCCCTGTTGTTTCCAGATCTCTATCTGCCTGTCCTTGGCCTGCTTCCCCGTCGTGCGCTCGTACTCCTCGACGGACAAGGGCACTTCGCCATGGGGCGTCGCTCTCAGCGCATGCCGTGTCGCCGGCCAGAAGTCGAAGGTTGCCGAGTGTGTCACGACCTTTTCGCGGGGATGATCCGAGGATATGAGCATTAGCTTCACGGTCAATGTAGAAGACGCACTCTGTTATCCCAGATGGCGATTGAATTGGGCTCCCACTTGAAGCGGACTTGGAAATCGACGCTCTCGCTGAGCTGGCGGAACAGGAAGTCGAGGAGGAAGTCCGATTCCGCCTTTGAGACACCCAGGATCCGGCGAGTGAAGCCTGTGTATCATCAGTGCACGTTAGTACTTGCACGATGATCGAACATATATTATAATGCCGCGACGCACCCGGGTTAACGTACACGCTCTTCCAACCGGTGGCAGGATGGACCCGAACAACAGGGTGCACGGACTCGACAGGGTCGCGACGAACAGGGAGACCAGCTGCCTTGGCGCCCTCTGCCTGCGCCACCGCACTGTGAACGGCTGTCAGTCCCTCCAAGTACTTCTGCATGCCCGGGCTCAAGAACGAATATAGGGCATATCTGCTCAGAAGATTTAGTCATAGTCGTTAGAGGATCCACTTGTGATATCAACGCACCCTGAACTCCAGAGCGTATCACCTCCATACTCGGGACCAGTATACAACTTCAAAGAAGTTGCCGCCGGAGGTTGAGCCTCGTACGAAACATCCGAGTGCCAGAGTTCGAGCTTCGAAAAGGCGCTGGGATCAGGGCGCCGACTGTGGTCGTTATAAACGACTGATGCGCATGGATCGTGGGTATATGGAAGCAATCAGGGTCGCGAATGCTCACCATGCACCGTTTCCAGTCCAGGTTCTTTGGGTACAGGGGTGTTGGCATGTTTATGCAACGGTCCCCAGTACGCCGCAAGCGAAAGCTGCTCGTGGATATTGAGCTCCTGGTCTCGGAAAACTTCAAGACCGACTGTCAGTCGCAGGCTATGCAACAGGCCTTTCACAATACTTACAGACAACACCGCGCTCTGCGAGGAGGAGGGCACTGCCGAACGAGGTTAAGATTTTCTATCAACAAAATGTGTGGACGCACAGCTCGTCTTTCTGAGCATCAGACAGTTGCCTCAGATCGATCCCGTGAATCTCAGTACCAATAGCCGGGGTCAAGTGCTTCACTTTCGTAGCCGCAGAGAACAAGGCACGCTTTTCTGGATCAGCGAACAGACCCCGCTCAACGACATCCACGTTCGTCAACGGCTCCCATTTGACGTCGGGGAACACGGGCTTTTCGATGTTAGATCAGCTGCAGTCTAACAGCCATCAAGAACTTGAAGAATCACACCTTGTACTGCGCGTACTTGTACGTCGTATCACCATCATCAGCGATGGCGGGGGAGTAGAACGGATTGAAGGTCTTCTCTTCCTGCTTCACCGCCTTCAAACTAGGCGCCGTATTCCTAACCGGAGCGGCATCGGAGGTCGCGACGGGAGCCATATTCCAAGCCTGTACGGAGATCTGATGACACAATCAATCATACGACTTTGGCTGCAAAGATTCTTATATACTCTCTTCTCAAAGTCATACGAATCCTTGCGCTAATCGAAGCAGCTATGGCGCAAGGCATATCTGGGTACCTGGAGCAGGATATGATGTTATGCCCACCATCTACACGTGATCACGATCGTAAATGGCGTGACCAGCGATAGACTATTGGTCCTCCTTATATTTTGCCCACGTCTGGACAGTGAAAGGACGTCCCCACAGCGATGCTCTCACGTAATTCGGCTGAGCGCCATGGGAAACCGTCAGACGGACCGGAATAAAGCAGATGGAATCAGATAACATATCTTGGTCGATTCAAACTCAGTACAGCGAAGAACAAGACAGACCTCCGGATTCGAGGAGGCATCGCTACATTTCAGCTGGAGCAGCGTGCACTCGTTGGGGGCCCTCCAGGTAGAAGCTCAGTAGTACCGGGACTAGAGATACGATTTGATGATTGAACACTTGCGAGGGGAGTTCAAGGCGAACCGGTCGAGAATGCCATGAAGCCCAGGTACCTGCTCGGACGACACCAATCTTCTTCTCCAAGAAAGGGGCAACAAACGTGCCTGACAAACAGAAATACTGCGTATTCCCGCGGGGAAGGGGTCGGAGAAGTTGTGCGTCTTCAGCTAAGAAAGTAGGATTCCATCGATTCTTCAGTGACTTGAGACGATGCTGTGAGTAGTGTGCTCACGATAAGACAGTGAGATAGAAAAGAAAAATCGAGAGGGAGCTTCCGAATATAGGATGATGCATGAATTCGAGCCAGTCCGATGCATCAATGCATAACCACCGTTTTGCGCTGTTGACTGTGAGTTCTGTGCGGATTGTACACATTGGATGAGTGTGGGAGCTCGCATTGGCTTACTCAATACCGAGCCTTGTAGCGTCTTTACGGCACTGTTCACTCTCCAAGACGGGTCATCGCTTAAACGATCTGTATCCCTGCAAAAACGTGTCATCTGTCATTCAAGTCAGTTCGCTTCATCCGACTTGACATCTCAGCTCGAAAACCATCGAGCCGATGCGAAACGCCAGCATAAACGCGACAGAGAACGGCCGTGGTCAGCAGAGACAGCAAGAGCCGCACAAGTCGCAACGAGTTAACAGATCAAGTCGATTCGTCTCAAGATCGTGTCGATAGTCGTAAGCTATCGAAGTTGATTCTTTTGAGGAGGTGGTGAAGAGAACTAGGCGGCGCTGGCGGATAGCATCTGGACGGCGATCATCCATCGAACAAAGATGAGCTTCGACAGTCGATCCACTAGCGACCCGATCCATCCAGACGTCAAATCACAGAAATCTGCGAAATGTTTGGAACATATGTGTTTCGTGACACGATTGGGATATAGTAGACGTGCCTGTGGTGAACAACCCAAACAGAGATGCGGGGAACAAGGTGGTCTTAAATACACAAGTAGAACGCGAACTCCCCAAGTGCTAAGATCCTCGTGGGCGACAGTTTGACGCTGTCCGGAGAATTTTACCTAGAAAGGCCCAGCGACCACAGTCCCAGTTTGTTGATCCTACTGTATCATCTGTCTCGGGCTGGAGAGCAGTTTTCTCGATGCGGTCCCGCGGAAGCCTGTACCTCGATGAACGAACCTTCCGGCAAGTCAGGTTCAGAGGGGCTGATCGCCATAAGATGTGCAGTATTCTGTTCTTCGAGAATAGGTTCTGTATCGCTGGTACCGTGCCTGTCGACTTGAAGCTTTGGTGAAGAAATCCGGATCCCCGCACTCGCTCGCCGAAAAAATTGCGGATTACCGTGCCAGTGTCAATCAGAATAATACAGCCTTCTATCATAAACACGTCTCCAGCGTATAGTGACATGCCAGGGTTCTGTAGTGAGAAGGCCTGCTGCGAATTTTGAGCAAATCTCGTGACTGCTTCTGGCACGTGATAAGACGCGTCTATAATTAGTCACCGCTGGAAGGCAGACGCGGCCCGGGATAGCCGCAAGTAGCACTGTACACTACTTTTTGATGCTCCCTCAAAAAATGCGCCGACTGTCGTTGGTAAGTTCGCCCCCCTTTTCGGAGACCTGAGCAGAAATACCCAACTGCATGTGTGGACATGTCATTGTGCAGCCGGAATACGATTGTGACAAGGCTGTAGGTACTCTACATCGCGAACAAGACTGGTGTCAGCAGTCAATGTCGATGTTATGGTAATGCAAAAAATGTGATTGATGTTGATATTAGCAACAGATTATGATGCAAATGGGATGACTGTAATGTTGTCTCTGAATGAGCTTCTGCATCAGAGTGAGTCAGGTCATTTAGAGGGACTGGAGGAGTCCATTGTGACCATAGAACCTGTCTTCAAAGATACCAGAGGAAGTTAAAGTGAAATGCATGTAAGTCCATTGTTGTGTGGTACCCTGAGGGAATTGTTTCGATTCACGAAGCCTTGTAAATGTGTTGTGGCGGCATCATGCAGCCACATGCTGTGGCGTCGGCAGATGCCGGTAGAGTGGGAAAGCGGATTTTTGGGGAGGATAAACCCCTGCTAGAGCAGGGGAATCTAGCTTAAAGCAGGGCGTCAACTACTATGATTTCGCATCTGCCATGTCTGCAAAGTCATCCCCTAGCTTCTTGTTCGAGCAGCGGATGTATCGTCTCGTGCAACAGATCTTACTGAGAATAGTTCTAAGCTTAGTAGTCCACTAGTACCGCTCACAATACGACGTCAGAACCATGGCTATTTTCATTTTGAATCCCCGGAAGGTATCAAAAAGGCTCGGACCCGTCTCTAAGCCCTAATCAGCGTAGGAACTTCAGAAGCTGGCAATACATGGAGCTTAACGCCTGGACCACTGTCATCATCTCATTATAGGTTTGTAGATGTAGATACTAACCCGCTCATCCGACTCGGTTTCTTATGCATACATCCGCCTACAGACAGATTCCATCGATTTCATGATCATTCGCATCTGAGATAATGATCTTCGGTATTGTCAGATCTCTCATGACATGTACGCAATGTTAAACCCACACGCCACTGCCATCCCCACTCCCTGAGAACTGGTATGTGGCTTTGCTGTTGCACAGGCGGGGGACCCGGGCCGTGGAGGGGAATTGGTTATTTAACTCATAGTTGAAATAACGCAGAGGCTCGGCTGGTCGAGAATTATGGACTTAACGGGAATATCAGATCGGATGGGCGGGTCTAGACCAGATTGATGGCCCCGAGATTAGAACTGGCGATTGTCTTCTTTAAGGAGTCTAAATGACTGCCATATCCGGTCCGCATCATTGGCTCTATGCCAGAAAGAGAAATTGGAGAGAGAAAACATACAAGACATGCAGGGATATGTACAGACAGTATGCGACACGAAACCTGACCCGGCAAAGCCACAGCCCACACTTACAAGATGCGTCCATCACCCGCGACCACCCATCAGTTGATGCTCAAAAGTTCCACCTCGAACTTTAGTGTCGAATTTGGCGGGATCACAGGAGGGAAACCACGCGCCCCATATGCCTACGCTCGACATCGACTCTCGTAAACAGTCGGCCAGGACGATGCAAACGGCAGACGTACATAATCAGGTGTGCATGTCAAAACGGCCTTCTCCCCGATCGACAACTGAGGGACGCCTGATCGTATCGATTATCGACTGATGAGCAGATAACAGCGTAGCTTAGGCGCACCTTCGTCCCAACCCCTGATTACCTTCCCTACACCGATTTCCGTCTCGAAAGGCGAACCGCTGCAGAGACCATGGTCAAAGAAAGTGAGGGTTCAAGAGGCGAGCAGTACTCACCGATCGCGACTTGAATCGAACTTTTTCCCGTCCAGCAGGGTACCGACATAGTGAATTTTCACGCGGTCTATGCGATGTTAGCAAGAGGCTACGGGCAGTGTTCACATCATTACTGACCGCCTCGCTGAGGGAAATTGACCCCATCACCGGCAGATATCCGTTCAACCGTTACACCCTTGTGAATGGGGGTTGGGGGTTGCAGACGACGACGAAGAGGAGGACGTACCATGTTGTCGCAACAGCGATTATACAGTAGAGATAAAGGACGGTGAGATGTAAGGAGGGTTAGCGTGCGGCTATGTCCTTATAATGGCTATAGTCCGGAGAGACGCGGAGGACGGATCTTGATCCGACAATCTGGCGTCATCCGACCACTGATCGTTTGCTCGCAATCAAGCCACTCGTCTTCTTTATCGATGCAATAGAGTGCGCAGGCTCAATTACATCGATAAACAAAGATAGCTAGTTCCCCGTCAATAGTCTGGCCCTTTGCGTATGGAGGACCCTTACATCCACCGCTGTACACAATCTCTCCATATTCTAAAGAGCCACCCCAAAAATGCAACGGAATAGCCTCTGTGAGCCTGTTTGATGAGCAACCGTGGCAGAATGTGGCAGAATGTCAGAAGCGTGGTTAATCGCATTCTATTCTGACCTATGCGCCCAAGCTCCATCTGGGATTCCGACAGGCAAACGCCACAATTCTGCCCGGGATGTAGTAAACGCAGTGCCAAATACGGCCATCGATGGCTGTCAGCGTCTCGCTTTACCGATAGCAACATATGATGAGGCTATCCGTGTTCGAAATTCGAATCGTCGAAGTACTCACCAGGAGACGCGATATTATCCCGTAGGTCCTGTGCTTCCAGAGTCGTAAGTATAGCTTTTCTGAAGGGGACGCTATGGGCTGAGATAGCACCCAGCAGTTTGGTATCGTAGCTTATAGTCGAGAAGAGCGTCATACCCTTCTCGAGCGTCTGATTGGGGTTTATGTCGCAAGAGAGTCTCGCCATGGCTTGGTGCGAGACCGAATCAAAGTGGAGCGTAGAGACATTCTGTGACAGCCTTGCAATGCGTATTTAAGTGCTCTCCAAGAAGGCACGCGGACCGTGGACTCCGACTCGCGCTAAATCTTTGCTCACTCACTGATAAAACCTTGCATAACTAGTCAGAATAACAATAATATAAGTGCACTGCGTTACGCATCCGCGACGTGTCGTCGTATAGGAGTGTTTGGTGTAGTTTCAGTCATGAGGCCCGAGGATGAGTGAATATTCTTTTCGAGAGTGACTTCTCGTGCCTGCCCAGTCACGTGATGAGACGCGTCCCATGATTGCATATTTTTAAGAAAATGAAACTCTTTTGTGTCTGCAGAAAATGCAAAGCGCTGGGAACGGGAAGCAGCTGGGAGCATGTAAGGGCCTTTCATGCAGCAGCTACTAAGAGTTCAAACAGCTAAGACAGGATATCCGTCTGTCCAAGGCTTGAAGATGGTAGATGCCTGAGAAACTACTCCGAGTGGCAGGAGACCAAGCTCAAGCAGTACTGTTGTCGTAATGTAGACCATAGCCTCCCGAGTCCAAACCGTGCGCAGCTACCAGTGCGATTCATTGTAGGACAAAATCATGGCAAGATCCTGAGAGCCAGAGCATTACATACACGCGGTACACCTCATGTAGGAGATAGAAAAGCAGGACATCTCCCCGGAAAGTAAACACTCATTGAACCTTGCGAGTGCACTCCCGACAAACCCTGGGAGTCCTACTCCAGCGTTAGGGTGGACCACTAACTGATATTTGTCGACGAAGCGAGAACAAGGTATGCTGGTTGTTTTGGACAAGCGAATACAGTTGACAATCGATGTAGCCCCAATTGAGCCCGTTGTAGCGCGACGAAGATACGGGCGAGCGCAGATCAATCGCTCTCGCGGCGGCCATGCGAAAGCCACGTGCAGTTGTGGCTTCAACCACTCGGGATGATGTGTGCAACCTGTGCACGCCTTTTCCATCCACATTCCTTCCTGCGCCGTTACCATGGGTGAGTATTCTGATATTGCAGGAATAGATATATGCTAACTCGGTGCTGTAGGTATTCCTAAGGTTCGTAGCAGACGAGCGCCCTATATCCACCAGTTAGACTAACACGAACGGGTCTAGTTCTTCCGTTACATTTCGTGAGTGCAGCTTTTCGTGCCCGGGCGTCTCTAATGGAATGGCAGAGAGCGCTACCCCTTGACCTCGCAACTCATCGAGGAGAACAAGATACCCGAATTTGGTGCGATCATTTCCCATATGGTGTCGTGTCGCGCTGATCAGTCTTGACAGATAACCTTTACCTCGACTTTAATGGGATTATCCATTCTTGTGCGTACGACACCGTCCTTGTATTCTATAGCTCAACTGAGTGATTACCAGGCTCGCATCCCAACGATGAGGACGCCCACTTCAGACTGTCGGAGGAGCAGATCTTTACGTCGATATTTGCCTACGTCGAACATCTATTCTCGAAGATAAAGCCGAAGAAACTGTTTTTCATGGCTGTGGATGGCGTTGCACCGCGGGCGAAGATGAACCAACAGCGGAGTCGGCGGTTTAGGACGGCGAAGGAGGCGAGGGAGGTGAGAGAGAAAGCGGAAAGCAAAGGGGAGAAGTTACCGGAGGAGAAGGCGTTTGACAGTAACTGCATCACTCCAGGTAAGTATCACGGTACCTTTTCATTGCCTGAAACTAGATCCCATCTTTCCAAGGCACCGTGTTCATGGCGAAGCTCTCCGCGCAGATGCGGTACTTTATTAACAAGAAGATCACCGAGGACTCGAACTGGCAGAACATCCAAGTAGTGTTCTCCGGCCATGACGTTCCCGGTGAGGGAGAGCATAAGGTTATGGAATACATCCGCCTGTCGCGAGCACAGCCCGATTACAACCCGAATGTGCGGCATTGCTTGTACGGATTGGATGCGGATTTGATCATGCTGGGGTTGTTGAGCCATGACCCGCACTTTTGTTTGTTGCGAGAGGAGGTGAAGTTTGGACCTGCAAGGAAGAGCAAGGGCAATGATAGGTACGTCCCGAGACCCAACTCGCTGATGGTTCTGGTGGACTGACGTTGGACGGGAAGTTTGGAGTCAAGGAACTTTTACTTGTTGCATCTAACCCTGATGCGGGAGTACCTTGACCTCGAGTTCAACGAAATCGCACCTGTACTACCCTTTGACTACAACCTGGAGAGAGTCATCGACGACTTCATCCTCCTCGCTGTGTTTGTAGGGAACGACTTTCTACCAAATCTTCCCGACTTGCATATTCATGAGAATGGACTGGAGAGGTTGTTTGAGGTGTATAAGAAGATGCTTCCGTCTTTGGGTGCGTACAGCTATTTTTACATGCTAGTGGGTAATATTTGACCAGAATTGCTGCGCAGATGGGTACGTGAACGAGAATGGTGTTATCAACACGAAGCGACTGCAAGTGGTTTTGGACGAGATGAAAGAGTGGGAGCTGGAAGTGTTCTCCAGAGAGTATGCAGACAGCAACTGGTTCAAGGGCAAGCAAGCAAAGCATGTGCATGAAATGGATGCGGCAAAGAAGCATGCTGAACTTGGTTTGTCTATTTATATAGTCTTCCCTGCGCACTTCCTAACACGAAATGTCATAGCCTTAACGAAAAACCAAAGAGAAATATTCGAGACAGTCAGGACCTTCGTCTTGCAGTACAGGAATGCAGATCAAGCGGCGATAAGGGACGCTGTCCTCCAGATGCCGAATACGTTCCCAGCAAGGGATAGGAAGTTTATCGAGAAGCTGGCGGGTGATCTGCATTTGAGTTTGAGCTGGGATGAGTACGACGAGAACGACGAGAATTTGGTGACGTTGAAGTTCCCTGGGGCGTTGGAAGAGTCGGTGCCCGTCTCGTCCGCTGACGAGCCGAATGGGACAGCCGAGGAGGGGGCAGAGGAAGATGACGACGACGAGGCGTGGGTGGATGAAGAGGGGGACGAGACGGAGAGCACAGAAGCGGTCGACCGGGTGCTGAAGAAATACGAAAAAGCGAAAGTGACGGACCCGGATGCGGATGGCGGATTCGATGCGCGGTATGAGATGTCGATTAAGCAGAAGATGGATGAGTGGAAGAGAGAGTATTATAGGGTGCGTGTTACTCGTCCACTCATATTTCTACTTCACGTTACGGCGTGCGCTGGTATATCCAGGCTGACTCGGGATTTATTTGGCGGTGGTGATACAGCATAAGTTGGAGATCTCGTATGACGACCCGGAGGAGATGCAGGCGCTGATATACCGATATGTGGAGGGCTTGCAGTGGGTCATGCATTATTATTATAGCGGGGTAGCGAGTTGGGGTTGGTTTTATGACTATCATTATGCCCCGAGAATCTCAGGTACGTAGTCTGTCAATTGGGTTGAGGTTATCTTGGGGTTCTTCGTAGCTCACGTTTTGCCTAGACTTGACGGGCGTGGATCAAATGTCGTTTACCTTTGATTTGGGTAAACCATTCCGACCATTCGAGCAGCTTATGGGAGTCATGCCGGCTGCGAGCAAGGACTTACTTCCTCTCCCGTTCCGAGTAAGTCCTGACTTCTAGGATGTGTAGTTGTTCCTGTCCTCATCACGCTTCTCATCAATAGGACCTCATGTACGAGTCCAACTCGCCCATCATCGACTTCTATCCTGTTGAGTTTGAGCAAGACCTGAACGGGAAAAAGCAGGAGTGGGAAGCAGTCGTGAAGATTCCGTTCATTGACGAGCAACGTCTGCTCAGCGCTATGGCACGTATGTATACTGCTTAAACGCATTCTTATCCGACCGGTGGGATTCTTACATGTACCCTTGGCAGCGAGGGAAGCGCGTTTGACGGAAGAAGAGCGACATCGCAACAGTTTTGGTACGAGTTGGATATTCGCGTATACGAACGAGTCTACCGAATACCCGTCGTCTCTTCCCGGCTTCTTCCCTACTCTTCATCGCTGCCTTTGCCGCATGGAGCCCTTCGACCTCCCGACTCTGGACGGGCTGCACCTCGTTCCCGGCCTATGCGATGGTGTGCGTCTCGGTGCCGAAGCGCTGGCCGGATTCCCTTCACTGCACACACTACCACATACTGCAATGCTCGGATACCATGGCGTCAATGTGCATGGAAGTGACAGCAGGAACAAGTCGATGATCGTGCATATTAAGAACACGCACGAGAACAAGAAGTCAGAGGTCATCGCGAAGGAGATGATTGATAAGAGGGCGTTCATCGGGTGGCCTTTCTTGCGCGAAGGCCTCGTCGTTGCGGTGTCGGATGAGCTGTTCAAGTACGAGAAGATAAATGTGGTGCCTGGTGCGCCAAAAACGGTTGTGTCGAACCCACATAGTCAACAGGGCCTGGCGCTTTGGAAGGGGAAGGCGGAGAGGATTGAACACTATTACTCAAAAAGATGTGGTGTCGTCACAGGCGATATCGATATCCTCATACATGTTCGTCCTTTGAAAGGTGATACAATCAGCTCTCTTGCATCCGCTACTGCTGAAATATTCTTTGACAAGGTCTAAAACGCCTTGACTCGGGTGCCTTCGTGAAAGACTATGAGGAAGCCAACAAAGAGGTCGAACAGGCCTTGCAAATGTCGCTCTCCGAGGTCATGTCTGAGGATCCTCGGTTCATGGAGAAGGAAGCCCCACCTCTTTCCGAGGAATTCCCAGAAGGTAGCAAAGTCTTTTTCCTAGGGGAGCATGCATACGGTGTTGCAGCACAAATCACGGGAACAACACAGGATTCCTTGTCGGTTGTCCTTGCGGTAGGAATTATTGACATAGGTACTAACTGAGATCTGACAACTTATCATCTACATCTAGTTCTTCCCTTCTGACAAGGCCGAGAACGAGGAATTTAAGTCCGTTGTCCGCAATCGGATGTCGGAACATTATTTCGCCTCATTCAAAGTCGCGGACATGGTTGGAGCCTCATCGAGAGCTATCTCGAAGATTACTTCCAGTTTCATGGTTATCACGTCGGACGGCCAGAAGGTTAACCTAGGGCTTAGTCTCAAGTTCGAGGGCAAGGGCATGAAGGTTATCGATTATTCTCGTAAGAACAACAAGTACTGGGAGTTTAGCGAGAAAGCTGTGCAGCTCATCCGCGAATACAAGGTAGGTTTCCCTCTCCACCCATTGGCTATTTACGCTGATCATCTCCGCAGACGAAGGCACCGGAGGTGTTCAGAGCAGTAGAGCGATCTGGAGATGGTAGGGTATCGCAGTCTGTGTTAGGCGGTTATTGATACCCTTCTAGCGATGACCAAGTCCACGGAAATTTTCCCTAACGAGGACAGTGACGCTCGAGTGAAAGAACTGAAAGCTTGGCTCGCGACTAAGGGTGTCCGTGACTTCGAGCCAGTCTCCTTGGTTTGCGACCAGTTGAAAAAAGTGCGATCATGTTTGATGCGCCGCGCGGTTCAGACTGATGACTGTTAACAGGACACTGTCAGAGAGATCGAGGACCTGCAAGCTAAATTCACCCAGGGCAGATCTGCGTCCGCAATCAAGAAAGCCATTGTTAAAGGCATTCCGCGACAGGCTGTTCTCAAGCCAGCCCATGCCGTCTACCGGCTACAGAACCAACGCTTCGCTTTAGGTGACAGAGTTACTATGGTGCAAGACTCGGGAAGTGTGCCTTTGTCCGCGAAAGGAGTTGTGATTGGCTTGAACGCTAAATCTATGGACGTCGTCTGGGATGTGCCTTTCATGGCGGGAACTACGTTGGATGGGCGGTAGGTCTTACCAGCGTAGTCTTCTCAGTTTTCGATGAACTCACCATAAATGAAATAGATGTTCGCAATACCGAGGATCAACAGTAGAATTCAACACCTGTCTGAATCTCACAATTGCTCAGTACATAGCGTCGACAAAACCCCGCGGGCCACCTCCGCAGCAGTCGCAATCACCGTTCAAGCCGCGCTTTGGACCGTATCCTGCTGTTCGGCCACCGACAGGACAACCACCAGTTGCCGGTTTCCATCCAGCACCTGCGGTAGCAAAGTTAGTACTTCAATCGTTCTTGTTTGACAGATGTTGAGGTTCTCCCAGCCAAGGTGCTTCTGTACAGATCTTGGCCAACCCCAACAGAGGTCGTGGCGGGTACGTCAATGGTCGTGGTGTGCACCCCAATGGTCGGGGCGGACCTCACATGACCAACGGTCACCACAGAGTGGGTTCGCATGAGACTGTGCCAATATCTGGTCCCCCCCTGAGTCCTCACGCCAGCGGTGTCAATGGAGAAACAAATCATCAGCCAAATGTGGCTGCTAGTCGGGGCTTTGTTCCGAGAGGCTTTGGGCCTCGCGGTGGGAGAGGGGCATTCAACCCTAATTTCCGTGGACGAGGAGGGCCTCTGATAGATCGAGGTAGAGGCGTACCCTTCAGAGGAGTTAGAGGTAGAGGCAGGGGTACTCCGGCGGTCGCGTCTTCATAAGAACAAGGCTGTACCCATTTTGTTGTGACGGCTGACCGCGCATTGTTGTACAATCCTTACTGGCGCTCTGCGAGACTCCCATACCAGTCTTTCCACACTAAATCGAGTGCATTCTGCGAAAGTCAAATGTTGTGGCACAAATACTCTTCGGTATCGCTTGATAGAGTACATCGAAGTCTAGCGCGCCGCAAATGCAGTCCCTATAGGACCCAGGCATTGTTGCTTCGCTAGACTGATATCTGACGATGTCTGCTGTCCCTTTTCCTTCCACGCCTCGTCGGTCAGGGGCCGACGAGCCTACGACGCCTGGATCCTCCGCACCTGCGACACCTGAAATCGCGAGGACCGCATCCGTAGTTCAATCTTCACCGCATTATCCCACTACCCGACGACATTCACTCTATGGAACTGAGGACAGAATTATAATTGATCCTGGTTCTCACATATGGAAGGTAGGATTCAGTGGTGAAGGCAAGCCCAGAGATGTCTTCTGGGCAAGTGGACAGGATGGGGAACGTCTCTGGACACTCAACAGAGCAATGGACGTCGTACAGCGGGATGAAGAGGATAGAATGCTTCATATCAGATTGGAGAGATGCTTGAGATCCGTATTCCATGAGTAAGTAACCTAGCGGGCGTTACTTTAGAATGCGACTTGAGTTATAGGTCTTCAGGTCCCTCCTAGCGGATCCCAAGTCTCGTAAAGTCATTTTGGTGGAACATCCACTGCTACCTATGCACGTGAAAGAAATGATGGCTCGAATTCTTTTCACGAACTTGCAGGTACTGTCATAGACTTGGGACAATGATTCAGGAGGTGAGCTAACTCTCCTAGGTTCCTTCAATATCGTACGCGTCAAGCCATCTCCTTTCATTGTTAGCAGCAGGGAGAATCACAGGGCTTGTTCTTGATTGTGGTCACCTGGAATCTACCGTGTTGCCAGTGAGTTCATCTCTAATAATCTATTTCACCGTGTCACACAAGGGAACATAGATATTCTCCGCCCGTCCCCTCTATTACCAACTGAGAACGACTCCCCTTGCTGGCTCACGTCTCACATCACATCTACGCGCTCTCCTACTTCTCTTCGGAACTTACCTTCCTCCGCCCACATCCCTGAGCGCTGCTGCTAATATTCCTGCTGCGACTCGATCTTCCCGTGTACCACAAGAGGTTCTAACTGATGCAATTATCGAAGAAATCAAGACAAGGTGCTGTTTTGTCAGCGAAGTGCTTGATTCGCCGGACACGCAGATTACATCTCCTTCTGGGGATGACCGTTCGACAGACCTCGACTTACCGCCGATGAGTGATGCCACACACTCCGAATCCGACTTTTCTCGTGTCTCTATGGATGTAGACAGCAGTATGTCCGAGCAACACGCATCTTCTAGCTTTTCTGTCATATCGCATTCTCAACTCCCGCCTGCTGACCGGAGGTACCCAGCCGAAAACCATCTCCAGGCACTGGCTACGATGTACACTCGACATTCGACAGCAACGGATCTTCGAATGAAGGTTGTGCCCCCATCATCCCAGCAGACTGGGACAGGGCGAGGCACACTCATTATCCCAGGTTGGATCCGTGAGAGAGCCGCGGAAGTTCTCTTCGAAGGGGGAGATGTTGATGAGAGCAGCGTTGCAGAGGTTATCTTGGAATCATTGCTTAAGGTACGCCATTTCATCAATACGCCTTTATTCTTTCGGGTGAACTATCTATTTATCATGCAGGTGCCCGTAGATCTTCGAAAGACAATGGCATCATCAATACTTGTCGTTGGCGGCACATCCATGTTGCCTGGGTTCATTCCACGCCTGCATGCAGAACTTATCCGCGCTCTAGCACCACCACAAACATCAGTCACACAGTCGAGCCGACCGAACAGGACGCCGGTGCCTTCTTATGACAGATACGCGTCCTTGCGTGCTCTCGTGCCTTACTTTGCAATCTTGAATAATCCATCAGCACGTGCTATGGCCTCGACAAGCGAAAGAGCAGCTGCTAATTCGGGACGAGCGCCTGCGTTCATGCCTTCCCTCATGGCTTGGGTTGGGGGTTCACTGGCTGGGTGAGTGCATGTATGCGATGCGATATAATGAGACACTGTACTAATGTCATTATCAGCGCCATGAAGATTAGTGGTGCGGAAGTTACGCGGGAGAAATGGGATGAAATGGAGTCCCAGCAAGAGCCACAAGTGGACGAGAGCTTACTTCCAGATGATAGCACTAAGTCAAGCGTAGGCACTTTGCCCGACTGGACGAGGTCACCTCTACCCGTGGGTGCCCCCATGGTAGCAACAATACGCCATGCACCCGGCATGCCTGAAGCAATGCCTCAGACGCCCGTAGGTGCTTGATCGTATATTTAATTTTCTCTTCCAGTTGCAAAGTCTAGTATTCCTCGTTAGTCACATTAGGTTGTATTACACTGGCGTAAATCAAGATAAGATATTCTACAACACGAAGTTCGAGAATACCGAATGAAGATGTTAAGATGTGAAGAGATCCGGTGGAAAACAACAACAGTTCAAGTGCGAAAATCGAAGTACAGATTAGTCGATGAGGCGCAACGTGAGCTTGCCTCCGCAAGTCGCGATGGCTTCATCCCACGAGTCCTGAGATGAGATGTAACGGAGCAAGGTAGTATCGGACACCCCGACGGACGAGACTGAACTTGACCTAGGGCGTCCGGCAATGGATTTGGTCCGCTCTGAGGGATGAGGTAAATAAGCTAGAGCGAATGTATGCGCGAGAGGAGCTTCCTCCTGCTGAGAAAATTTATCAACAAGTTTCTTGCGAATTTCTATAAAAGATGTCATGCGAGATGTTCGGAATACAATGATGGTTTCGCCATGGACGGCTTTGACCGCAAAGCTGGCCTCTGCGGGGTTTCCTGTGTTGTGCTCGGTTCCCTTGGGAGACCATGGGATATGGTACTGGCCTGGAGGCCGGTTCTGGAATGGTTTGGGGAAGTACTCAGGATTAGAGAGGTTCATGTGGATTTGTTCTCGCCCTGGTGTTGGAAGGGGTGATGTCGTGTGCCCTGGTGTTGAAGGTCCCGGAGTTGACGGACCACTAGCGTTGTCTCCAAACCTCGGAGAGGTCGGAGAAGGCAGTTCTTCGAATTCAGAAAGGGAAGAACCTAGGGACCCAGTCAGCATTCGTACGACTCTATACAGTTAGAAAATCTCACTGTATAGATAAGCATCTATTAGATCCTCGCCATCTTCCAAAGTACCCTCACCCTCCTCCATTACAGACGTAGGGTAGCTGAACCGCGCGTACCGCCTGGACCCTACGGAGAGCGAGCGTCTTAGGGAAGACGTGCCAGCTGTCGGCGGAGACAAGCCGGTGCGTGGAATAATCGCATCAGCCGAAGACTCTGTCCGTATCGACAGCATACTAATGGTCGACGCTCGCTGACGCTGCGCCGAGTCTCCTGCAAGGGGCGTGTGCAGTATAATCCGCGACCGCGTGAACGGCAGGTCCAAGTCGGCGCATGAGGTGCGGCTGTAGTACGACTCGTGGCTTGACGCCGGTCGCGGCGGGATATCCGACATCGCGGTTTGCCATGATGACCGCCTCGATGAGGGGCTGGAGAATACCATGGACGAGCGCCGGGAGGATGGAGAGGTCGGCTCCGTCTCGCCGAAGCGATTGTCCGACATAATGGACTCGGAAAGCTCAATCATGGAGGGCGAGGCGATTGACGACCGCATCGATTCCACTGAGGGACGCTCGCTGATTTGGGACATTGCACTAGATCCTACGGTCGGGCTCCGAGGTGGTGCAGTAAAGACGAGACCGTTCCGATTCGAGCGGTCATGAGAAATAGTGCGCGTCCTACGCCGCACAGGTGGCGGTACCTCTGCCTGCTCAGAGATAGACATGCTCGCCACTGGCTCGGTTAGCTCCGACTCCTCTGGTAGGGCATGGAGCGCGAACGTTGGCTCTTCTAAGGTAGAGTCGGACGAGCGCACGCTACCGGAGGCCATTGCAACCGCATGTTCGCGTTCAGTACGCCGGAGATCAGTGGTGGAATGCATTCCGTGAGAGCTCGATCCTGAAGAAAAGTCTTCCGATGAAGAACTCTTGTTGGACAGATTAAAAGTAACTCCTGTTAGTGCATGTCGCGAACCTGAAGCCTGTGCAGTCTGAAGAATCGATTGGCCACCGGGGGACGAAGGCCCAGCACCTGGTGATGTCGACTGGGTTTTTACGAAAGGCTTGCGTTGAGACGGGCTCGGAGGTACATCCGTTGTGATGAGGGGAGGAAACTGGAGAGACAGTGCCGAGGCCGAGAAATACGTGGAGAACGCACTGCTCGCAATAGACGCACGTGCTGATTTTCCAACGGACTCTTTGGACTTCCTAGCCAGATCACGATCCCTTCGCCAGTACCCGAAAAAATCCCGAATCTGACGCGACTCCCTCAATTCCTTGATCAAGGTCGGTACATCCTCTCTAAGTAGCGCTTCAATTAGCGCGCTGAATTCCTTCTGCCTTTGCTCGATCGTGGCTTGGCTTGCACGGAAGAGTGTGCCCTTCTTCGTCAGCGTAGGAATATATTCGTGAATATCCCTCGCGATGGAGTTCGGATCGGGGCCTGGTGGTAGCGACTCGAAAGATGCAGCGACGTCATGGATGTACATGCCGTTCTTTTTGACTCCCTTTCCGGCCTGCAAGCGGTTCCGCTTCTCTCGCGACAGGACACTGTACTCCAGCTCCAAAGTGTCTTGGAACCAAAGGCAGTCCTCCCACCGTCTCCAGATCTCATACTCTTTGTGAGAGCCATCTGACCGCATTGACTGGACATCCGCGCCTTCACCTACGGGACATACTCTCATGCCATAACTGTAGTTGGAACCTATCGCACGGCTAAGGGAAACATTGGGTCTACTGGAGAAGCGTGCCACATACCATGCTTCGTGGGTGACAGCATCTCCACATAGAAGTTAGCGGGTGGTAGTCGATATACGGCACGTTTGAAAGCCTACGATCTTCGTCAGCTTGGAAATAATGCCCGTGTAGCAGAATGGACCAACATTAGGATTTGGAGGGCCGCCAACCTGGCCCGGGCCAGTCTGCGAATTTATGAAGCGCAGTCTAAGATTCAACATTGCAGCGAGTTGGAAGAAGGCGTACCGTGAAATCGGACATCAACATGGCGCTCCCTGCTACTGTTACAAACAGGAAGTTTGTTGGTCGGCGCGATGGTAACCCCGCAGCAAAAACAGGTCACGCCTAGATAAGGAACCTTGGGAGATGCTAATCAGCCACTGCAGCCTATTGAATGCCACATTGATGGGCGCAGGAAGGAAGACTGACCAGTGGGACGTTCCGAGCGCTCAGGAGGAGACAGGATCAGGAGCATGGACTAAGAGGGAGTAAGAGTGCATCGCAATAGTGCAATGCGAGTATCACACGCTTCTAATTGTCTAGCATTGACCTGCTTGTTTGGGTCTAGTCAAGAAGCGGCCGGCCAATCAACGATCGTGGGCTGTGCGTCCTCATCTGAGATTCAAATCCGGGCCGTGCCTGGCTTCCTATTTCCCCGGTCCCGGCGCCACGCCGTGGGCGGCCGCAGCATGTGGCTCGTGTGACAACGCACGTTACGTCCAACAGAATACAACTTCAGAGTTTGTTGCGCAGGGGACGGTGTAATTACGCCCGACAGGCTTCTGTACTGTCATCCAGGTGATATTCCAGTCGATGTTGAACAGTATTTCCCACATCACGCAACAGTGCGACGACCCACAGAGCATATGATTAGATAGTTCCCGCGAGGTCAGACTGAGCGATGTGTCCCACCCTTATCGTCGCCCAAAATATGACCCTGGCCAACATCGATGCAGGCCAAGTGGCAAGTGCAACGTTTTGCCTAAGATAGAGAGCCTTGTCGATGTCGTCGAGAAGTCGAAGAAGATCCGGTGGAGATTTATGTAGCCGTGAACTTCCATCCGCGCTTATCCGCAGAATGAACAAGAGATCAGGTAAATATATCCCCGGGGAATGTGGAGGAGTTGATGAACGGGCGTCCAGCGTGGATCAAAGCGGAAAGGAATGCTCGAATCGGAACCCGATAAACCCGATCAGTAGTATGGAGGCGGAAGCGCGAGCGTTAGCCAAATGATGGGTTCCAGTGGATTGGCGCAAGCTGTATGGAAATAAAAGTAGCAGTAGTGTTCAAGTCCACTGTAGTAGATCCAAGACGACGGGGAAAGAAAGGAGCCACGCTTGTGGCATAAGATATCTTCGACCTGAAGCGTGGCACGGAAACCGCAGTGATATGATGTCTGTGGATGATATCAGATATTCTCCAGTGATTATAGTGACTTCAGTGTGGACCCTGTACATGTGAACAGGTGAGATACCGATCAACACAAAGAAGAAACCTCCAATATTTAGATCAGAGTTTGGCTATAATGCACTGGTAAGTGATTAATAAACATGTCACGCCGAGTCTCCCGAAATCGAGAGAGTAAGGAAAGATGCGTACTGTCATGATCCTCCGTGACATTTGGCAAGTAAAGACAATACCGGATAGAATTTCTGATGTCCCCAGATGGGGCTGAGAGAAAAGAATAAACATCAGTGTGCACCCTGTGAGCACACGGTGGTGTATATAGGTACGGAATAGTTACATATCAGACATCCAGGTACTGGACAGATAGTCCGGACCTAGACTGAATTTAAGCCCGAGACACGACACTCATTGCAAAATAGCAGTGTGGATTATAATATCATGATAACTGGGACTGGCTTCAGCGGTACAGGCAACCACTGGTTCGAGTCAGTGATGAAAGGTGTCGAAGAGTAATACCCTTGCGTCCCGTATGTTGACGGCCAGACAATCAGAAGACGAACAGCTCTCTTTCCATTTATCTTAAAGAAAAAAAAGAAAGAAAGGGAACGTAAGGAGTTGGACGAACCAAGGAACCACAATCCCATGAGAATGGACATCGTCGACGATAGACATGGTACACATTGCAAGTCCCAGTTGCATTACACAGTGCAGCAAGGAGATGCAACGGATAAGGCGTCCTGTGGTCTTGCAACAAGGCCTGGCAGGTTGTAACGAAGAGGCAGTCCTGTAAAATGACGATATAAAAGTGAGCGCAGTTTGCAGTTTGGGATGTCGAATAGTAGAGATGATACCCCACTTTCGCGCCGGATAACCAAAGTCATATCTGCAGAAAACTGCTATACAGCTGTAACACCTCGACGCGCACAATGCACATGGAGGCACCTACAGCAGAACAGCAGATCTCGGATACAAGATAAATACACGATTGAAGAATCATACATACAGCCACTGCCCAGCAACTCTGCGCACAAGCGATCACTCGTCGACACTCAGAACTCTCTTTATCGCCTCCTCCTCCTTCTCCCTCGCTTTTATTCTTATATCCTTCAACCTCTCCAGCCCAGCGTTGATGCTCCTCATGTGCACCTCCGCACTCACCTTCTCCCCAAGTAGCTGCGGCGCTGCTACCCTTTCTCTCAGCTCCTCCATATCCGCGTTCATCGCCTCGAGTGTCTGCAGCGCGCCTACCACATGTGCCAGCGCACGCTTCCTATATCCACCGACGTTCTTCAGCAGCCTCAGGTGCTGGTCAACGCCACGTATCCTGCGGCGGTTGCCACCGAGCTTGGTCCATAGAGCGGAGAGGAGCTCGGCATGAACAGAGGAGAGCGACGAGTCCTCGCGCGAGATGGCCTCTTGCAGCGTCGTAAGGTGTTGCTCGAGTCTGTCGAGGTTAGAGAGTTGCACTTGGGCTTCGAGGATAACGCGTCCGAGGGAGGAGGATAGGACGTCCATGGCTTGGGTAAAGGTTGAGGTTATGACTTCATTTGACTGAGGTGCTGAGAACGGCCACAGGGATCTCACGAGCGCATTCTCAGGCTTTGTGCCTGCCGCTTCAATAGCGCGCAAGGCGTAGTCATTTACAGCCATGACGCTAATATGCTATTCAGACGAGAATAATTTGGGGCATTGCTATCTGCGCACCTGTCGACAGCCCCGTTGATCTTCGCGCTCAGCTTTTGCAGTCCCCTACCAGTCCTCTTTGCATCGTCCACGAACTCAACCAACGAGTCCGCGAGCAAATCTCGGCTATTCAAGTCGCTGACGCGGACCAACGTTGTCAAGTCCGACGTAGCGATCTCGGCCTTTTTGATCTCAAGAGCCAGTCCGGCGCCGCCAACGGACTCGTCTAGTAATTGCTCGAACGTGCTACTTTGCATATCCACTAGCTTGGGGTAGTCCGCCCATCGAGTAGATCGACCGTCTGAAACCTGGCTCCAAGTGCATACTGACAAGCTGGATATACCGGGAATGATGCACAGGGGAGACATGACGGTGCGTATGCTGTGGGACATCTTCCCGACCACAAACGCCAGAATCCATATGAAGAGCAGCATGGATAAGGGAATACGGAGGAGGCGGACCGCACGACCGATAATATCGAGGACGTATCTCACCGTGAAGAGCGCGCCAGAGGAAACAGCATCCTCCAAGTGCTCCTTCGTCAAAGTATCTCTCGGGTACCTCTGGGAAGTTGTTTTCTGTGAAGGAGCAAGTGAAACGAGCTGTCTTCGTGGAGAAGCAGCACTGTACACGGCCTTATGCGCAGATCGCCGTCTTCGTGCTGATGGACTGCCCGGAACTGAGAGCAGCGAGGGAGCTGGACTTGCAGCTCTGACACTCCTTGACCTTGAGCTTCCACCTAAGCTCGAGATATCTTCCCATGCGGCCTCATCACCTGAGTCTGCCTGCAAGAAAGCGTTTGTTTGAATCAATAGAGACGCGTTCAGACTGGTAGGTAGCATACTTTGAACGATCTCGGCATGCGGGTTATCTCGATAGAATCTGCGCAGATAGTGTATGTTCACGTCTTCGGCTTTGACAGCGACGAGCTTGATGGTGGTAAAGACAAAGGAGGGAATGAGGAAGGCATGCAGATCTAGAGCAGCGCCACCCTTTCAACACGCCGCAGAAGCCACAGTGACACAGCATCACGTGGCATGGTGATACGGCAAGAGTCGGCAAGTCACACTCTTCCGAGATCCTCCAGCGCGCTCATTGTGGCCGCTGTCTGTGCTTGTCTATCGAGGCATTCGTTTTCGAAATGATCTGTGAGTGTTGAGTGGTGAAGAGGTAGCTCAATCCTCATTGCGATATGAGGTCCGTAGTCGAAATTCACGTTCAAGGAGCTAGTATTTTTTGTGCAATCTAAACTTAAGGGATGCACTGCTGTATTACCTTTGCATTAACTCTTGGCGAGAGAACCTCCAGGGCAATGGACGAGTTCGATTTTGTCAGTGTGCAGGGAATGTTAATCTAACGCCACGACCCTCGAGTATATCGTGTAATCAGAGCATTATTGTGGTGTCTCGGTCATTCCGTAGCGCCGAAGCATGCGTGTGGTGGTCAGAATAGTGCTCTATGACGCATGGACTGACTGCATGGACTGACATGCGCACCCAAGGTATGACTATGGCCTCGACACTTTTAACACGGCGAATGTAAGGAATCCACTTTGCTTGCCAATATATACGTCAAATGACCTTGCATTCATCTTTAGGTCCACGAAGATTAGTCCACTAGCCCGCGGATGCTGAAATGAATGTAGCTGACCTCAGCGAGGGGTCTTGCGACAAGTGTACTTCCCTGCGGCCAAGGAACCTTAAGCGCTTCTCTCGACCTACCGGGTGAAAACGGTCTTGTTAATTATCACGGTCTGAGCAGGAAGGTACGTGTCATATTTCAGTTACCATCAGCTTATTCTTGATAATGTGGGTTCATGGACTGTTTTCGCATACATAAAGGCTAGTCTGGAGCGCCTGCAATTAGACCACGTCGATGTTCTGCAACGTGAGTCTCTACATCCTATCATACCATCGGAACGCTTGTCTGACGACGACAGGCCACCAGACCGATGCCGAGACGCCGATATGACTGGGTGTCATCCTGATGTACTCTTGCCCAGATGCAAGCCCTCCCCGGCATAGTGAAAGCAGGGTACGTGCGATGGATTGGCATAAGCTCCTGTCATGCCTATCAGTGCACGTTCTCTGTTTGTCCTACATCGAGTTCCTCTCTAATTGAGATCCTCATATAGTCCACGCCTCTCTCAGAGTACGATGTTTACACTGAGAAGAGCTCAGAGCATATAAACAACAGTGTCTTCCCACATACTTTAGGTTACGCGAGCAAGCGCCGTTCATAACAATGCAAAATAACTACAGTCTGGAGGGAAGAGGAGCATGAGCTACTTCCCACTCTCAAGGTGAATGCAGTAGAATCGCGGTGCGAAGCCGAAGCTGATGGGTGTATCGTTCAGTGTCGGCTCAATCCCTTGGTCGCCTCCGGCAGGAGGCCTGCTTTCTCGGCCACTGAATGAGAACACTGTAAGAGACTCCTCTGACTGGTTAGTAATTTTCTAGTATTAACTCGCTTCTGACTACCTTCAACGGGTTCATCGAAAACTACAGGAAAGCACCGGGTACTCCAGAGGTTATCAGCAGGTACGTCGTGGCGTCCTGTGTTTTTGACATGGTGGGCCTTAGTTGGTCGGTTCTCTCTTTCTTTGATGTCATTTTGTACCACTTAATTCTGTCAAAATGTACAGGTGGAGTTGATGTGGGACCTGGAGGAGCCTTACAAGCCCACGGTTATTCTGGGTCGAACTTAACATTGAGGGTTAATAGGTTTTTAGTGCATGTCTTCATCGTGAAAGTATAGATACATAAGAAACTGTGACTTTCGTCGGTACAAACAAGCTTCATGACAATACAGCATATTCCCGACTTCTACACGGTCCGGCTCTCATCAGAATTACAATAAAACTACGGTCTTCATCAATCTAATGTTGGACCTACAGAGTGGTGATTGCTCACTGCTGTGACTACTAGCTCCGTAAATGGCATCACGGTCGGATGCAAGTAGTTGCAGAGCTGCGCAGTTGTATTGCAAGTTGTCTCTATCTACGTTGTAAACGACGTCTCCTCAATTCGACCGAATAGCGAGTAAGGGGTCTTCATAGGGAGACTTGTTCCCTTTGAGTTTCGAGTCTTTCGACGTGAGGTCCCCCGGTGTGGGAATCCTGTTACTCGCCGAACGATTGCGTGGCCCGATACGGCAGCACTTCTCGATTTGGATTTAGCAGAGGCGATCTCTCTCAAGTCCCACTTCATTGAGTATTCGATACTCGAGTATCACTTGTTTCGAATGTTCTCTGTATTCAGTATTGGCTCAGCCGACTGTCCGAGCGACAAGGAAACCCCCTCATCTCCCTTAGAAAGCCCATATAGACCGCCATTTACTGTCGAGGGCATCAGCTGCATCTCTCATGTCAGTTGCTACACGACTCCACTCTCTTCTAAATATTAATATATGCGATGCGATTGCAAGATGATCCAGCCCCGAAAAGAAAATCCAGGCTCCGAACATAAAATATAGCACTGACGTTCGGGAGGTCATTCGGGTGTCACGTACATCGACTGCACAGTGAACTAGCGATTAGTCTTCTTCCGATCCGGCACGAAGGCATCTATGACTCATTGGACATATGCGGTATGGTCATCTGCGAGCTCTGCTGAGCAAGCTGCACGTTCGGTACCGTGGACGATGAGGGCCTTGATGATTAAGACAGCCAGGGTGTATATAAGAGGAGGTAGTCCTCTCAGGAGAGTGTCCTCAGTCAATCAGATCCACAAGTAGAGCAGCCATGTCGAATGCCACTACGCAGGTGCGCAAGATGCCCTATGGTGAGTGTCGTACGGAAAGCTGCCATCAGATGGCTGAATGGGAGTATCCTTCTTTCAGTGCGCTTAGGCACGTCCGGCCTAAAGGTGTCCAAAATCATACTTGGAACCATGCAGTACGGACACAAAGCATGGCAGGACTGGCTTATCGACGACGAAGACGAGGCCGCGAAACATATCAAATTTGCGTACGTTCTGCACTAGACCGACCTAATCTTCCGACACTCACGCAAACTAGGTACGACCACGGCATTAACACCTTCGACACGGCGAACGTGAGTAACATCAAGTCGCTTGTTGCATATTGAAACTGATCGTATTTCAGACGTACTCCAATGGTCTGGCGGAGGTCATTCTCGGCAAGGCGCTTAAGAAGCTGAACCTCCCTCGGGATGAGATTGTCATTTTGACAAAGGTCTGATAGAATCTACATTTCTAACTAGTCGTGACTGATCCGCGACTATGATGATAGGTCTACATGCCTGTGGCCAAGGAATACAGTATTCCTTTGAGTGCTTTGCGGGGCAACCCAGATCAAATCGGTCTTGTTAACCAGCATGGCCTGAGTCGAAAGGTATGCAGCATACATGGGCCTTGCAATCCCCATGACACCGCTTATGACAACTGGATTTCATAGAACATCTTCGCATCCGTAAAAGCCAGCTTGGAGCGCCTCCAATTGGATTACATCGACGTTTATCAATGTAATGTAGCAGTGCAAGATTCTCCGGGACCATTTTTCTGATGAGACACTAGGCCATCGGTTTGATTATAATACCCCAATAGAGGAGACAGTGAGTATACTTATCAATTGTTATACCACCTTGTCCTGAAACAACTGCGACACAGATGCAAGCCCTCCACGATGTAGTAAAAGCAGGTTATGTGCGATACATCGGAATGAGCTCATGCTATGCCTATCAGTGTGCGTTTTGTTCATGTGTTGACCAATATTTTCATTGATAAGAGTTTCGAGCAGTTCATGCGATGCAAAGTATGTCTGATATACCGCCTAATTCACTCCCGAAATCCATTTTGACTGATTCGCAGATTATGCTATCAAGAACAATCTCACGCCATTTATCTCCATGCAGAACCATTACAGTCTGGTTTACAGGGAAGAAGAGCGGGAGATGTTTCCCACTCTCAAGGTGACCGCTATGGAATTGCCGCGTGAAACTGAAGCTGACGGGCGTGTCCGCTTAAGATGTTTGGTGTCGGATCAATCCCTTGGTCACCTCTGGCAAGAGGCCTCCTCACTAGGCCGCTCAACGAGAAGACCACAAGAGGCACCACTGACTGGTCAGAACTTTTCATAGTATTACTACGTTTGATCTGCTTCTGACCAGCACCAACAGGTTCATCGAGAACTACCTGAAATCACCGGGCACTCCGGACGTTGTCGGCAGGTATGTCATGGTGTGTTGTCTGTCATGGCAGGCCTTACTGATATTCCATGGCTAGGGTCGAGGAAATAGCCAAGAAGAAGGGTATTAGCATGGCCCAAGTTAGCATCGCCTGGGTCTTGACTAAGGAAGGTCGGTGCAGATACAAATTGTGGCACAGGGAATTATGCTGACTGATTGAAGGTGTGACTGCCCCGATTGTGGGGACGACCAGTCTCAAGAACTTGGAGGACATCATTGGTCGGTTCTCTCATTCTTTGATATTGTCCTGCCCTACTTATTTCTGTCGTAATGTACAGGCGGAGTTGACGTCGAACTTACCAATGATGAGATCAGATACCTGGAGGAGCCTTACAAGCCTACGGTTCCTCTGGGTCACACTTAACATCGAGGAGTTGATAGGTTTTCACTGTTCAGTGTACGTAGTTCACCATCCTTCGTCGTGGATTTATAGATACACAAGGAGCTGTGACTTCCGATCGTATGTTAGAGAGACGTTTGCCTCTGCGCCAACGTTCATAGGCATCACATCGCTCCTTAACGACGTGCGGCTGAGCAAGAAATTACCTCCTTCCGACTTATTGGACCCCTTGCTGTATACCAAGGGCGTTACAGGACTTACCGACATCACCGGGGGCGACAACCCCTGATATGGTATGCAAGGATTCCATCTGAATGTCTGGACCGCGCAATAACATGCATGAACGCTGACATCATGGTTGATTAGGCTACAACGGATTGGGATCCAAGTAAGTCATGCCTTCTATTGCTTGACATCAGCTAGCTCACGTCTGTCTTCTCCCAATCACCGTCCTTGGCACCCTGAACTTTGGGTTACGGAGGACATAGTTCTGTCCTGAAATAGCGATTGTACATCTCCCGGAAAACCGGTTGCCATCATTGCGGTATCCTAGAGGATTAGTCCATACTTGTGACTGCACAACAAATGAAGGCTTATATATTGCCAGTCCAGGCCGCGCTGGACGACGAATACATCCAGGTCTGCATGGTCACATGAAACTATACTTCCAGGCCTAACGGGTCTTCTTCTCCATACCTCTGAGCTCGAGGTTCAGGAGGATATGCGGCGACTATCTCGACGACTTGAAACCGCAGAGGCTTATCGCCTGTCCAGCCCACGGAGAAATTGGCTCCGGGCGTGGAGGGTGCGTGTAATTACAATGAATACAATGTTATTGACAACTGTGGTCAGTGAGAATGGCAACGTCTGATAATAAGGACCTACCATGACGTTGAACCCCGGCATGGAACAAGTCGGGTAGACATAGTCGGGAAGGTGTATTTCACCTTCCATTGGCTCCCTTGCCTTCAGCGCTTGTCCAGAGCCAGAAAGCCGCTTCCGCTGCTTGAGTTTCGAGCTTGTAAGGGCCGTTCTTTGTCTGTCTTCCGGTTTTCCCGTAATCGGATGAAAGATGTAGCACAGATGGATTGCTGCTAACTATCCTGACGAGCCTGGCTGTGTGAACGCTCCGACTGGCCAAGAGGCCTGGGTGTCTGAGATTGATACGGTCAGGAGGGGTAACGACTGAGCCTCTGCTGTATGACAGCCATCGGCGATTCGTAGACGATCCAAGGGAATTAGACCTACTGCCTTGACGATCTTAATAGCTACCATCACGACTATTATATTACAGCTGCCTCTATACCATCCGGTCTTCCAAGATTCAGAGTCACGTGCACAACAGCGCAGATAGCGTCCCCCCGATAGAAGACGGGTAGCAATGCTGCCGAACGTGCAATACTATAGCCTTTCAAGGTAACCCATATGGTCTGGAGTTCCGTTTATGCAGGTGATAGACATGCTCAGACGGAGCACAGGTTGGCAGAGGAGTAGTAGCAGAGTGCGCAGGAGGCTCCAGCCCTTCATCGGATGGTGTGCCCATTTCCGAAGCGTGGATCAAGAGGATTGAAGAGAGAGGCTTTGAGAGAAGCTACAGGCCCAAGAAGTACGGACACCCAGGCACAAAACAAAATAAAAAACAACTCGCATCTTTCATCAATTGTACAGAGAAAAGGCCGTTATCCCGAAATGCAGCACGGACACCGACACTTAAGAACAGTGAAGCATATAACAGTCCCAGGTACAGTATCAGAGAGCCCAAATTCAACGACTTGGCGATCGCAAGTCCTGTGAAACGAAATTCGAGGGTGCTGAGACATGTATCGCAGCATTAAGTAAATAGCATCACAGTGTGTTCTTGCGAGATACTGACAGCAGCCACGCGAATGCGAAGCCAAACAATATACAGTGGCCACCTGATCAGGACGCGTCCCATTGCAAAGACGCGACTGAGGCGCATCTCGCCGACCCGCTGCATCCAGACGATTCTGCTGCGATACTTCTTGAACTATGGCCTTTGCATCTAGGTGAGAAACAGTCATTTGTGCCCAATGCGACTCGCTCGATGCTGAAGGTCATGATCGCAAAAGCTTGTCGGCATTTGGCATGAAGCCAGCAGCCACAACCAGCGCACCCTCGCTTTTCGGCAGTACCACTGCGCAACCATCCGGCTCGATATTTGGCAACACGCAACAGTCTCAGTCTCAGCCTTCCAGTCTATTCGGTTCGACCGCGCAACAACAGCAGCCTGCCACCTCGAGTCTCTTCGGCGGTACGAACCAGTCCCAGCCATCTCAACAACCGGCAACGACAGGAAGCCTGTTTGGGAACACTTCCACCCAGCCTCAGCAGCCGGCAACAAGTGGTCTATTTGCTAACACTAATACTCAGGCCCAGCAACCAACGAGCAGTCTGTTCGGTAATACTAACACCTCTCAACAACCGACGAGCAATCTGTTTGGCAACACTGCCCAGAAGCCAACAAGCAGTCTATTTGGCAATACCACGACCCAACCTTCCCAACCCACCAGCAATCTCTTCGGGAACACTGCCACCCAGCAACCTACTAGCCTCTTTGGCTCCACCGCCACCTCAAACCAGCCGTCTTCCTCGAATCCTCTTTTCGGTGGAGGTGGATCATCGTTATTCGGAAATACAAATACTTTACAGCAGCAGCAGGGTGGCTCGAATTTGTTTGGGTCAGCGAATCAGCAGGGTGGAAGTGGTGGTGGTGGATTGTTTGGGGGGAGTACGGCGGGAGCGAACCCACTTCAAGCACAGGCTACGCTACCTTCAGGAGGATATGGGTCATCGCTGTTTGGCAATACCCAGCAGAGACCAACGACGTGAGTGTCCAGTCTTGTGTCATCTCGCGGTCTCGAGCGGCGTATTAGGACTCAATGGATTTACCTATTTCTATCTCGCTGTTCTCGACAACGAACTGGATTAACTCATTTCATGCAGTTTACAACAAGGAGGTGGAGCTCCACCATTTACCAAAACAACCAAATTCAATGACCTACCCGACCAACTCAAGAAGACCTTTGAGCAAATCGAGTGAGCACACACGTCTTGCCACCCAACTCATTCCTACTTGCAAGCCTACTTACACTGCTCTGCTTAGGGAACACATCCAAGGTCGCGTGCAAATTAGCAAAGGTCTCAAAGAACGTGACCTGACCGAAGAGACCGTTAAGGGCCAGGAGCAGATCCGCCGGGCGCACAAGGTCCCTATTCATTCCTCTTCCCCCAAGTTCCCTCGTCATCACTGATAATCATATTGTCATTATTGGATTATTTACAGGACCTGGTCAATGTCCTCTCCACAACGCGCACTGATGCTCTGCAGACCCGCGACCTGAAAGCCAAGGTCGACCAGGCCGTCCAGGATATGATCGTCACCACGCGTATCCTAGAAGGGTTCCGAAATCCCCAACAGCATGGCGCGTATCTCAGGGACCACGCGGGCTTCCCTCTAGAGTAAGTCAATTAGCGATCAGGTGTACTGGAGTTGGTTAATAGTGGAGCTGACAATTAATTGATCTTACTCGCTGACGTCCTGGCTGAAAATTAGGTTCTTTCAGCGCATCACGCACGAAATGAAGGACCGACTGCAGTGGTACAAATCTACTATCGAGGTATGTAGAATTTGATACGCTCCAGTCAACAAGCTGATAATCATACTGATGTGTGCGAATCTCAGCAAATTGAGCGCAAATTGGCATCTGCATCAACACAGGCTCAATCCACCCCGCAAGGTCCGTCCAACTACCGAGTCGTTCTTCTCTGACAGGAATCTGATGATGTTGTAGCTATTTCTGCTACTCTTGAGGCGCAACACGCCACGTTCATGTCTCTCGCCAACAAGACAGCGGATCTGCATAACGAATTGCAGAAGATCAAGGCAATATACACCCAGCTATGGAGAGCGAAGACCGGGAGTATGAGAGATCCGTTCGATGGGCATGGTACCGGCGTCGAAGTGTAGACGGGGGGCGCTGTCTTCGGTCACATTGATCAGTCTTGCTATTTATGCTATCTTTGCTCTTGTGTTAGTATCCGATCAACTCCAAGGCCCGATCAGCGCTCGTTACGTATGCTTGACTTGAGTAGGTAAGGTAGCGAGGAACCGCTCAATGTCATTAGCATCTTCATATAGCATGTGGTGCATGGCTGTCTCTCTCCCCAGAACCTTTCTGCACCATGGATGCTATCAACTTCAACACATACCTAGACAACCCGTACTATACAGCGCCTGCTGTGAACCACGGCAATGCCGCTGAGCACCAATATTCACTGGACAACAAGGGGCGTCCGTGGCTGGAGCTCAACATAGCCAACACTCACCACACCTCGGCCGGAGGCGTTCCACGGTTCTTCGACGGGGACGTGCTTGAGGGGTCGGTGGGCCTCGACCTCGAGAAAGCGAAAAGTGTCAAGAAAATTACGGTGACGGTCGGTGAATGCTTAAGGATGCTGCTAGATGCAACGCTCAGTTTCGACTGTAGCTGCTTGGCATCGCCACTGTGGAGACCTTTGACCCTTTGAACTTTGTTGAGATAACAGAGACACTGTGGGATCAGCGGCAAAATGGAGGATCTTCACGCTTGTCAGGCCATCGCTCTTGGCCGTTCTCTTTCACGTTTCCACATGAAGTAACCGTCAAGGACAAATCCAAAGGCCATAGTACTACCTACCGCCTGCCTCCGTCGTTCTCGGAGAAGGGGTGGAATGCCTCCATATCCATCAACTACAAGATCCTCGTGAGCGTGCACGAAGGATCCTTTAGCCCGAATGCCTTGTAACGTATTTCTTAGAGGCATGTTCAGCGAACGCTTTCTGATTAGATCGCGTGGTTGCAGTCTGGCGGCGAATTTGTTTGTCCTCCCAAAGACTGTGGCAAAACCCCCCTCCTCACATCGACGAAAGGCGTATAATGTGGCGGCACCGTTGCCAGGGCCTGAGATCGATCCTGAGGGCTGGACAGAGCTACGGCACGTTATTGTGAAGGGCATACCTTCAGGCTCGAGGGCACCCCAAGTGACATGCACGGTGCGTATGGATTCGCTGCAGTTTCTGCGTCCACATATAATGATGAGTGTACATCCGATACAGCTCGCGATAGCGAAACCAGTGAGAATCCGGAAATTCGATGTTTCATTCAGACAATCTAATCATCGTCTGCTTCTCAGCTCACATATGCGCTGGGTTCTCCCATCCCGCTCATCCTTACCCTTGCCAGCCCGGATGCAGAGGCTCTAGAGTCCTTAGCGGACTCTGCTTGTGTCAAGGTCGTACTCGAGAGATTCCTAAGCGCTGGCACGAAGGGCCAACTAGACGCATCCTCGACCAAAGATGGCAATACTTTAAAGGACTTCAGTTCGACTGCGGTTTTTTGGCCAATCGATGAACCTGAGGAAGGGGTAAGAAGGTTGCAAGGGGAGATAGATGTCCCGCACAATTTGCGACCCAGTTGCGCCTTCGCCACAATCCTCATCAAGGTTCGTAGCCGCCAGTCCTTGGACCTCGTCATTCTGATCTACTTTCAGTATGCTGTGGCGCTGCTACCTTTCCAGGCTCCGGGCTTCCATTCAGATAATAACAAGGAGACGCCGCTTGTGAAGCAGGAAGTGGCCATCGTGACCTTGAATGCCGACGGGGTTGTACCGCGATCCTATGCTCCTCCACCACCTTACGTGGGTGAAGAACAGTGTAAATTGTGGACTTGACTGACAGCAGACCTACAAAGCTGCTTTTTTCGTTTCTTTTGGAGATCCTGATAATATAGGAAGTCGAAGAGTTTGGGCGAGTTGGTGATTGCAATGCAAGCGTCGGGCTCGGGATGACATGGGACCTGCGTCCGGCATTCTTGTTGGGAAGAAGGACATTATTCTCCAGAGCGTGTTAGATTCTAGACACTATGAATCTTCCTCGTCATCGAAGGCAGTCAGAAGCAGAGTCTCAAATTGTTCATCGCTGCTCCATGGCGTACCGAATCCATTCATCAAGTCACTATCATTTTGGGGCATAGTCCAACTAAAGGATTCGGGTCTTCGCCGCGCAATGAAGACAAATGAATGATCTTCTGTTGCAGACGAGCCCAACCGACGCCAAGTCCTTGGATTGTCTATAGACGTAGACCGAATCATGACCGGGTAGAAAGTGAACCATATGCCGAAGGCATTCCAGAAAGGAGACTCTTTAGATAGACTTCGTATTTTGTATGAGATTATGATTTCAAGGTCATGCCGTGATGCAATAGGTACGAATGGAGGTGAAGACAATTCAATGAGGCTTCGCAACAGTGGGGCCAGTAATTCTGGAAAGTAAACCTACAAGATATGAGTCCACCTGACAAGCTAGGGTTCGAATTTTGGCGTCCCTACCAAATCACTGCATATTATCCGAGTCAAGTGTCGCGGATAATCGACTCCGTTGACAAACGATAATCCTAAATCAGAGGCTATTCTCGAGGCATGGTTTGAGCTCCCCCAAGGAAGAGCTCTAACCATCAATCCCGCAGATGTTGGATTAGGAGCGTCCCGGTGATTATGTTTCTCGATAGTCTCGCGCAAGAGAGGACAAACGTCAGGAAGATCAGTCAGGATGACCAGGTCATTCGGCGACAAGACTTGAGCAAGTTTGACTCCTAGAATGCCAGTGCCCGAGCCCAGCTCTAACACAACATTCTGCCTGTTGTTTTGAGCAAGGAAAGGAGGGTCGAACTCGTGCTTTGGCGAGCCTTCCATGTACGACAGCATAAGATACGCAGCCTCCCTATTATCCGCTCGTCAGAGAGGCCAGGTACACAGGCATATTGTAGGGTATTCACCATACTCGTCCTGCGATACCGTACTTCTCGATCGCATCCTTTTGAGAGTCAGCGTCCAGAACGGAGTCCAGCCCAGGTTCGCCGCCATCTGGCCTGCGCGATGGAAGGATATCAAGGTTTTCAGGAAAATTGGGATTGCGAGCTTGCTGCATCTCTTCTCCTTCCACTCCTTTTCGACTCGAATACGGGAAACCGCTCGAATCACCGGACAACTGTCAGGCGCCATCGCAGGCGCCACATGCACAGACGGTACTAATGGCCGTATTTCTACTCCATGTGATATCAATACACGACACGGATCCGGCTATGCTGGCTCCTAACGGACTCCGAAGCGGGGACTCCCCGCTCCCCACATTGCGTGCCATTCAAGAGCGCATATTGCCACCTATATGGACTCCTAACTAGCACTATGCCAACCCAGTCGAAGCCTGTACAACAACTGACACCGTTTGGGTATGCCTTGGCGGGGGCTTTGGGAGGATGTTTCAGTACGGCGTAAGTGACTTGGTTGGTTATCTTCAGATGCGCGTATTGACTGAGATCAAGTGTTGTGTATCCGTTAGACGTGTAGGTGGCGGCTCGCCATGAGTGTGAATGCTTGAAGCGTTGACACGGTAATGTTGTAGAGCGAAGACCCGCATACAGGCTACCAACTCGGAAGGGAAGGGAAAAGACAAGCGCGATGACCTATCCATGTACTCGATCCTTGTCCGCATTCTGAAAGAGGAGGGGATATGGGGTTACTACAAGGGCTTCACAGCGACGATGATCAACACCTTCTCTATGCGTACGTCTCTTCTTTTCGATATTTCCCCATATCCAGCACTGACTGGACTTGCCACACATCCAGAATACGCATACTTCTTCTTCTACTCCCTCGTGCGAAACTCATACATCAAACGACTATCTGCCAAGCTTCCGAAAGGCTCCAAGGCTCCTCAGCTCTCAACGGTTGCCGAGCTCATCTTGGGCGCAATGGCGGGCGCTTTAGCCCAGATTTTCACTATCCCCGTTGCAGTCATCGCGACTCGTCAACAGATTGGGCGTTCATTCCAGTCGCAGGCTGCAGCGAGTGGCCCTTCGCAGCCTTTGACTTCCTTACCTTCTGAGACGAAGAAGACGTCAGAAGACGTATATGACGACTCCTTCTTCGGCATCGCAAAGGAGATTGTGAGAGAGGAAGGTGTTACTGGATTGTGGTTGGGTCTTCGACCAGGCCTGGTGCTCACTGTGAACCCCGCTATCACTTATGGTGTCTATGAGCGAATAAAGAGTGCAGTGCTATTGGCGAGGGAGAAGGCTGGTGGTGATACCAAGATGACGCCCGGTCTCAATTTCATCGTCGGTGCTTTGAGTAAGACACTAGCCACAGTTGTGAGTTCCATCAGCGATCCTGTTCCGCCATGACCAGCTCATTTGTTTGGACAGGTAACGTATCCGTATATTATGGCCAAAGTACGCATCCAGGCCCGAACGGCGGACGAGGAGACAGCTGTCGAAGAGCACCACATCCCGCCGCCCCACAACAAGCCCCATCACGCGAAAGACAAGCACGCCGGCGCTCTGGACGTTCTCCTGCGGGTATACCGGAAACAGGGTTTCGTCGGCTGGTATCAGGTAAGCGGCCATTCCGCTGAGAGGCTCTACGGCTGCTCATAGCTTCATGCAGGGCATGAGTGCCCAGATCACGAAGGCCGTGCTGTCGCAGGCCTTGTTGTTTATGTCGAAAGACCAGTTTGAGCAGTGGGCGCTCGCGATTATGGTGTTCTTGTATGGTCTCAGAAGGTCGTCATAATCACCGGGACTCGTGTACTGCACATTTGTAAGCGGATCCCCACGTACATTGCATGCTTTCACCCGTGACTTATATGCTGTTAATTTCCGCAGAGGCTCCTGTATATTACTCTTTTGAAAATTTATTAGACGGTCACGTCGTACTCCAAGCATTAACATTTGCAGGGCTGGAACCCCTGCAGACCGATCAAACAACTGCAGGCTCACCCTCATTTCCGATCAGATAACGCGTCATATATCGGGCCTGTCGTGAACGTGTTCTGCACAGACTACTGATCCATGCGAGCTGCACAGCACTCGATGAATCTCTGAATTGCAAGATGTGGTGATCTTACGTGCCTGTTTACGTCGCTGGAGCACCGGTCGCAACGTGCTCTCGTTCGAGGACCGTATTGAAAGCTGAGAAAAGTAGGTCTGCGCCGAGCGAAGCCACTATCAGCTCCGAGAAGCTGTACTACTGATATAACTTTCGTAGGTCCGTAAGGATGGTTATGTGATTTCCTGGAAAAGACGTGATACAGTGCCAGATAACAGTGTCTGGAAATGTCCTGTCCAATGAGTTGACGCAAAGTTAAATAGACTTTTGGCAATGTATACAGACAGCGCTATCTCATTGACCGGGTCAATGGTGCGCTGAGTTAATGGACCTCTGCCGATACACGATATAAGACGTCGAATACGAGTTAGGGTGGTCGAGCGTTGAGGCTACTGCCCGATCGGGACGTCAAAGCCACTTTCCATTTAGTGACGTTGAGTGGCCACCTCGACCGAGCTACATATATTAATCTCTTCCTTTCTTTCGTACCACTATCTGCACTACACAAAATTGCATAGACCGACTGTAAGTGTTTGCGTCTCATCTATCAATCTTCTCCGAATAACAGCGACCGATGTCATGCGCCTGTCTAGGTCCGAGCTTCAGTCAACTATAAATTGCCCGTCTGAGAGCGGCGACCTATCTTGACTTATTCCTCTATTTTACCAGCGCTCAACAGGCCCAGTGACGACTTCCCTTAATTATCGATTTTATTGCAAGGAACCGCAATGAGTCATCACACCGTTACGGCTCACCCTGCCGGGGCACTGGATGGACTCGATGACCATATTATTAAACCGACCCAGGTCGATGCTACGACGTACTATGGAGACAATGAGTACCACACGGGTACTCGGGCAAGGACTTTTAGTCATGTACGTGGCTTCTTTCGCCGATGGTAGCGCTTCGTCTCATGCAGGCTCGGCAGTCCGAAGTGGGCGCACATAATCCCAAGCGTCGACCCGCTTTTCAGGAAGACTGGCATACGAGAAGACGGAGGATGTCTCATGATGAGAAGCCGACAGCTCCCCGTAAATTCCTGATCGACGTTGAGGAGACCATCCGTGTCATCCTAGAGCAGGAAGACACTGATGGTGATTTCCAAATTAGCATTACGGATGCTGGACCTAAGTTGATGGCTTTGGGGACTGCTACGAGTAATGGTTACAAGAGTTTTGACATTAGAGTGCGTCATACTTCTTTTGTCTTGCAGACTAGATGACTCATATCGTCGGCAATACAAAGGGTACCTACATGCTTTCTAATCTGCTGCAAGAACTCGCACTGGCTCGGGACCACAATCGCAAGCGTATTGTGCTAGACGAGGCTCGTTTGACTGAAAACCCAGTCGACCGTCTTTCCCGCATGATCAAGAACTCCTTCTGGCACTCTCTCACTCGCAGGATTGACGGTGATGGCCTTGAAATTATCTGCGCAGATCCCAAGAACAGAACAGGACGCATCCAACCTCGTATCTATGTGCCCTATGGAGAGCCCGCCATGGCAGAATATTACAGGCAGGTCGCGAGGGACAAGCCACACTTGAACTTAGATGTGCAGGTGTTGCCACCGAAGCCGGATGATCCTGTGTTTGTGAAGAGTCTGAATTCCAAGCCTGGTATTCTGGCTTTAGCGATGAATGAGGTGGATGATGGGAAGGGTGGCAAGACCTTGAAGGGTATCCCCTTTGTCGTTCCCGGTGCTCGGTTTAACGAGGTGAGTCTGCAACCAGCCGCAAATTGTAACCCGATTACTAAGTTATGAACAGCTCTACAACTGGGACTCCTACTTCATAAGTTTGGGTCTACTAGTGGACGGCTACGTCAATATGGCGAAGGGCATGGTCGACCACTTCATCTTTGAGATCAAGCACTACAATAAGATCCTCAACGGCAGCCGTTCGTACTACCTCTGCCGCGCCCAGCCTCCCTTCCTCACCGACATGGCTCTCCAAATCTATAACCAGCTTGACCGCTCTGACATGGACTCCAACCGGCGCTGGCTCAAGCGCGCCATTCAAGCCGCAATCAAGGAATACCACACAGTCTGGGTCGCGGAGCCGCGCATAGACCCAAAGACCGGCCTGTCGCGGTTCAGGCCTGATGGATTGGGCATCCCGCCCGAGACGGAGGCGACGCACTTTACGCACATCCTCGAGCCGTACGCGCGCAAGCATGGGCTGTCTGTGCTCGAGTTCAGCGAGAAGTACACCAATGGTATCTTGAAGGAGCCGGGACTAGACGAATACTTCTTGCATGATCGTGCCGTGCGCGAGTCGGGCCATGACACGACGTACCGTTTTGAGAAGCGTTGCGCGAACCTCGGCACGATTGATTTGCAGGCGCTGTTGTACAAGTACGAGGTTGATATTGGGACGGCGATTAGGGAGGTGTTTGACGACGAGCTCGAGCTGGAGGAGGAGTTTGATTTGGCACCGTTTCCGGTGACCCCTGAGGCGTATGCGAACCCGTACCGGGAGAAATCGAAGAGGCGCGCGCAGAGGAGCCAGGAGTGGTTCGACCGTGCAGAGTGGAGGAGAGGCATCATTGACAAGTATCTGTGGAATGAGAGCAAGGGGCTGTACTTCGACTATGATACGGTGCAGGAGAAGCAGAGCTTGTACGAGAGTGTCACGGCGCTGTGGGCGTTGTGGGCAGGTTGTGCAAGTGAGGAGCAGGCGTGGAAACTTGCGTAAGGGTTCATTGCCGGCAACGCTTGGACTGTTGAGCTGATATAATGTGCAGAACGGAATCCTTGAAGAAGTTCGAGGTGCTGGGTGGTCTTGTCTCCGGTACCGAAGAATCCCGAGGTAAGATCTCGTTGGACCGCCCTAACCGACAATGGGACTATCCGTATGCGTGGCCACCGCATCAAATCATGGCCTGGGTTGGCTTGGAACGTTATGGGTACCTCGATGAGGCACAGCGTCTGGCCTACAGATTCCTCTATATGTAAGCGCTTCAACAACTTTGTACGCGAGAAGTGATGGCTAACTCGTATATCACAGGATGACGACCGCATTCGTGGACTTCAATGGAGTCGTGCCCGAGAAGTTTGACGCTGTCAAGCTCTCACATTTGGTGGACGCGGAATACGGGAATCAGGGCATCGACTTCAAGATGGTTCCCAGAGAAGGTTTCGGTTGGATGAACGGTACGCATCAATCTTTTGCTTGCTTAGGTGCCGTCGTCTTGTTTACACTCCGCCTATCCAGCCGCCTACCAGGTCGGTCTGTCGTTCTTAACGACGCACATGAGGCGCGCAGTGGCAGCTTGTACAAGCCCCGAAGTCTTCTTCAGAGGAGGAGGCGCCGCTGCGGGACCTGACTCGGCTGTTGGAATGCAATCCGGCGCTGCCCAAGATCCTCTTGGCCTGGCTATGGAGACCTTGACCATGTCGTCGCCTCAGCCCTGAACGGCTCCTGTTACGATCTTTCGGATTTCAGCACACTCACATCGTTAACCGCTAATAATGTGGTGATATATTGTGAAACCCTCCGTTTTGTGTATAGATGCCTTACGTTTCCATTACCTCGCATATTCATTTCTTAGATGTATCAATTCTCATCGTGAGCCAAGCAATGTTCTGCCTAGATAGTCATTTTTCTCTTGAGCGCAATGTACAATGACAACCCCCAAATCTATTTCATTTTTAATCTTTACATGAATCCACGCATATGCGCAGTAGTTTACATGGCAGTTTTGCACAGCAGCATTGCAAGGACAGCATCAAGAAAATATTAGAGGCGCAGAGATAGGGGAGCGAGGGCTACTTGCGGAGAACAACCATCCATCTGGTCAGTAAATGAGCAGTATATAGCCCAGCTTCCCAAGAGATCATGAATCTTTCCTGTCGCCACCCCTCCAGTCCCAGTTTATCTATCGCTGTTGTTCTGAGACTTGCATCAGCTTCGAGATCTTGAACGTGTCTATCGAGACGAGCGGAGTAATCAGCAGAAATATCAAATAGAGAGACAACCCTAAAGGCGTTGTTCTCGGAAGTCAAGAGCTCGAGGATCTTGTGCATGGAAGTCGTCAGAGGGATGGCAGTCCGCTTTGAATCATCCAATCGGTACTTCAAATCGGAATCTGTGCCTTGGTGATGACGAGACAGGAATGGGAGGACGCATAATGTAAGTTCCTTGCTCCATAACCGCACAGAGGGGTCCAGAGTGGTAAAATTGATGATAACAGTCTGGTTCCTTTCACAGACACTTTGCAGTGCACGGACGAAAGACTCTACGTGAGCGCAGGGAACCCCATCAAGGGTCAGCTCCAGGTGGGGAAGACTGCTGCCAGCTAGAGGGTGAAAATTCCTGTCTTCTTCAGAAATTCTAGCTGTATATGGCATAATCGTGTTATCCTTGTTTCGTCTCATGCGTGATTACACCAACCTGATAAGGGTGCCGGCTGCAAGACGTTAGTTCGGGGAAGAGTGGGTGGATATATGCGCAGTGAATTACCCTATAAAAGATGTGGGGCAACTGGGAAAAGGAAAACCAACATAGCGCAGCAGACCAGAGACCTTTATCGACTTCGAGAGTGAGCTCGTACAGGCCCAGAGAAAGAGAGCCGCGGAAGAGAGCTGGAAGGTCGTCGAACGCGTTTCTCAGTTCAATCTTGCCAGAGACCACGTCCCGCAAAAGAGACTCGATTGAAAGAGCAAACGATCTCTTTTCAGTTCTACTGGCCTGCCTGGCCAGCGCGACATACGAGGCGGGCCAGACTGAGCGCCCCGACGGGCAGATAAAACGAAGCAAAGCGAGGAGTGCGTTGTGAATGGCCTCTTTCGAGTTGATCTCGGACCTTCGTTTCCGGAGTGGTGCAGATAATAAAGCAATAGAATACACGGAGAAAAGGAGAACAACCAGAGGTAGGAGTCGCTCGTGGAGATGCGAAAGGACCGAAAGTCGAGAGCGCCGGTAGACAGACAATGCAAACCGAAGGAGGTCCTCACCATCCACGGTCCAAGCTGTGATGTCCATAGCCAGGTTCGAATATTTCAGACGTCGCTGAAAGGAGAGCCTTCGATGATATACAATTTCTATCCCCGCTCCATTTTGAGAGGGTTCAGATGTATTTGTCTGTGTTTGCGCGACATAGTGGCGTCTCATAGGCCTCTCGCTCGGTAATATTTGAGCTATGCGGCTTTCGATCTTTCATTCATCAATATTCCATTTATGTTGATGACTCTCATGAATTCCGTTTTCATTACCGTGCTGGGCGAGTTCGCGCATCTCTATGTTCTTCGAGCCAGAGTGCTCGACGAGTCCTAGAGAGACACCCGGGACAGGAGAATGGGCCATCTATGGGCGTGACAGCTTGTGGCACCATGCAACTTGAAAGGTATCCGCTCAGTTAAGGATGAATTGATGTTATTTATATCGCATCCGTTATAAACGCGTCTCTGTTAGCTTCCGCAAGCACGAATTCCTCGCACTCCTTCCGACTCTTCTTGACATCAACGAGCGCCAAGAACACCGTACTCAGCGTCCCCCTACACCCATTCGACTCTCTTAGCACCCACGGACTGAAGAACCTGACACTAACACTCACAAGCCAAACAAAAACGCGAACGGCATATTATCGTTGCTATTCGATGCAGTGATAATCGCCGAAGAGACGAATGGTCCTATGAACGCAGACGTCTTGCCCATCTACAGAGTCCCTGTTGATAATCTGGATATGGGAGTGGAGGGGTAGCGTACCACAGAGAACAACGAGAAGAACAGGAACATTTGTGGAAGCGGGGAGACCTCGCTGATCATGGTCTGGCTATATGCGTACCACGGGCAGACCATAAGGCCATAAAAGACTTGGTAGGCCCTGCCACCAGACAAATATGATACATTGCGTTAATTAAGAATGATTGGAAACGAAGATAAGAGGCGGAGGGGACCCCCTGGCGTACCAGATCTCCCAGACATGCTTGAATCCGAACTTGTTGGTGTGGACGCCGATGAGGCCCCATATCGTCAATATCTATCATGAAGCTAAGCTAAAGGGAGGGATATAAGACGAAGTCTGGGGACGTACAATGATCCAGAAGACATTGAATGATAGCATCTTACAAAATGTGTTAGCCGCGAAATAAAGAAGCCAGGGAATCAAGTACATACTGCTTTTGTAGAGATATTGAATCGCTTCTGGACTAACCAAAAGAGGCTGTAATAAATCCAGTTTCAGCCTTCCTGATTGCAAAAAGATCGTGTAACTGACTAGATTCCGAGGCCCTGAGCCACCAGACCCACGATCAACAGCAGTGTCAATTGGAGCGTTGAGTACGAAACAACACTGTTTCCTCTCAGAAATCTGATTTGGGAAAGAAGAAGCAATACTTACCTATTCTGCAAGGTGCCAATGACGGTGCTAGAGAATATCATCGTCCCTAACCGCCGCTGTCACAAGCTTGTGTGAATACTCACACCGTAGTATTCAAGACGTCTCCCCTTTCGCAAACAGTCAATACGGGTGAACCTGGGAATGAAGAGGAGACGACTAACATCAAGAAATAAAATATCAAGTACAAGAACGTCTGCTTAAGGCGCATACACTCCCTCAGCGCGATCCACGTCTGCTTGAAGCCCACAGTCAACAGCGAAGCTTCAGGCGGGAGCGCTAGTCCTGGCCGACGTTTCTCAAAGAGAAACCAGGGGATAGAGCACAGCACTGCCGTTCACCCCAATTCAATAAGCGATGTTCACAAGATACTTAGATTTTAGGACACTCACGCCATACTGCTCCAGAGAAGGCAATTAACACGCTGAACGCCTTGGTATTATTTTCTGTGCTAGCATCGGACTTTAGGCCCTTGAGGATACCAACCATAATGGCAAGGATGACGACCTCGCCGGCGGAGCAGACGGCGAAGGCGACATTGGAGATGCGATTGCGGGACATAGATTCGAAGTCCGCATGTTCATCTTCGCTTTGTGATCCAGGTAATCTGGGGTTAACTGAGAGAGTAGGGCAATGGAGGTTGAGAGACACACGTTTTTGTGTTGTCTACGACTTCAACGGTAGATGCTTGAACTTCAGGGAGGTCGCGAGCGAGTCCAGGAAAGGCGGCAGTCCAGAATGTTAGAGTCATCTGACACATATCATGAATGAAGATTTACTACGATAAGAGGCCATCGTAGGTCATACCTGATATGTTATTACTGAACTAATGGTTTATCATCCGGTCACTATACTGCCTGCTGAGATCCGACTCACGTCCAAGGATATACAGAGCTGTGCCAGCCTTCCATTTTGATGGATCTTCGACGCCTAGCCAGGCGAAAGATACGGCCACGGCGACAATTGTCCAAAATATAAGGATATTAGGTCTATTCGTGCAGTTTCGTAAGTACAATAAGGATGGATACGTTGAGCAGTAAAGACATCCCTCCACCGTCCATAGTCAGCCCAAGCACCGATGACAATTATCAGAACTGCTTGAATCGCGAAACTGACGCCGTTGGTGAGGAGGACGATCGAATTGACTGACAATGTCAGGACCAGTAAGTGAAAGTAGAGGGTATATAATAAATGTGCTGACTATCGCGGACTTTCCCCATGAATGGCAACACACAGCCGCCATCCCCACAGGCAGTCGTAAAAGGAGCCTGGGTCGGGTCATAACCGGCCAAATACAGCAGGTTTTGGAATTGAGAGGGACCATAGTTGAAGCCTGATAACCCATTGTTACCCTGCCCGTGAAATTCAGCACATGGCATCTATTCATGCTACGAAGACATACAATGTAGTAAACATAAAAAGACCACAGCTCCAGCCGGGTGGTTGTCCAGTCTCCGCCGCCGCGATTGCCCAGAGACGCGATGCTTCTGGTGTCGTTGACCTCCTCCGGGAGTTTCGAGTCCACCTTTTCAGCAATTACTTCGCTCATGGCGGCGTGTCGTCCGAGACAACAGCGACAAAGCAAGACACAAAATTTTGGCGCCAGAGAGGCAACTCCATCGCTCTCAACGACATGGGTGATGTCAAAGATAAGATAGGGGAGAATGCAAATATTATACAATGAGCCCAATTATTTACCATATTATCTAATTAAAAAGTTAACTGAGGAAATGACGTCCAAAAGTACCCGGCAACACCCGGTAAACATACTCAACTGCAATTCACGTCGTGGACGTTGCGGACGACAGTGAGCTCGGATGTACCGCGCCTTGCCTGCGTCTAGGCAGGTCGTAGTACGCAATGGAGGCGGTTGCGTGAAGATAGCCCGACGGGTGCGCTATTTTATGCTTTAATTGTGACCGAGTTAACGCATGCGTACAGCGTCTTGCGACCGAGGCAGAGGCCGCGCCCCAACCTCCGCTACCCAAGAAAAAGACGGGAATTGTCCGAAGACTGGTTTTCTACTCGACTACCGCAACCGCCACATTTTACATCGGAAGCGTCTTTGTTGCGTTCAAGGACGAGCGGTACTACGATTTCTTCTCAGAACGCGTCCCGTTTGGCGCATCGTCCATTCAGTATGCGGAAGATCACGACTGGGACAGCTTAACAGTACAGAAGGTGATCGATACCGGTAAGCAGTGGGCCGACAGTGTGCAGAAGAGCGTGTCGGGTGCAGCGAAGGAGGCTGGGCAGCAAGTGGAAAAGGCCAAGGAATCTGTGACCACTGACAAGGCCAAGGCCGTCATCCAATCTACAAAGAGTGCGGCCTCTGAGCGTATCAAGTCTGTGACAAATACTATCAAGACCAACATCCGGAAGAGCGAGGAGAAGGTCGTTGAAGGCAGCCGGAGTACTACAGCAGCAGCCAGGCATCAAGCCCTTCAATTCTCTTCGGAAGTGGAGGAGCTCGTTCGCCAGGCCGAGGCTGCCCTGGCTGGCAAGCCAGTCGAATCCTTACCTGAGGCTACCACGACCCCCAACCAACCTGCGGTCTCTCCGCCAGACAATGTTCCCTCTTCGGCTGCTAAGACGGAGAAAAAGATCTATGAGGCACCCCTTCCTCTGGGCTTCGAACCGCCGCCCGGTTTCTCAAGACCTCCCCCTCCTAAGACGCCCGAACCTACCCGCGAACCTCAAGTCAAGCCCTCTCCTCTCCCTCTCGTCGCTCCAGCAGTCGCCGAACTCCAGGTCTCACAGCCAATCATTACCCACCTCGCGTCCACCATTGACAACCTCGCCTCTTACCTGAATGCCAGTCCCAGCGCGGCGAACGAGGCCCGAGACATCCTCGACAATGCCAAGACGGATTTGACACAGCTCGTCAGCCATATGGAAAAGATCAAGGAGGAGGAGCGGACCCAGCTCGAGGCGAAGTTGGATGAGCAGACACGGGAGTATTCCTTGAAACTACTGGAGATGGAGATGGAAGCGCAGGACAAGCTTGATAACCAGGAGCAAGGCTTCAAGCAGTGGTTCGAGCAGGAGCGGCAGAAGTTCGTCAGAGCTTATCGGGAAAAGCTTGAGAAGGAGCTGCAGACTCAGAGCGAGATAATCAATGAGCGGTGAGTGCGATATCCAATTCTTTTAGTTTTGTCTCTTCATCTTGCTGTATTATCAGCCTCAAGGAGGAAGTCATTGCTCAGGGTATTGAGCTCCAGCGCCGTTGGATTCGGGAAATAAAGGTCCGCGTTGAAGAGGAACGTGGGGGCCGCTTGGCCAAGCTCGACACCCTTGCTGCGAACCTCAAGCAACTGGAACGTGTCGCCCTTGATAATACTGCATACCTCGACGAGAACCTGCGCGTGCATGCTCTCTGGTCTGCCCTCCGTGCTGTCAACCATGTCCTGGAATCGCCTGCTCGGAAGCCCTTCCGTGAGGAGCTACGTGTTCTGAGACACGTCGCTGCCGCAAAGGAGGATGAGGTGATCGTTACTGCTCTTGATGTAATTGAGCGGACGGACACCCCTGACGTCGGTGTTGAGCCGCTTCCGGATCTCGTTACTTGGTTCACGACCTCCGTTGCGCCTCGGGTTACTTCCGTAGCGCTTGTACCTGACCAAGGTACACCTGGTCTACTTGCTCATCTTGCATCCCACTTCCTATCGAACTTTACATTCAAGAGGACTGGTTTGGTACAGGGCGATGATGTCCTCAGCGTTCTGGCAAGAGCTGAGTACTATCTCAATGAGAAGGATCTGGACAGTGCAGCTCGTGAGGTAAACCAGCTGAAGGGCACGCCTAAAGTCCTTGTGCAGGACTGGTTAGCGGCTGCGCGGCGTAGATTGGAGGTTCAGCAGGCGTTAGAGGTACGTGCTAGTCGCATCACAGTTACTTGTTGAAATTGAGCACGATCTTGCTAGGTTGCGGAGACGGAGGCAACATTAGCTTCACTGCTTGTTGTCTGAAAAATTCCACCATAAATAGATCTGACAACGGACATTTGGTGCTACATTACGCAAAGGCAGCCGGTTCTCAGAGGCGTAATCATGGTAAGCCGAGCGCGTTAATAAATAATGTCCAAATCATATCCCTGTCAGCGGGACAGCGGTGTGCCGTTCGTAGGTGTGCCATTTGCATTTGCAGCTGCTAGAGCACATTCGCAGACGACTTGCGCTCTCCTGACCACTGTCTGGACGTTGTCCGTGTGCTTACCCCCAGGAGTCATTGGCCCTCTGCTGACCTTGACTAGTCCAGGGAAGATCGTGGCCCCTACTCGGTCCGGCTGGCCTCCTTCACTCTTCAGACACCTTTTGATGAGCTCGATTTGACGGGGATAGAGTGCACTACCAATTTCGGGGACAAATGAACGGTAAAAGGCGTCCACGGTTCCACCAGCACTCGAATTCGAGCCATGGAGCATCCGGGAGAACTGGTACCCTGCCTCAAGGACGGGTAAGAAGGCAGTTGTATGTGATCCGTTATTTGAGGAAAGTAACTGGGCAAGTGCGGGCATCTGTTCGCTTAAGATATTCATGAGCATCTCTGGCGAACAGGCTTCGACTGCTGCAGAAAATGTCTGACGACGCCAGACACTCGCGACAGTTGGATCCTCTGGAAATTCACTGTGAGATCAAGGCATCCCGGACACGACATATGCGCTTACTTGCAAAGAGGTGTTCATGGATGCGGCTTAGCTGAATGTTGGCTTCAGTCGAGTCTGTCACGATGAGGCAATTTATTATGCCTTCTGATATTGCCTCTGACATGACGTGTCGCAGGAGGTTCTGCACCTGCATTCCCGTAGCTATGCCGGCCATGGGGGGAGCCTCCCCTTGCATCAAGTCTGACATTATGAGATTGTGAAGCTGATCTATGGGAGCGGGTGGTGCCCGAACGATATCGGCGGCCCAACGGTTTATTAGTCTTTCGAGCTTCGAGGCTGAGTTCTAAAGGATGTCACGGTTAATTCACCCAGAGCAGACAATCGTGATACGCCTGCCTTGATCGAGAAGTCATCAACTGAGCTGCCTCCTTGGTTCGACCTCGCAGCAGCTTCACGTCCACCTTCTAGAGTAGCAATGCGTGCCCTCAGCAATGCAACCTGCTTCTCCTGTTCTTCTAATTGTCGTCTCTGTTCTTCGACTTTCTCGTGCGCTATACGCTATAACAACATTGTTATTGTTTCTGCTCGAGGCACAATTGAAACCTGACATACGAAGTTCGTCAACGCATACCGGTACTGCTCTCCCGAGACCACATCGTGCTGCGTGTGATGTTGTGGATGTCCAAATTCCATATTGTCACTTGGGACTCAGTCTTCAAAAGGATGGGACGAGTGATCCAAACTTTTGAGACCAAGGCCAGTAAGAGCGGGAGACCGGCGCTAACCAACTCAGCAAAGGCAACACAGGTTTACATCGTGAAGTCGCGAGGCAGTAAAGCGCCACAACGTTGGTGCCTTATATAAATACAGGAACATGGCACGTTAGAATCGGATAACAAGTCAGGAGCTCAGACGCTCAATTGGGAGGCGTTGTACAGGCTCCAGCGCCACCAGCAACTCTCAACCGTCAGTACTTAGTACTTAAGCTTCAGCTTCAGTGACTATGACAGTGCTGGGAGACGCGCCCTAGTTGTACATAGCATTGCATTCTCAATTAATCAAGACCAGAATCAGATCGGTTATCAAGACAGATGGAAAGTAATAAGCGGAAGAGCTGCCAACATTGAACAATGATGCATAAATCAGATGAACTTGTAAATTCGATAGCGAAATGTGGAGGTAGATGCAGTTTCAGTATTCGCGAAAGTGCGCAGAGCAGTTGGGAAACCAGGAGTAAACAGCAATAAGCTAGCCATTGGAGTCAATATTCACCGTTACGACAAAGTCCAGATAATGTGAAGATAACGAGAAAGGGCTAGATTTCAAACATGAGTTAAGACTATTGGTCAGGTAAAGTAAGGACAGGTATCATTCTGCGCGGAAGAATCAAGGGAGATATGAGAAAATGAGCCAACCAGGCGCACCGTTAAGTGTATACAACGTTCGATAGTCTTCTTCATTTCAGGGGAGACGGCCTTCAGGACAGCGGTACTGTCTAGAACTGAACATGCGAATACTCGTCGTCAATGTCAGGGATCTCGGGAGCATCACCGAGGACATTGCTAGTAACAGGCCTGAACTCTAGCATTGTCACGATGTCCTCGATGTCAGATCCACCAACAGCGGTCTTCGCGACAGGGAGAGCCTCCTCCTCATGAGCCTCTTTCTCGTGAGTGGAAGCCACAGCGTCGATCTCCTCAGCAAGGTTAGACTCAGAGGCGATCTCAACCTCATGTTCGGGTGAAGCGTGCTCCTCCGGTGTATTACTGGCCTCAACCGATGGCTCGATCTCCAGTGCCACGACAGTAGATTCAATCTCTTCTGCTGCCGGCGCGATCTCTTCATCCGCGGGTTCCTCTTGCCCCCCGGCGTCCTGCTGCAGCTCCACCTCATGAACTTCGTCCGCCGGCGCTTGAGCTTCCTCGACAGCATCGATTGGCTCCTCGTAATGTTCAGCTTCCTGCGCGTGCAAAAGCTCAGAAGCCGGCGCTTCCGCTGCAGCCTCATCTGGAATGTGCTCCTCCTGCGCAGACCCCTCAAGAACCTCCTCATGTGCCAGCTCCTCGACTACCTCCTCTTGCACTGGCGCTTCATCCACCACCTCCGCGTCCTTACTTCCCTCTATCACATCTTCAACCTCAGTCGACCCCGATAGATCTTGTGGATGCTCAATCTGATGCCCATTCTCGGGATGCTCCGCTGCAGGTGCCTCCGCTGCCTTAGCTATTGCCTGTTCCTTCCTCGCCTTCTCCCTAGCTGGAGCAAGACCCACACGCATCTTCGTCGCACCCCTAGGAGCGGGTGCAGCACCTCTCGTAGCCGTCACCACGGGCTTCTTAGGCGGGCTCGTCACAGGTGGAGCCGTCCTGGCCTTGGCGACGGAAGACGCGGTGGGTTTGCTGAGCCTTTCCGACGCAGCACTTGCGATTAGCGCAGATTTCTTGGTGGGCGGAGACTTGGACACCTCGGAGGCACTCTTCGACTTGGCGAGTGAAGCGGCCGTAGGGGCGTAAAGGCCCGAGCCAGCAGAAGGCGTCTTTGGTCTGCTGGTAGGAGCGGTGGGAGTCTTTGAACGAAAATTGCTGGCACGAGAAGGAGTACGGGGAGGCACAGCAGCGGTCGACCCGCCCGTATGTTGCGCCTTGACAGGCCTATGATAAGAGGGAGGTGGCGAGCGGACAGTTGATGCCCTGGGAGCAGGTTTGGGAGTATTGGCTGATGGCTTGACCTCGGATGTCCTGGAGGACTTGGCAGGAATCTTTGTAGCAGAAGGCGCAGTACTTGGCCTTCCACTGCTGGCAAGCTTCTTCTCAGGAGATTTGGCTGGAGGAGGACTGGTAGCCTTCGGCGGCGACTGTGGTACAGACACTGGAGTGCTATTCTCTGGACTCTTTGGAAGCGAGCGAACAGCATTCAATGGAGGTGAGAGGGGTGATGTCTCCTTGACAGTAGACTTGGGAGGCCATTCCCTCTTCTCCTTGATCTCAGTAATCGCCGCATCACCGGTGTTCTGAGACTGTACGCTAGAGCTCCTCGATGGACCCGACACTACCGACTGACGCTTCGTCTGCTGTTCAAAGCGCCCAATAAGATTCGCGACGCTTTGACGCGGTCGCTCGTCCGGCAGCGGCCTGGTGATGGATGTTACATGTCTCGAACAACCCATGACAAAACGGATGAACGTACATGCCCAAGTGTTTCCAATATGCCCAATCTTCCTAGCTACGACTCGAGAGACCAGAATATGCGTTTGAGGATGACGAGGACGTGTTGTACTGAACTTGACTAACGATACACGATACACAAGGCTGCTTTTGGTAATCACATCGCAATTATTTACGAAATAGTTTTGTCACCGGTGTCGATCAGGCTAATAATTTACTTGATCTAGGGTTACCATCCACTAATTATAAAGTACTGATCCACGCTTGAGATACCTTATGACTCCACCGACTTGGCATTGTAGAGGACTAATGAAGTTGGTCAGTGTTGGAGGACACTAATATGAACAACCGTATCTATGCAAGCTGCTGTGGACATGCTTAATGCTAAGATCGAAGGAGATGAAATGAACAACTACACAGATACGATAGATGGAAAAGTGTGGCAGAGGGATGCGGGACAGATACATAATAGATTTATTGACTCATGTAGAAGATGCAGTATTACGGACGGACGGACAAAGTCTAAGTCGATGTGGCGTTGTGCTACCAAAAGGGGGGGGGGGACCAAAGACAAATAGTTGTAAAAAGATGTATTTCATTCTGACACGCCAAAGACCGTGCTAGTCGCAAGGTAATGTCTGTGTAGATGTTCCAAGCTCTACGATGCCTCGTGTCACTCCAAGTCAAGTAGGAAGTATGTAGAATTATTCGAAAGTTGTTGCTACATAATCGTGGTTGTATATGCAGATCAAATCAGAGGCTATGACGAAGCCTTCGCAGATTACACCGCATTCTCCGACGCCATCGATACGGCTTGTGCTGCAACAGGTGCAAAGGCCACATCGCTAACCGCAGTGCTATTGTACACATGCAGTTCTAAGAACTCCGGCAACAACCCGACGGTCGTCTGGTTGCTCACCATTGCACCTCTCAAATTGAGATATAGTCGGGCTGACTAAGTCCATACACATGATTTATCAGTAGCTATATTCAGAGTCCAAGCGCAGACGGTGCTTACCATGACGGAATACGTGACTGTCAGCCATCTGTCGAAGATTACATCAATACCGTCCGATATTTCCGACCGACGCCGAGCAAGAGAGAAGTAACGCACAAATAACCCATCGCACTGATAGCTCTGCTAGGAAATGCCGCAGTCAGGGTGATCGTCAACAATGCTGCAACTAAGTGATCCGCGGCGGATCAGTTTGAGATCTGCGTGGATCAGGAAAAGTGCATCACCGAAGACTCTGTAGATGTCCAGAACCGCGTCAGTTTCTTGTAAGTAAAAAGTTGCAGAACGATGCGACTGACATAAAGAAGTAGACAGTCCCATCCCTTACAAAGAGATACAATATAGGGGCGAGCCTTGGGAGGTTGTGTAATTCCAAGAGCTTGTCGGGTAATCCTTTTGGATATAGCGTCACGATGAAGTTGATGAGGGTGAGAAGAAAGTACATGACTTGAGGAGGACACTAGTTCAGCAGCGCTTTAGGATCTGAACTGGACAACTTACATGTAACAAACGCTACTAAGGTCCTTCAGAATAATATGAGAGTAAGTAAAATCATGACGAAGACAATATCGTACCATGATCCAATAGCTAGCCTAAGCATCTCCGGATCGGGCGATTCGTGTGAGTATGAACATCCCGGGAGGCCGAGTACATTAGGTGAGAGCGGAAGGGGTTTCAGGGTCAGAACGGCCGACACGATACTCATCTATGTTGAGGTTTGGTAAGTCTAAGGTATAGTGAACGACATTCCTATACTGACGGTGGTTTCCGCTATGTAGATAGACGTACGAGGCTGTCAACCAGGGTCTTTCACCGTCATCAATCGGTAAGCTCTTACCAAGGTATAGCGTTCCTACAAGCGCAATAGCTGCGATATATTCATGGCGAGCAGGAGTAATTCCAATCAGCCAGGAGGGTACAGTAAAAATGGCATTCGTACCTTTCCATCTACCATGGTATAGGGCGTACAATCGGATAACGAGCAGGGCCTCAGCGAATATACTTGTCAGGACCGGGCCTGAACTGATGAGATCTGAGACGGAGGGACAGAAACATCAGATATTTACGAAATGTGCTTACAAGAACCAATAAAATCGCCAGTGCTTGCATCTTGGGAACCCAAAGAGTGTCAGTAGTGTACCCATTAGCACGGCATGACTACGCCGATACTGACAACTAAGGTACCCGGCGTCACCGGTGAGCGCCTTGAAGCAAGAATACGGGCGAACTCGCCGCTGATGGGGCATTCATATTTGTATTGACTACTCTCGCAGTAGTAAGTCCACGTGCTGGCCGTGTCATTAACATGCGACAGCTCACCTACAAGATACATTCTAGCAGGACGTGTCAGAATTTTGGCAAGTACCTACACAGATAGACGCGATACACACATCATATTGACTAAGGTGAAGTATCGGACTATGATGTACAGGCATTTAGGGATCGTCCATCGAGACCTGGAAGCGGATGCGGGGTTCAATAAATCAGCTCGAACCGCCCTTGGGTGAAAAGCCGCAATACCTCCATGTAAATTTGATCTGTCGTATCTGTGAGACAGCGATGGAAGTCCAAAGAGACTGGCGTACCTCCCGGTCCATAGTAATGATAATCTCATACACAAGCCATGCTGTGGCAGCAGCTGTGATGATTCGCGTCAAACGCAATCGACAAGTCCCGTTCATTCAGTATGGACACTAACCAGCGGAAAGATTAATCATAAAATTATCATGTACAAGCTGGATGTAGGCTGCCACAGGAGCCTTCGCCTCAGACGACATTAGAAGATATAGGGAGGACGGGGTAGAGGAAGACGGGGCTCAGCATAGATCCGGATTTGATCTCTCCTTATATTAGGACACCCATCCTCGAGACTAGGAACTCGGTCCTGGCATAGTGTGCTAGAGACGGGATAACGGATAACATAGCTTCGGAGATAGAGTGATCACATCAAGCCACGAGTCTCTTGTAAGCTTGAAGGAGGTCCTTGACTCGGGGCAAAGTATTCAAAATTTAGCGCCGTAGCTGTTCACTGCTGTGCTTCAGAACAAGCATCAAATTAGTACTCATTGGATGCGCTGAGTATTAGCTAAGACAAGTACTGGCAGTAATCGTGCTGCTCAGAAGTTCAAAGTCCAATGGATCAGTGTATATCTTAGATGAGGAGCAACACTTTCCGGAAATACGATAGATCAGATACTATACGGGGATGTAGCAAGTGATGTGCATATATGCTCGCACCTTGCTGAAACCCGACACCATAGTCTGCGTACGCACTATGAAACGCAGCGGAGGATCGGCAGTTGCATTAATTACCGCGTCCAGCGAAAATATTTCTTAATATCGGTCCCGTGTGGTCACTGAGAGATACGGTGCGTATTGCTCATCGGGGGTCATGAGGCCAGCCATGTCCCAACTGTATCCTGCAGCTCAGCCTCGTAGCTGAACCAGAAATGTGTAGCTCCTTCTATCCTTTCGATTCTCAGAGCCGCATCACCACGAGCTCTCTTGAGCTCTTCAGCCCATGTATCGTATTTGCTGATGCCGGTGAATTCGTCCTTAGTGCCGTAGACGACCAACACATTTGCGGCAGGGTTGTGTACTAGCGTTGCGAGGGCATTCGTATACGTGCTCGTCCTGAAGGCCGTTAACCAGCCTCTGGGTCCAAGCGGATACGATAGGAGGAGGTGATATGTTTTGATTGGAGAAGGAAGTATTGGATGGAGCGATGCGATCAGCGACCCATGCGAATAGCCCTATGGAGGTAGGCGAGTTCAGTGTACCGCCATCGCAGCGAGTCCACACTTACAGCTATCAAGACATGCTCGACGCTTGACACCCTACCTATAAGCCACTGAACCAGGTCTCGCAAGTCTTGTGCCTCGCTCGAACCAGTGAAGGAAGGCCAGCCAGAGGATTTGCCCACTCCTCGAGAATTGTATCTCACAACGTAGTATCCGGCACTCACTAAGACCCTTTCCAGACAGCGAAGGGTACTGAAGATGAGTTTTACCCACAAACACAAGATCCCTCAGAGACCAATTATGCCATAGATAGCGCGACAAACGCACGGATCGTCCTTGCTACCACCAAGCCAGGACCAGGGATGCAGACAAACAGCTATTTTGCAAGGATCGTCGGGAACACCGGAGGAGGGACCCACAGCATCCGCATGAAGAATCGTGCCAGAAGGAAGAGTTATAAGGTGGTTTGTGAATGATTCCAAAGACATTTCAGGATCGAGGACAGGAACAAGCTTACAAGGAAAGCTGTGACACTGCCCAAAGAGGTAAGATATATCCGCAAATGGAAGCCATGCGTTTGTGGCAAAGTGGCTCGTAATGAGCGCGCTACTCTGCGGAAGTCTATTACCTGCACTGGACAAATAACTATTGTGGCAGACAAGTCAAGAATCCGCTCAGGCTATCCAACACCGCCTGCTGAGCGCTCTTCCCCGCATCCAGCTTCGAATCTGCATTAAAGACACTAACGCTGGCATAGCATCCGTCTGTCCCCACAACATCAGACTCAGTGGGGAGGTGCCGGGACCCGCAGTTATTCACATCCACTGGTAGACCAAGAGCGCTATATACCCTCGACAGCACGAACTTGAAGTCTGTCGCGCTCGTACAATTCGTACTCGCTCCCACGCCTGGGTAGTTAACGTTCAAAGCCGTGCCCGATGGAAGCAATGGACTAGCTCCTGACTGGATAAGGGTATTAACGAAGCGCAAAGATGCTTGGGCATAGATAAAGCTGTAATCGCCCGCTTCCAGCTCGGTGTAAGACCGTTCCGATCCGGTGGAGGCGCTGAAAGCGATAGAGGGAATACCGAGTTTGGCACCTTCGGAAGCAGCACCAACAGTCCCAGAAAATTGTGTCGCTATCCCGAGGTTGGCTAGAAAGGTGCAGATAAATCGCTCAGTCAGCACCTGAGATTCCACCAAAGGCAGTTACACTCACTGCCAACGTTGGGTCCGGTGAGGACAAGCGAAGGTATTCCACCTAGGTATACTGAAGAGAGATTTTGTATGCCGAATCGAACGGCGTCCACTGGGTACGCATTGACATACCACAGACGCTCTGTAGGTGCATCAGAATAACCACCTCTCTCATGGCATAAGGACGGGTCCAAACTCACCGTCAGTCGAATTATGTCCTTCAGCGGGCGAGCCTGCCGGTATGCTATCGAACTCCCCCGGTTCAGTCAAAGGCGTTGGTGTTGTCGAGCGCGATCCTGTCCCTGACTGGTTCTCTGCTGGGGCGGACAGAAGTACCTATGGCAACTCTTAGTAGAACGCCCATAAGCACCTCAGACGAGGTGTATAACGAACGTTGTATCCAACCGCAGTCGTTTCTTCGTAGAATGCCCGTATGTTTGCCTCTGCCCCTGGTAGCGGTGATACGCATCAATCGATACCAGGACTTGGCACTGGCAGGGTATTACAACTCACAGCCGTCATCATTGCTCAATAGCAAACTAATCCCAGACTGCCGTGCGACTGGCGTAGCTACTACCGTCGTCAGTGCGGATAAGACAAGGACGCCCGCGGCAGCGAGGGGAGAGCGAAGGATAACCATGGTGCCAGTACTAGTGTTCCCAGAGATGATACGTTCATTGTGTCTTCATATGTAAACCGGAGCACCGTGCTTCGAATCGTCATATGCATGGCTCCTATTAATATTGCTGTTGCATGGTGCTAGCGGTCTCCATGTGGTTAGACGTCAAACACCGGGCCAATTAGTAGCCAAAGTTGTATCATTCTGTAACGGTCAAGACTGTCCCATGCTTCATGAGCCGCTGTAGTTAGTAGTCTCTGTCTTATCAACGCAGTAATCGACCCATTGCGAGTCCCTCGAGCTCGAGCTCGATCTCGTCTATTATTACACACTCTTGCACGTTTGCAGATCGTGATCATAAAGCGTGCATATGGGCACCTGGATCAGATTTAGAACGCTGTTGCATGTGTATGTTGAACGTTGAACGTTTGTCTTGAGAACTCCTGCTGTATCTGCGGTCGTGCGTTTTGAGCAGCATATCTCTTTAAGCATCGAACGAGTAGGGAACAGTGCACAGATACATGCAGATGAGTCAAAGAGAAAATAAAAACACGAACGAAAGCGAAAGATAGGTCCGACTGTACAGTGCATTGAATTAGTCCTTAACGAAAGATGTTCGCCGTCACTCGAGGAACGCGATCTCACTCAGCCTCCTACTCTCATCATTCTCAATCCCCCTCATCTCCGTCATAATACTCCCCCGATTGTGCATCGTCGGGTTCAGCGGCGCCCTCAATCCCACACCAGGCCGCCTGCTGTTCGCCTCGTCGACATAATCCGAGTGTGGCCGGGCAACCGCCTTGCGGTGGGCCCCACCGAAGCTAGATGGTGGCGGGTTGTACTCGGTCTTGGGACGTTTATGCTTCTCTGCTCCGTTGAACGCACGCCGTAGGTTGGTGAACGACGACTTGAGCGAAGGACCTTCCGAGTCAGATGACGCAGACGACTGCCATAACAAGTATTAGTGCATGTTGGATATCACGACACGACATATCCTTGCCTTCTTCCCGAACAAGGAGAACGGTTTTCGTCGCTCGGACGACTCCGACGGCGTCATGCTCGACGACCTCGAGGACGCAGGTAGGTTCGGCAACGTCTTCCTCTCGTCAGGCCGCCCCCGCCGGCCGGAAAGAACGCCATGCTCATCATAGCCAGCCCGACGCTCAATCTCGGCAATGCGTTTGAACGGAGAGAACGATGCCTCCTGCGAAATAGTCGGAATCGCGCCGTCAATGGGTCTATAAACATGGCTATTCGATGGCCGTGGTCGCATGCCGCGTATTTCGACATCCTTCGGCTGCGTGGGCGACGTCGGAGACGGGAGGCTGGAAGAGGCAGAAGGGGCATCGGAGGTAGAATGCGAAAGAGAGGGAACTTCGGAGGAGGAAGTGTGGCGAGTGCTCGTGCTGTTGCTCTTGTTCAGAGCTGGACGTGTCGGAGAAGGCGTTAAAGGAACGTTGAGGTCGGGCGAAGGCAAAGCAGGAAGAGCCTTGGGAGTAGAGTTGGTAGGGGTGCCGGATGTCAAGGCGGTATGGATAGGTGGAGGTGGTGGTTTCCTGGAAGGTGCAGGCGGCATCCGAGCAAAGCGCTCAGCGAACGAGCCGCTAGTATTTGGTAGGATAGATGAAGGGAACGATGATAATTGGGTGGGCGTAGAAGGCGAAGTGGGCGATAAAATAAGGCGCTCTGAGTTGTCCTCAGACCTAGACGTACCCACGAGGGTCTGACTAGGTTGATCTTGATATTTACCCGTGGTATGGGCCGCTGAAATAAGGACCATTCGAGACGTCGCGGAGTCGGTGGAGGCTGAGACTGACCGTGAAGAGTCCGAACTCTCTTGATTCGCGAGCTGCCGCTCCTTGGCCTCGTATTCTTCGCGGATGAGCATGGCAGCAGTCTTCTTGCCTCGTCCGGCTTCGTCGTCGGACAGGCTCTTGACGTGCGTTTTCTGTTGGTCTCTAGCGGCTTCTTGGGCAGATAGGTCGCGTGGAAGTGCCGGTAGCAAACCACGCTCTCGCAGCGCTTTCTCTCGCAAATCTTTGTTCGTAAACGAGTTGGGGAGGGGAGGGGCAGAATTCTGGCGATTATGGCCGGTGGTGTGTTGTGGAAGGGCACCAGAGACCCGGCGGCGAAAATGAGTGGTCATCCGCTTGAACACACCGCTTCCATCACTGGCGAAAGCGTCAGTACATTGGAGAGCCGGTTAGCACAATGAATGTAAATTTGAAGTGCGGCTACAAGTTGAGGCCAAATAAAGGGTCACAGCGGCGAGACGGATCTCAATCAAGGACAGTGAACGACCGACAATACTCACTATTCATCTGGGGACGCCCCCGGCTCTTGACTAGGGTTACGGGTTCGTAGTCTGCTATAGACGGAGCGGTTAGCAGCGCTGAGAGGGCTCAAAATGAGCATGATGAGGAGCGTGCGACGAAGTCGATACGGCTCTCCAGGTCAAAATACCAACGCCCAGAAGGACTAACCTAGATGAATCAAGTACAGGTGACGCATTATCCGTTCTCGATCCGCGCTGAGCATCGTTCCTATTGGTTCTCCCCCTCTCTTGACGCTCTCCCCTATCTGCTTCCGGACTCTGGCGGCTAGAACTAGCAATGGCAGGGTCTTGTGACTCAGGCTGCTGGTCGACCTTGCCGCGTTTAGAGTCCTTGACTGCAGCGGTGGCGAAGCGAGTCCGACTCGCGCTTCGAGCGCGCAAGGCGAGACGTTTGGGGAAGCTAACAGGCGGAGCACCACTGCCACTGGCAGCAGTGTTTGCGTTCAAGTCCGCAACGGATGATGATCGAAGCCGATCGTGCATCCTGAGCAATGCGATTCAAGCGGCAGCAGACGGAGGTGACGGTCGCGCTGCTCTTACAGCTGAACGTCGCTGGTGTCGCAAACGGTGCGAAGCAACAAATAGACACAGGTTATAAACTCAGGCTGTGTATATGGGAAAGCAGCAGGGGTAGAAAGGAGATATAATTGGTCGCCTCGAATTCCGTTGCCTACTGAAGTCTGGAGCGGAAGAAAATAGCAGCGGTCTGGTCGCGATGGCACGCAGCCTGGGACCAAGCCTATTATATAGGGCCCCATGAGAAGCAACGGAAAATGCAATAGGGTTGGTCAGGGAGAAGGATCAAGCTCAAGGACGCGGACAAGTGTATGGAACTCATGAGCGCCCGAATCAAGCGTCACGCATGCTCCGCTCGGTCACTTGACGGCGCCTGCTCTTGTTTTCCCACGTTTCACCTACCTTAACAGGCCTGTGTTACCTCAGTCTTCGATGTTGTGTGCTGCAGCGTCGACGCTTTTACTGCGAAATATTCGAGTGCGTTCTTCACAACAAAACCGTAGCCGATGTCACTAGTCCTGGAAGAATCTGCGCTGAAGTCCCCATTAGCGCATACACCTACTCCAAAAGTGCACTGGCGACCCATTCCCCGCATCTTGGATCATGAATTCTGAGCGAAGGTCGGCGTCCGAGTACGCAGATTTACCGCCGATTCGCTAGGTCCAGGCATTGCGCAACTGATTTCATTGCTATGAGTGCAGACCTTTACATTTGTACCTGAGCAACGCAGATTGCTCGTATGTTAGACTGCATTCAGAACATGTACGGATGGGGACGCACGACGTCCTCGGACTCGGAGGTAAAGCGGACTCCTGTGCAGTTTACCTAACTCCGCACCCATGCCGGCAACTCTCCGCAATTCGGTGTCCAACTGGCCTCTCATCCGTGACGGTGCACAGATCCTACCCTTTCATCATGGCATGAACTTACTCCTTCATTTCCTACTACCCTCCCTAAGGCAGGGCGCTGGAGACTCTAACGCCAAGGCTGCCCAATCGAGTTCACCGCCGGTACCGGTGGTATTAGCATTGACCTGCTTCGAAACTCAATCGCCAGAAGACATGTGGTCGCATACAGGCGGATTCCCATATTACGCCTATTTCGGTCTCCACCCATCCTCCAAGTCGGATCAGGTGGAAGCTCTGCGCAATCAAGTCTTCGAAAAAGGGTGAGCGGTTTACACACACTGCCGGGTGCATAACCAACCACTGCCTGGGTTCCTACGTATATACGAAAGCGTGAGCGAGTCGCCATGGGTCTGTAGTCCTGCTCTCATCTTATGTGGGACTTAGGTCTAATTGTGGCGTTACTTTTGAAATTCGTAACACCCAAGCACCGTCATAGCGATCGCGAGGAGTACGCGAGGAGTATCGTCCTTGGGACAAATTCCCTTACGCTCTCAGCCCGAACATCGAGCCGCAGAGTAGGCTATATGACCATAGTTAGTCTGGGCAAGCTTCTGATTTGCTTGTTAGCACGCTATTCGGCGATTCCCTCTGCGAGGCCGAACGGTTACAGCCCGAGCATCACTCTCGCGGTGTCCTTGTCATTTTAGGTTGAGGGAGCTGTCACACCCTCGGATTCATCGCGCGATGTTCGCTGAAATACCGGTCCCAAGACGTCATGTATTCTGGGATGCATCTACCTGGTTGCCAACGAGGAGCCAGGAAACATGAACGCATGGGAGAAATAGAGAAACTGCGCCGCGCAGTATTCACTGTCGCTTACCGAGTAGTTCAGGCAGCGGTGGCGTGTCTGTAGTAAAACAGTCACGATGACCAGGTGCCTCAGTACTAAACACGATCACATCCTTGACGAGATCCGCCAGTCGTACGTCAAATGTCCTGGCCATCACAAACACAGCGATACGCAGTTCGAGCATTGCGAGGTATTTCCCTACGCACGAATACGTCCCTATGGACGATATGCATTCAGTATTTGACCTCACGACAGCGACGTAGGAGACCCACATACCAGCAGAAAACGGGTTGAACGCGTCCTTGCTTAGCGTGAGCTCAGTTTGGGACAACCAGGACAACCACCGTTCCGGAACGAACTCATCGGGTCGGGGGAAGCACCGCGGATCTTTGTCAATACAATCAGGGATGATATATGATATCCGCCGGGATTCTTTTGCGAATCACCACGACGACCATTTACTTACCTCGGTGCAAAGCATAAGTAGGTGTCGTCACCGTCGTATATTATGCAGGGATCCGCCTCCCTGCAATTACGGCGCCTTCTTTGTGTGTCATTCTTTGTACACCACTGAGCGCTGAGTACTGGGGGGGAACAGTCGCAGAGCTTCGTTACTGACGCCCTCGAGGAAGGGCAAGCCTTTCAGCGAGGAAGGCGAGATTTCGTGAACGGTGGGCAAAGGGTCAAGGTCCTGCTGCAGGAGGTGGAGTTTGGCGGGATGTGTGGCGAGGAGAAAGAAGATGTTGGTGAGCGGTCCAGAGGTGGTGTCGCTGCTTGCGAAGATGGCAAGATCGGAGTCGTAGACAAGGTCTTGTTGATTAAATGGGGGGTCCTTCGCGCGTTTAGAGTCGTCGTCGACGAGGTAAGAAAAGATGTAGGGCAGATCTTTTTCCACTATGAAGAAAGTAGTTAGCTACACTCCTTTCACTACACAAATTACCATCTCACCGTTTTCCGCTCCTCCAACTGCTGCCCACACCACTTCACCCACTTCGCTCTCTGCCGCCTCACAATCGGAGCGGTCCGAAACAACACAAACAACCATGGCACACTCAATAGCACGCCAATCAACGGCTTCATCGTGAGATACTGCTTGAATACCAGATTGTCCGCGCCCTTCTCGGTCATGATATTAAACGACTCGCCAAAGGTGAGGTTAGTTGGGAAATGAGCTCGAGGCTATGGTTGAGGATGTGGAGTTCGTAGGCACGGAGAGCTGCAGGAGATGTTTAGGTTAGACGGGATTTCGGGTGGGAGGAGCACTAGGCAGATACCTTTGTCTGTGAAGCCTCTTTTCCAAATCTTTCGCCTTTGGGAATGGAAGGTTTTGTCCCTTGTTAACTTCAGTGATGAGTGAGGATAGTTAATGCTCTTGACACAGGTGCTCTTGTACCCATGGACGTCTTGCACAGCCTCTGGATGACATATCGAAATCTCTCTCGACCCTGAAAGAGGTCAATCATAGTAGAGCATGGCATAATCACGAAGATCTACCCACGGATGCAGACTCGCCGTATTGATTGTGCAGCTCTTTGACTTGCTTATGCCATTTGTTTCCCTTAGTTGTCTCCTTCAGGCACCAGAAGTTAGTCAACTTGGCAGAAAACGGCCCAGGATAAGCCCTTAGTGGGTGCAACAACATTCGATAGACCAGCATCGAACCGAAGAGACCTGCCTGATACCCTGTAGTCACGAGAAGTACGGGTGCAATTGCATTGAACCATTACAAGTAGACAAATTTTGATAATGCCAGAGATATCATGCACCGTGCCAGAGAGTGGTAAGTCGCGATCTGGGGTGCATACTTGTCCTACTAGTCTCCACGGACGAAGATCAGACAATGGGAAGATAGTCCAATGACGGTCGACACAAGAAACAATTAATTACCGGTAGCTCGGAATCGGGACATTCTGAGGGGATTGAAGAACTCCATGTCGACGGGGGCAAAAATCAACATGAAGGATTGAAACGTGGCATGATTTTGTATCAGTGCCGTTGTTTAGGTTTCAATCATGAGAGTCATTATCTCGGGACCCGCGTTTAAGAAGGTTTTGCGCAGAAGGCCTCCAAAATACGCAACGCCTGGTTCAGAACCAAGTTATATGGAGCATATAACACCTATACAGGCCTTCACGCTGTCTAGAGAATGATCAATGAAGTGTTCAAATGCCAAGATCGACATTGGTACGATGTGCCCGATTTCGATCACGACGTGGTGGCTGTGCCCCATCGGCAGAAGCCGATTGATGTGGCTGTCGTGTGGCTTGAAGATGAAGCCTCTTTGACTTCTATGGCTGACTCTAAAGTATAGACGACACTTCTTCTTTCTTCTTCGCTCGGATTTATAAAATTCATTACTGGGCACCATCGAACTGTCGAACCTTAGTTATCAACGGACAATAATCGGGCATCTTCTGGTCACCGGATCGATAGCCCACTCCTATACCAGTACTTGCTAAATTCACTATCGCACATATATGATGTCGAGGTGCGTGATCTTCCCGTCAAGCTAAGTATCTAGCTCTCACCGTGTACATGAAGATTGCTGTCACAGGCTGCAACGGTCGCATCGGTCGGCGCGTTGTTCTCCTCGCTTTGAAACAGGGTCACACTATTGTGGGCATCGATAGTGCCAGCATACCTCGAGCATCTCCAGAGGAATCAGAGATAGATTTTTTGGCAAACACAGCTTTTACCTTCCGTCAGATAGACGTTCGAGAATATGACCAGGTAATTGACGCCCTGAATGGGTGCGATGCCGTCATCCAGCTCGCGGGCCAGCCGAATCCAAGCAAGGATAATCCTGCAGTAGCGCACAACCTGTAAGTTCCTGGAAATACTTACCATACAACTCACATTGATTGCAAGGCACATGCAGTAATGTCGTGATAACCTGGAACGTCCTGCAAGCAGCTGCAGAGGTACGACGATTGGTTACTTTGGGGTACAGAGGTTTCAGTATACCTTTTGTTAGCTTAATATCAGACGAATAGCGCAAGCATCATCTGTCAATGCGATTGGGATGGTTTTTAACGAGAGTCGTCGTTTCCGTCAATTTCCGATAGACGAATCTCATCCATGCGAACCCGACGAGCAATACGGCTTGTCAAAACTGTGAGTAGCATTGATCTGCACTTTGCACTTTATCAGAGTATCATCTAAGAGCTTATCCACAGAATATGTGAAATGCAGGCTGACGCCCTCCTCCGTCGGTACCCCTCCACCCGCATCGCATCCCTCCGCCTCCATTGGTCAATCCCCACGCGGGACTACCCTACCCGATTCACCCCCAACCCCGCACGCAACGCGGCTGATTTATGGGGATACGTTCAGGAAGACGAGGGTGCCAAAGCGTTTTTACTGACGATATCGCCCGAGAACGACAGCAAATGGTCGGGGCACGAGGTTTTCTTGATTGCAGCACCTGAAACGAGAGGAATGCGGGAGGAGGAGGCCAGGGACTCGGATGTGCTGAAGAAAATGTGGTGGCCGGATGTACCCTGTAGAGAAGGGTGGAGACTCCAGGGGAGGGCGAGTTTCTTTGATTGCAGCAAGGCTGAGAGGTTGTTGGGATGGAAACATGCACCCGCATAGATCGCGAGTAGTAATCAGATACCAGAATCCATATATCCAGCTCAGAACAAGCCCCTCACAGAATTGATGTCGTACCGAGGGTATTGATTGAGCCAACGCACTGTACAGTCTTGTGCTGCGACGGAACCTAAGTGGTAATGCTGAATTATATATATGAAAAAGAACACATTAGACCTACAAAACGTTAGGTATAACAGGATAGCAAAGGATAAAACGAACATATTATCCAATGCCACGGATCCTACAAAAGTTCTTCAGCAGTCACCCGTTTCTTGGGATCAAGGTGTAAACATCGCCGCATAAGTGTCACACACCGAGAGGACAAGTTTAAACAGCCCTGCATGGTTGACATAGTGCGAGTAAGGGCGCTGAAGCTCAAGAAGCGAGCTTCGAGGCAGGCTCGCTGTTGTACTCTCCACAACATGTGCAGCAGATTATGATGAAGGGACATCTTAATGTCGGTTATTAGATCGGTATCTTTTGTTAGGGATTCCCAGCACTGGGCGGCGGACCGTCGGCGATGGTGCGTGTCAGATGCAAGATCCGTTAATGCCAATCCAACCTTCATCGTGAATCCGGTGACAGTCTAAATTGGTTCCACCATACTCTACCGTAATCTTGGGCTCGTAAACATTCTGTCGTGCCACCATCGGTGTAGAGTGGGACTTTATCCTCCAAGAAAGGTCGAGGATCATCCAGGTTTGCGTGCTAACTTGGGGACCCTCGTTCCAAGACAGCACCTTCGCTGCCGCTGTTGGAAGAAGACTGATCAGATAGTGTTCACGATACATAAATATGGGCACAAGTGCTTGTGCCCTCCAAGTTAAACAGCCTAGCAGACATGTTCACGGATAGTTAGAGACCAAGAAAACATGCTCAAGCATGTGACCACGGGAGATACTTGGCGGAAAGGCGGGGATCGAATGAGATGTAGAGTCCAATAGCAGGGTTGATAATTACGCAGTTGGAGGAATGCCTTCCTGCTAAGTAGTTGTGCAAGACACTTCGAGAACAACGAGGTGGCATCATGACGGGTGCAGGAATGTTTGCAGCTAAATCCATTGCGTCAGGATATCCAGCGTGCCGATGAATGAGAAGCGTACATATTCGTCGTAATGGTGTAACACTTCTCGCAGCTGCTTTCTCGAGATATCTGCGCGGAATAATATCTCGTTATCCGTCTTTTTGCCATCGAAGAATTGATTGATCCTGACAGTTCTTCATTTAGTTTGAAGAGTCATACATGATTGAGTTATTCTCACTGTTCGAATCTCCTGCGGATATTGAGAACCTTTCCCTCCGACATCGCCGCCAGCCAACATCGCTCGATAGGCTTTGCAGTCCCAGGATCGTCTATCAGTGACGGCTCCTCATCGCTGAAATTGCCATAATCCTCAGGGAACTCCATATCCCCCGCGCATGGGTTGTCTTCATCATCCCTGCTATCCTCTTCATCATCGATAGCTGATCCATGCAAGTCAGCTGAGTTAAATACGCGCCGCCTAACACTCCTGGGCGACATTGACAGAAATGTCGTCGGTGGAGATGCTTGCGCCAGTGCGTCCAACTCAACGTGAATTGACCCCGAACCTCCGATAGACCCACGCCCAACGCCTACAATCTTCTGCCCTCTGTTTCGCCCTCGACTGATCCAGATCTCGCGAACGTTTTTCTTCAAAGCCGGAGTGGCGACGACACGGATGCGTAGGTGCATAGTTACCAAGAGTTCCTTCTTGAGCATCCACTCCACAACGTCGTGGTATGCCGGTACGAGCTCTTTGTTTCGAACAACCGCCGCGAAAAATGTGTTGTCCGTTTGTTGGTATGTGGAGCCAGAAACAAGGGAGAGAATGATGGGCAGAGGAGGAATACTCTGTGGAAACTGGGCGGAAAACTCTTGACTTAACATGGGTAGACTGCGAGAGGTTGGGCACGATTATGCATCGAAGACAAACGCGACTCACGGTGTCTTGAAATGGGAAGAAACGGTGAACACGGTCTTCAATCCTTCGTGGATCACATCGACTATTTTTGCTCGTCTGTGGTAGACGAGCCAACGAACTACAGGGTACACCTGACTTTCGAGGTCCCAGTCGAGCTCGATTGCCATGTCTGCTAGCCTATGAAAATACGAGCGTTATCAGCTTCCCCCCGTGCCGGATGTATCCAAAGGACCAACTGCAGTCTTATAGAGGCCAAATCCAAGAATTTCATCAAACTTTGGGCCAGCTTCCGCTCTTCCGAGCTTTGGTGAGGACCTCTCAAATTACCATAGAAATCCAGGCCCGGATTGTCCTCTCCAAGCAGGAGCAAGGCTTTCCAAGGTGATAACGACGGCAATCGCCACGCAAAAGACATATCCTTACCCCAGGACCCCTCGACCTCTTCATCGTCGCGATCTATGTAGTCCAAGTCGGCTTCTTCTTGACTGTGAAGTAACCTATCAAGATACGGAGGAAGCTGTAACTCCAAAGGAATGCTGTCAATGGTTATCTGCGCAATGGATGAGCTCTTGATAGCTTCAAATACAGCTCTCATAGCTGGGGCAATAGAGGAGATCTCAAGGGCATCTCTCATGTACTTCGTATAGGGTTCACCTAATCGCCTCAAGTTATAATTTATTGATTTTTTTTGGCTTGAGAGACCTACCCTTGGCATTATATTCGTCTTTCAGAGAACCGAGGGTATCGCACTCCTTCTCTACGAAGTTCACAGTGACCTGTTGTTGGAAAAGGACAGCTGTCACTGCGAAGGCGATTTGTTCATATATTATGTCAAAGTATTTGAGAACATTGCCAGAAGCCGAAGATGATGGATCGGGTAGATCGAGAACTATGACGAAATGGAACGTTTGAAGCCAAGAACTCTCGCCAGAGACTTGTTCGTCCTGTATGGGACCAACTCTGGGTGAACTCGCCGGAGAGTTGACCATAGGGGATGCATCCTTCATTCTAGTGTCTCTCCCTCTTGAACTAATTTTCAATTTCGGTTCTGGTTTGAATCTCCATACTCCATCATCTTCTGTGCAGACGGGATGCCCTATAAACGCGAGGTCATCGACGATAAGCTCGAACTTCTGGTGACATAACGAGCGCTGAGGACATAAGATTCCAGCCAGAAACTCGGCGGAGTAGCCTAACAAATCATCATAATCCTCCGTAACGGCAGGATTTCCCTGAGCATCCGGATCGTAAGCGCCCTCTTTCACTGGCGAGTTCCTACCGGAAGCAGGAACAGAGCCTGCTCTCGAGAATGAAGTGGATCGCCTGCGGGAGGTATGTGAGCGCTTCCATTCGTACTCGTTGTTCTCGACCAAGTGAGGTCTGACCGTGTGCGGCAACCTGGTCCGCCGCTCAGATGCGTCGAGTTGGATAGATCTGCAAGGATTGTCTAGCTGGGCCAGCAGAGCCGGCCCTCCGAATGGTCGCGGTCGTTCAAGTCTGGGTAGTGATCTCGGAGTTTCAGGCCAATGATACACCAAGCTCGAACCTTTCGCAGACGAAGTGACAAGCAACAGGGCCAACAAAGTCTCCGCCATTCAGGCCTTCGGGCCTCAGGCCTCAGGATCGGATTTGTAATTATGGAGACACCCAGAAGAGCGCAAATAAAGCTTGATGCCTCTACAGCGATGTTAAATAGCCCTGAATCGCAGACGAACAGTGGGTGAAGACCTCCTGAGTTACATTCAAGAAGCGATGGTGGCTGGCTTGCCTACAAGCGACATGACATGTTTGATGTTGTTTGACATTCCCAATGATTCCAGCCACTTCCATAGCTACGTCAATATTAATACAGACTCGGAAATGTAACGGTCAATGTGTATCAACTCTACCAAAAGGCCACAATGTCCCGCTTGCGCTTATAACCTAAACTCTTACAAGAAATACGTAGATCTAGAGGGCATAGCTACGTTACAAGAAAAATCAAATCGATACAGCGATGGCAACAGCATATGGCAAAATCGAGGACAAATTATGCTAGGTCTATCCAAGAGTCCAAGACTACGGGACATGTGAGAGGATCCGTACCTATAATGTTTAGTCACGAGCACATTGTAAGCAATAGGCCATGGTCCGATCTTGTCAGATCAAGTGCGAGCTCAAGAGGTCCTCTCCAGCTCTAAAACTTGACGGATGGAATGGTCTCGACCATGCAATGCCAGTAAGGAATGCTCCCAAATTCGTCTCATCTTCGGTATGGCGCTCTTGATCCGCTTGATTATACCAGACATCTGCTTGTATTCCGCGCTACATTGACGTAGTTCTTCTACTGCACATTTCAACATCCCTGAGAGAACGCAAGACATTAGCTTCGACAACATGTCAAGCGTCAGCGCGAATGACGTTGAACTGACAGACATGCAGCTCATCATCGACCGGGTAACAATCGGCAGCTTCAAGGTACAGTTTCGCAGCATGATGGCGATGATCTTCCCGCTCCTTTAGCGATGCATTCTCCAACACGACAGCCAGTTCTTGGTGACAAAACGCCTTAGCACTACGGAAATCCGTCAGATGCTCCGGATAGTAAATAAACTAGACCTACCGGAGAGCACGGCCACGAGGATAAGTTGTGAAAGATGATTCGAAACCGTGATTATAATCTCTGGTTCTGGCCTTGACTAGAGGGTTAGAGTCCAGATCACGAAGGATCTCCTCTGCAGTCTCGTAAATGCCCCCGAGATGCTCTGCGGTGTATTCCCCAGCATGATCATAGAACGCCTAAATTTCTGTCAGAGAATGGTCGAATGATACCTGTACATGATGACATACTTTCATGAGATTATCGAGATACATTGAGCGCACGCCCCTGATGAATGTGGAGGAGAAAATCACTCCTTTGTCTGTTTCAGGGACGTCCAACCAGGTCCGGTAGCCCCAGTCTAACACGTCAAGAGCACGACCGATGAACTCGGCGGCAAGACTATAATCCTCGTGCATGACACCTTCGATAAAGGCTCGCATAATCCAAATCCTGACAATCTCAATGTTACTGAAGAAATCGTTTTGTCATCAATCTACTTACCGGACAGTTTTGGCCAAAGACGGACGAACAGCGTCCCAGCCTAGTCTTCGCAGGCGCTTCTGCGCATCTTCTATCACAACAACCGAAAGTTCTGATGGCTGCGCCTGATATAATTCCGTATCGAATGTCACTGTATGATACTGTTAATTCGCAAAGCCCGTGGCGAGAGCCTCACCGTTCCTCACCTAGCTGATTGAAATCGATGAGCCAACTGGAATCGTCAATGTGGAAGACGCGATCGTCTCGCAAGATACCACCGACGAGGCAGTCCATAGCCTATATACGTATCGTATCTTAGGAGCAGTAGTCCCAAAGCAAACCATGCGAACATACGTTTGGTGTCCTAAGGTAAGTAGCTGTTCCTTCGGAAGTAATCTTGGTAAGCGATCTCATGATTCTTACGCCTTCAATAAATTCCTTCTCACAAGAGTGAGGGAGCACCCTAGCATAAAGAACTTGCAAACTTACGTGACTTGCGCCATTAATGACCCACACCTGCCAATAGGGTAAGGTTGCAGCGGCAGGATGAGGACGTGATTTATCCACATACACTGCTTTGATGCTTCTCATTTCCCAGTCGCGCAAGCTCAAGTTGCACCGCTGACGCTCTGTCCCAAGAGAAACCGCCCTTAGGGACATTTGAACGGGACAGAATAGCATTTCGCCGTCCAAGGATCTCGTCCCACACTGGCCTCGCACCCTTCAGCCATAAATTGTAATCTTCCTTCTGTTCCAAGGTTAAATTATCTCTATTCAACATCGCAACTGCCCTTTTCCAAGAAGTCTGACTGCAGGGAAATTTCGATAGAATCTGCATATTCGCATCATCAATCAGCGAAACCCGTCATTACTGATGACGAGAAGCTCACTATCAACGCAGCAGCAAGCCGTTTCCATCCATCAATGAGCTCGGGATCAATTTGGGTCGCCTGGCCGTTAAGTCAGCGTGTCCTCCGTGCCGCTAAAAATATGCCTACAAACCCTTCTTGCGTCATTCGCAGCGTCGATGTATCTTAGGAACGCACGTTCAGCTCAAGCAGGAAAAGTAAAGCGCCGAGGACACGCACCTCCTCAAAGCCAAAGAGCAAGCGGCACGGTTTGAATAGTAGACCGCAACCTTGTCATTTCTTGCAATGGCTTCGGTGTATCTACGATATGCCCTTTCGTACTCGCCTTTTGCATACAAGAAATTGCCTTCGTTCTTCAACCGTAGTTCAGACTTGTACTCTGACATGGGCGGCCAGGGGCGAGGGTAAATGATAGTGGGCGAAGTAGCACTCCTGCATAGGGGCTTTGGGCCGGCGTTTTATACGATACGACAAGAACCTTAAGACATGCATTTGACTGTTGAATGGATGTGAACTTTATGAAGACACAGAAACATCTTAGGCCTTAGATGCAGTCGATATGACCCACGTGCCTGCAGGTGACAGCATCGGCATGTTCCGCTCTATCCCTCTTGGTGGTGGGCCAGGCCTAAAAAACTATTTGAGGAGTGCAGCGCGCAACGATAAGGTTTCACAACGCCCGTACAACGGTCTTCATGTCAATCTGGAAGTGAATGTATGACAAGACATCATGATCGTGATGTCAGCGCCAAGCAGCAGGGAACATTGCTTGAAGGTTCTGGGCGCCTGGGCGGGCGTAGACATGCAGCGATCATTCAAATAGACGCACAAACATATCTCATCAGTATTTACAGTGCATGGATTGGCAAACCATCGAATGATGTGCGTGACAGGTTAGACATAGCTAACGCACCTTACAAAGGTTGGAAAGCGGAAGCTACGGCCACCGACCTCTCGCCCGTGCATTCGCCAATCGAAGGTACGATTGGAAGCTTCAGGCCGAAGGATCCCTTGACGAAGGGCAATTTGGAATGATATCGTGAACAATGATAAAACGTATGTGAAGGAGAGATGAGCGCACGACCTAGCCAGACCGTGATGGCTACTCACCATTCCGCTTGAGCTCAGCATCCTGTCACTGAGCACGCGTGTTAGGATGCATGGAAGCATTCATAGGCAGTGAGAGTAGCATGTAGCCCGGTGGCACGAATGCCGACTGTTGGCGTCTACTCGTCAAAGGGTTGACATGCGCTCACGAGACACCTGTCTTGTGCCTCTTTAATAGGGCGAACAGCCCCGCAGGGAACGAAGCCACTGAAAGACAGGAAAGCACGACTCGATAGTGTGTCTTCTTCCATTGCGCGGATGAAATCGGTCAGGTTCCGGCGCCGACGGTACGAGCCTCCTTTGGTAGATGGTCCCCCTTCTCTGGTGTGAGGACACTTGTATGCTGTCCTCGAGTTCAAATCGGCATTGATGATCGCGGATCGACGTGGAACCTAGAGTAGCTTAAAGGCTGGAGGGGTCGCATAATTTCTGTCGTCAGCGACAGTAATTCTTGTATTCAGTTTGACTGAGCATGCTTCAATGTCTCGCGGGTGTCCAGGTTCAAAGTGGCAGCATTTTGTCAGCGGAGACTAGAGCCCATAGTTTGTACGACGTAGACACATGAGTTTGGATGAGTGCGAAATCCATGAAACACTGTACTGTATCGAGCGAAGCCCGCATTTGGCCTCCAACAATAGGGATTCAAAGCTTCAGGAACGATGGCAGGACAGTTCCTAACCCATTCGTGACGCAATTGGGATGGGGATCGAAGCGCTAGTCGCAAAAAAATCTGGAGGAAGGTTGACGGAAGTAGATAGCGAGGAGACGGGATACGGGACCCTCATCGGGTATCCACTCATAGCAGTTGCAGCATTCGTGAAGGGTGCTTGCTCGTCATAGATGACGGTAGTGCCGGCGAATAGTGTCAATATTCCCACAGAAATGGATACTATTGGTACTAGTGCACAACGGCGACGCAGCGAAATGTCAAGCATGACCATCGAGAGATTAGATAATTGGACCTACCGCAGCGTTTAGAATAACGCTGAGATAGAGCGTAATATTGAGCTTCAAACTGACAAATCGCTGCGGGAGTGGCGTGGAAGAAAGGATTTGACGCCAGGAACCCGTCCATAGCATAGTCCAATCTCGTTGGCTGGTAAGATATAGAAACGGACTAATGCAAAATGTTGAACTACCGGCCTGTTCCAAATTCGCTATTGATGCGCCTCATATCCGATCCTTTCTCCAATACTGCATGTACCTGTAATCTTGGTCAGATCCGCGCGTGTATAGCCTATCTTTAGAGAAGATGATGCTAAGTGGATAAGTATAGGTTCGTCCTATGTCTGTAGCATGATTGCCTGGACGCATGTGTCAGGAAACTCGAGAAGTGACAGGATGTTGATTATTCGGGTTACAAACCCGGCCGGTGTCGACAAAGTATGCCATGGTGCATGAGGATTAGGAACGACTGAGAATAAGCGTGCATGAGTGATACATGAGCAGCACTGAGATCTCCGAGTGAGTGTCAGTTGCGATCTGTTGCATTTGAGGATGATGATCTGATAGTGAAGTCGTCAACGTACTTGCATACAGCACATTTCCTGGATAAAGAATGGAGAGGAACATGAGCACGTGTTGTCTTTCTCATGAATCTCCTCCGATGCATTCGCTCTCAGGCGGGTAAGGGCCGGCCTGTCCCGAAGCGCCAGAGTCTCGGAGTTCATATAGCTCGAGCCGTTAACTGACGTCCGCGCCCTAAGGAGATAGAACGAACAATAAGACGAGCACATCGGAAGCACGAGACGCACTGTTTCTAATACCGTAGATCATGACACACCCAGCGGTTGTACGAAACAGCTCTCCGCGGGGAAGTGGTGTGGACCGGTTAGAGTTGAAATACGATGGTGGTAAGTGCTAGTCAAGGAACAGACGCCCGTGATGCTTAATAGTCGTCGCAGATTATTAGAGACCGGTCCACATCACGGACGACTTCAACGACCAGAGCGGAACAATATCGCAGCAACGACCCCAACTACCCTGCCGCCGATGTCGGGAATCCGGATCCCTTCGGAATACAGGCCATATGCAAAGCAGACTGGTAAACTATAGACTCAACCAAATAATGTCCGGGCGTTCCTGCATTGCGTGGTCGCTGGTCGAGCTCGTCCGTGTTCGAGGTCCTTTGTACTGTTTGCTTCTCTGTAATGAGATGTTCACACCTCGCCGGCCAAATGATACATGCATTGCGGGTACTCTCTTCGACTTTGAAGACCGCTCGCTGTGTGGTACCCAAGCTACAAAGTATACCATTACCCCCATTTATGTCCGAGCGCCGGAAATTCGTAAGTACATCTCTTTCCAAACACACTTCCAAACTTCTCATACTGCGATTCCGAATAGAATTGATTGGCGCCAGGTAGAGCTCCTCGGGCTCCATGAGACCGCGAATACCAATAACACAGTCAGAGCTGCATTTTGATCGGTCGTTATGTGCACAACACAGAGTTGAACTCGTCGGCATGCTTGGGTGAGCCGGTCTTGGGATGTATCACCAGCCAAACTCCTGGCTCTGGCCCCTGAAAATAGCGTCAATGAAGCGGGTTAAAAGGACCACTGTCTTTCCTCCATTTCACTGCCCCAGTATCCACATTTTCTTAGATTCACCACCCTCATTCGACAATGGCCTCCCCAACCCAGTTCTACATCCCCGACCTGCCCGCTGTCTGCCCCCTTGTCGAGGGATCTTCCACCAACCCTCACTACGAGAAGGCTGGCGTAGAGTCTTCTCGTTGGGTCAGTAACTACAAGATCTTCACCAACCGAAAGCGCCTCTTCTTTGTCCTGGGAAGCAATGAACTCCTGGTCTCCCACACATATCCGTACGCCGGCTACGAAGAGTTCCGCACTGTTTGCGATTTAGTCAACCTCTTGTTCGTTATCGACGAAATCAGCGACGAGCAGGCAGGGGATGAGGCACTGAAGACCGGCCTGTCCGTTGTCAATGTCTTCAAGGATCCCAAGTGGACCGACGGCTCTGTCCTCGCGCAGATGGCCAGGGAGTGCGTATCTAATCCAATGTTCTTATGTCTCTCTACTTACATGTACCTCAGGTTCCGCGAGCGTCTGAACCAGCGGGCGGGTCCAGACTGTCTTCGGCGGTGGATCAAGACCTTTGATAATTACATCCAGGCCGTCGCACATGAAGCCGAACTACGAGCACGAAACGAGGTGCTCGGTCTCGAAGCGTATATCCCCCTTAGACGGGAGAACAGCGCAATCCGAGTATGCTTCGGTGTCATCGAATACGTCCTGGGTATCGACTTGCCCGATGAAGTATTTGACGATCCGGTCTTTATGGAAATGTATCTTGCCGCAGTCGATACAGTTTTCTGGTCAAATGTACGTGACTCTCGGTACCGTGTATGACTTGACTAATTTAGTCCTTACAGGACCTCTACTCCTATAATATGGAGCAATCCAAGGGACTCACCGGGAATAATGTCATGACGGTCCTGATGAACGAGAAGAATATGACTCTCCAAGAAGCATCCGACTACATCGGAGTGCACTTCAAGACGCTCGTCGACACCTTCATGGGCAACAAGCAGAAGCTTCGGTCGTGGGGTGCCGCCGTCGACAGGGATGTTGCGGAGTACATCAAGGGGATGGAGAAATGGATCGTAGGCAACGTCGAATGGAGTCTTGTGACGCAGAGGTACTTCGGAGCGGAAGTCGCGGAGGTCAAGAGAACACGCCTTGTGAAGCTCCGACCCAGGGAAGAGGAGGATGACGGCCCGAAAAGTACGTCCATCAATTCCGCATTTTTGCTGCGCACTCGCTCAACTTGTCTCGTAGTCTATTAATATAATGGTCTATTATCATATTTCCTTGACCATTCTATTCTAGGAATCACTATGTTGCCCCTGTAAGACTGTGATCACGACGACTTCACTTTAATCTTCTTTTCTTGTTTTATATTACGACCTCAGCCTCCTAGCTCATAGCCTCATACACCATTAACTAGTATCGTTTTAGCTTCCCTATGGATGTCTTATCACATTTCTTAGACATAGTCTGCAGTATCGAATATAATCCAGTCCAAGACTGTGCCATGACCCACCATATACTAGTTCTGCCGACGTCGAGCTTTAAATTCTACAGGCTGAAGGACTTGTGACAAGAGGCTCGCAGCAAGCTGTTCCGAAATCCCTTCTCCATGCCACGTCCCTGACATATCTCTTCCCTTAGCCGACCAAAATCCAACGGCATATATATACGTTGTATAGCCAGAAGACTGGAAGTTGGATTCCAGTGCAGTGAAACAGATATTACAAGAATACAACCAAGCACACTACCGAGCATACAATACATTCAATCTATCATCTGCCACAACGCAAACCGAATATCCAAGCCTGCACTCAGACATACAACCACCGTCCCCGCGACTCCGCCCACTCGGACAATTCGGCCCCGGTCTTCTCCTGGAAGGTCGCCCGCAGCGGTTCACGAGTGACATAGCTTTCACTTGTGTCCGTCTCCGCAGGCGGCGTGAACGGCGCATTCAAGCCGTACGGCGACAGAATACCCAAACCGCTCCCACCAACCGACGTCAAATACGGCTGGAAATTATCGGAGAGAAGCTCCGCGATAAGCTGTTGGAGCACGTCTTCCCGAATGTCTGCAAGGGGTTAGGGTCAGAAGACGTGATTGGCTGGAGTAACGAAGGTGCTAACCATCAGGGACCAAAGTAACCGCACACCCGCCTCCACCTGCACCGGTGAGCTTCGTACTCAATTTGTACATGTCCCGTGCGGTCTTGGCCCGGATAGCTTCTAGAGAGGCATGAGAGACACCTAACGAAACCAGGTGCGCGTGGTTCTCATCAATTAATGCCTATATAAATACTTTCGTTCAGACGTCAGTGGAGATGCACGAGCTTCTTCGACTTACGGATATAGCTGAGAGTAGCGATTCGCGGGAGAGCTCTGGGTCTGCAAGCGCACGCCTTGCCTCGTTACTAATACTCTGAATAGCCTCGAGGATTGCATTGACAACCTCGGGTTCCTGAAAAAAGATTAACTGCGACCTCGAATAAGCTTCGAAATGGTAACGCACTCGCTCCTTCTTCTCAGAGACACCCGCAACGAGCTTCTTAGTGTCTCGCGGTACCTTCGAGTCTGTAAGTAGGAACCGCAGACTCTTGAACCTATCACACGGCGAATCAACACTCCACCACAGCGATGCAAAAATATACCACTCACCCAGAAATCTGCTCCATTCCACTTTTCTTCCCAAAGCCCGCCCTCGTATACGCCAGAGCCCCTCCATACACCGACACCGAATTGTCCACTCCACTCGGGTTCCCATGCAAAATCTTCTCAGCCACAAACGCCCACCGGTTCGTCTCCTCCGCCACGCTCGGCGGAATCGCCCTCCGGCCCTGGTGCGAAACATGCACATGCCCCGGGTCCCCGCCGGCCGGCTCTCTCGTCGGCGCTGGCAGGGGCGGGATGTCAATCCTCTGGTGCAAAAGCAGCAATGCGGTCGCTGCGCACACGGAGAACGACGCAGACGACCCGAGTCCGGCACCGATCGGTAGCGTCGAGCGCGCCGTAAAGTTAAACGACGGTCTAAACAGGTCAATGTCGTCAGCAGTGGTCCACACCTTGACGACATGATCCTGACCTTTCACCCCCGTGCGCCATCATCATATACAAATACAAAAACGCCAGCGCTGCTCCCTTCGCCTTCGGGTACTTCTCCATGTCGGCTGGCATCGCCCTATTGCTGATCGCATCGATGAGCCCCTGGTCGAGCACCTCGGGATGCTCTTCGCCAATGGACACGGGCGTGACTGCGTCCCACGGTAGGAGATCGACGTCCCACTCGGCATAGAAGTCGTCGATGTCGCAGAATTTCACGGATAGCTTGCCGTCATGCCGAGGCGTCGTCAGGCCGTAGCAGCGCAGGTCAACAGAAGCGGCCACAGCGGTCTTTTCATGCAAATAAGTTCGCTATACAACGTGATATAGGCAATGTGTGACTCGTGACTTACCACACCATGGACAACCGCATGCTCGCCGAACAAGATCACCTTTCCTGGTGCACTCACAAACCACTCCCTCCTCTCCCGCGGCCGCCTGGGTTCGCTCACTGCCAGCTTCTCTACCGCACGGCTGATAGAGGTCGTCGCGCGGACATACTGGTGCTCGTCCGCGTTCGCCGTCACCGTGATTGCGCCTGCCTCAAGGAGGGCATGCTCCAAGTCATCAAGGAGATCTTCTGGGTCCTCGATACCCACGCACAGCCGGATGAGATCCTCTGGCAAGCCACGCGCTGCACGAGTCGCCGCATCAATCGAAGCATGCCTGCACACCAACTGAGTACGCTTCACAGCCACGGAGATCAACCAGGACACTCACGACATCACGCATGGCATACTAATCAGCGAATTTACTGCGCCAAAACTGACGCTGATCCCCCACAACCGCGTCGCGCCTACGATCCTTTCACTCATTGCCTTGTCCCCCGTCGTGAAGCTGAGCACCGCTCCATATCCACTTGCGATGCGCTCGTGCACCTCTCTCCCAGGGTGGTTAGGTAGACCCGGGTAATTCACCTTGAAACCAAGGCGGTCCAGCATCGTGGCGACGTGCATGGCCGTGGACTGCTGTCGGTCCATGCGAATCGCGAGCGTCTTGGAGCCTCGCAGAAGGAGGAAGGAGTCGAAGGGTGTCAGGGCATTACCGACGGAGTTTATGATGAATGCCATTTGCTACGGGAAGGTTTCAGTTTAGTAGAGAAGGGAGAGAGGTTGAAACATACCTTGGCGACGTCGTCCCTGTTACAGGTGATGATGCCCGCCATCAGGTCATGGTGGCCGCTAAGATATTTGGTGGCGCTGTCGTAGACTATATCAGCACCATACTCCAAAGGCCGCTGACAATACGGGCTCATCATGGTGTTGTCCACCACAATAATCGCTTCCGGAGCTCGCTCCTTGACATCGGCTGCAATTTTCGCCAGATCCACAATCTTAAGTAATGGGTTCGTTGGACTCTCCAAAAGGACCATAGCAGTCTTGCCTGGATTGATATGAGGCAAGATATTTTCTGGGACAGTAGTATCGACATGATGGACAATGACCCCGCCATTGGTCTTCAGGTAGGTCAGGAGGCGGTTAGTGCCTCCATAGAGGTCGTCACCTGCGATAATTTCGTCGCCCGGCTTCAGGAGTCGGGTAATGATATCCAGGGCGGCCATGCCCGAGGAGACGGCGAATGCATGCCCAGCGGAGGATATCTTTGCAATGTGATGTTCTGCGAAGGGATTCATGAGTCAAACTGGCTGGGAAGATGAAAGGCATTATAGGGCCGCATTTCATCCGGAGACGGCGATGCAACAATAATCTCAGAATTACTAGCAGCGAAATGAGGGCTCACCTAGATGACTTCTAGTGGGATTTCCGCTCCTGCTATAATCATACTCGCCCGCGACACCCTTGAACGTGGCCGTCTGATATATTGGAACGGAGCTCGAGCCATACTGGTCCTTTGCGAATGGGTTGTCGACCGTCGCACATAAGGTGGAGAAGCGGTAGGGCTTGCGGGAACGGTATGGCGACTCTGGGTCGGGGGTAGGTAGGTCGTGGGCACCGTTGAGCTTGGTGGAGACCGCCATCTTGCTGGTGGTGTGAAGCAAAGTGACTGCGTGGCCTGACTTGACAGTAGGAACGCTTCAGCCATGGCGTGCTCATATCTAACTCTGTCGGCAGCGGCCGCTTGAATCGGACTTATCGGACTGCTTTTGAGTCTCTGTGAACCTCACGACGTTCAAGGAACATCTAATATTCGAGGGACTGGAAGGTTATATACACCAAAAGACAGGTCGTAGACAATCTCAGTGGTACTTGAACGAGCTTATCGACTCGCATTTTTCGGTGGTGATATGACTAAACTAGAACCGCGGGGATTGAGAGTAAACATGCGCAATTGTTGATAGCACTTTGGAAATACACTTACAGACAGAACCCAAGGCACAAGCTAGCGCATTTTGCTTCAAGGATTAAACGGAGTCTCCGGGTCTAGGTATATTTACTAATGAATTGCTCTTTGGTATCAACAACTACTCAACAACTGCACTTGCGGTAGTGGACGATGCCACCCAAACGCGGACGACGTACGTTCCATCTCAAGTTCTTCTTGACATTGTCCGACACAACTCTCAGCTCGGCGCCAGGTCCAGGTCGAGGCAGCTGCCGCGCGCGCACACATCGATCCTGAGCTCATCGCTAAGCGCACTAAGCGTCATCTCGACGAACTAGAGGTACGTGTCGCATCTTGCCTCTGGCCAGATGCTTATTCAAGGATTCTGCAGCGCTCCAATTATACTGAATCCTCCACATTATTTGCAAGTGCAGACGATGAAGACCAGGACAGAGGTCCGGCGGCGCGAGGACGCGCTCGTCAGACTATTTCTGATAAGCGCGAACATGGCAGAAAGAAGAAATCAACCATGAATATTCGCACTGCCGTGCTATACCGCAAGAATCTAGCAACTCTGATAGACGAGTCTGTGGGTATACGGAATCTCTACTATTATCAGTGCTGTAACTGAGCTATATCGTCAAACAGGGCATAGCCGCATTACCTGGCCCCACCTACCTGACAGCAGCTGTTCCTCCTCCAAACGAGCCCCCTCGTCTCATTTGCAGCGTCTGTGGCTACTGGGGCAAATACAAGTGCAAAAAATGCGCCATGCCCTATTGCGACCTCAATTGCGAGGCTGTGCACGACGAGACCCGCTGCGAGAGGCGCGTTCTATAGCCATCACCATCAATTGACTCCGAGACTTGTCTCCATTCTATTGGTATCATTCGTGCGTTCCTGCCATTGCCTCTTTATATTCACTGTAGATATAAAGTTGAAGGCTTCCGCATAGGATTCGCCTAGGAGCGCCACAACCCCTGAAGCATATCCTGCCACAATGAAAGCGAGATTCCGAGGAGATTCGGTCATGACAACGACGGGAGTGCGGTTGCGGCTCTATATGACGGTCGATCCTGCGTAGGCTTGGCCAAGTGGAAAGTCCGTAGGTCCGCATAGTAATAATTGAAGACTAAGCGACGTCGAAGGGTGCTTGTTAATTGACAGAATCGCAGAGATGCTGCGGGTTTACGAAGATTCACCCTACGGTGAATCGTCATGCGAAAGCGAATATGCTCTAGAATTCCATATTGTATTGCGGCTCCTTCCTCACTCAAGATCAGTTCTCTGTGTTCCGGGATCTTCAAGTGCCCACTACTCCATCTGGATCTAATCTCGTCCGGTTCCTCCTATATCTCCATTTTTCGCCGGTAAATAACGGCATTGCTGAACGTGCGGCTGTGTGCTATTATATAGGTGTGAGAACAACCCTATGTCCGCTTTACTGCGGGATCACCTATCGATTGCAGGACCCTTTACTTTTATGCCCCTGTTCCCGAGATACTGCGTTTACCGTGTTTCAAGGCCTTTCGGCGGAAGAATTCGTGGCTCGTTGCAATTTGCAAGGCGTTGGTGCTAACCTGATCCTAACTCCACGTTCAAAATGTAGATATCTAGGCTCATGGCTTAACCCTGCAATGCAACTCGTGTTGTCTCAAGCTGGAGTGACCTTATTGTTTATTCACGGATATGAAGCAGCTGGTGAGTAAGCTAGGAGTGTGCACGTAAGTCTGTTGTCTAACGTACGAGATGTCATTCTCATGCATACTCAGAGCCTTGTGCACGACTTCGTTGCCACATCCTTCTCATGATGCAACTAGACCCGCAGACTTCCTTCTAGAGTCTTCTGTGCTCCGAAGCAGCGTTCTGCAGCGAAGGCAACATTTGAGAAAAGAGTTGAGAAGACTAGGGGGAATCTAAGGTACGGTCTGAACTGTGAACGAAGCAGGTATATATTGTGGGGCACCATAATATCTTTGTCGTCCTCGCGACGTTTTCCGTCTATGACTTCAGATTGGATAGATCGGTGGATAGTGCGCACTGGCAGGCCTCACCAACGCCCTATAGGAGTGACACTCCTCCAAAAAAGCTGGGTTATTAGCGGTCTAGACCCTACTGAGTATGAAAGGACCTTGGTGTGTTAGAAACTAAGTATTGCAGCACGGTCGTCGCTCCGTGCCCCATAGTCATTAGACTCTAAGATTTATGCGTAGGTCGTCTCCCGCTTCCAATGTTTGTACACTTGCGCCAGGCTACTTGCTAGCTAAACGATATCACTCGTGTTTCAGCTCACGAATCTGTGTCTCAGCGGTTGTCTATAATCTGGCCTGCCTCTAACATCCGCCGTGACTAGTTTCCGGAAAGAGGCAGCAGCCACTGATTTCCTTTCCAGGCCAGGGAATTCCTGATACAGCAGGCGGGCGTTGCCGACTGAGGTATACAGTTCACCGTCACTTGACGCGCATCCTTGACCGCTCCCGAGCAGCTCAGCAGGCACTCCGCCGCCGACGACGACCACGGGCGTTACCTATAGGCATTACTCGCTCGCCCCGAAAGCGCTTGGGACTAGCCACCACTGGAATCATGCCGTCCGCACTGGCGGGGGATCGAGGCTGGTTTCGACGGACGTGCCTTCCGCGTTCTACTCGCCAATTCCCTCATTGGTGCCTACATCCCCCTCCGAGGTGCAGTGTCTCTCACTCTAACGAGACGATGATCTATCATTGTCGATGTCGATCAAGAAGGGAACCTGGAGACAAAGCTTGACCCATCTTCGTTCGGTGTGCTCTCGACCGGAGGATTGCCTGCGGATCAACCCTCGATGCGTTGCCAGTGTGTGTCGCTCTGTGGCTTTGAAGCTCTGGTGCTAGATACACTATACTATAGCTCGCGATAGATGGTACGCCAGCTATCGAGCTTTTTCCCTTTTCTGCTTGCTGATCCGACGTGGAACTCTGGACAATGGCATTCGAAAGTTACCTTCGGTCCGTTTGCCTTCGGCACTTCTAAGAAACGATCCGATATGTCAATGACGCGTCTCGACCACAATTCACTCATCGGGCATGAGTTGTGGGGCAAGGGATGTTGCCACGATGCCCCGGCCGCTTTCCCTTTGTTGCCGTCGCTAAAGCTACGCTGTCTTCAGGCTGCTTTTCTTGCAATGTTCGACTTCCTCTGAGATATCATAGTCTACTTGCAACCTCTCGTGTGTTTTGTAATTCCAGACCATGACGATACCCGGACTCTGGACACTTTGGGAACAGAGCCCGAGGACTCCATGGAATATCTGTGTCTGCGTCGGCATTTTTACCAAATTATCTTTTGCAACCGGCGGTCGTCTAACGCTTCGTGCCGATGACTGTCTCCGTCCTGGGTCACATTCCGTGTCAAGGTCTATGTGATGTAGAAGGTAAAGCTGTAACCTTCCGGAGCTAACAATTCCATGCTAACTTGATGACACAGTCCTCCGTGTCCATATTGCGCTAGACCGTGCATGTTAGATGCGGAGTGAATCTGATCAAGCATAAGCTTGCTATGTGGCCGTAGTTACTTTTCACCGGTACTCGGTTGGAAGTCTTAGAACTGGTACTGATACCGGTGGTTTCAGTGCCGTTAAAGAACAAGCTTTTCGCTAGTCCTTGCCATCACTACTCCGGGTGTCACAAGATGCTCCCGGATCTTGACGATTTCGCGTTCTGGTTGCCTATTCACCTTGCCAGCTGTATATGCAGCCGAAGCTGCAGTTCGATTGGAGCCTTGTTGAAGGACGGTCTACAAGGATAGATGCCGGAATTGTTGCGATCACTCAAAGATGAGTAACGCTTCAACCTGGATCTGACGGGTTGACGGGCTTCTAGGCGGTACTATGATTAATACGCTATTCCTCGCGTATTGTCATGGTCATTCCAGAAAATGAATTTGTACCGATCTACGTGGTCGTGCATGCGAACCCCAGCTCTACATAGGCTGGGCGAGGAACGGCTGACTTGTCCCTGCATTTCCGAGTCATACGGTCGGCATTCTATAGAATGACAAAAAATGCCGGGTTGACTCGTGTGCATATGGTCTAGTCCCCTTTCGAGCAGTCCTCGAGCTATACGCAGTCCTTTATTCCTACCTGATAGTACGTATCACAGGCCGAGGGTCAAGGGTGCCGAGAAGGCGTGGATTCTGAAGTAATGATGTACGTTTTCTGTGTTATTCTTGCACTAGGCCATAGTTACCGCTCGGAACCGATGGGTGTGCAGCCCGATGAAACATGGATACGGTGTCGACCCTCCTGCCGAACGCGAGGGATTTTGGCAGCCGTGAACTTGCAACATAGCGCGGAAGTACGACCTCGGGCTTGTTAGTCTGCCACGCGTCTGCCCGGTGTAAACAGCCGACCCTCAGGAGTGTGTAGCCTGACACGATGCCAGGCTCGCTATTGCTTGAATAGGATTGTCGACAAAAGAGGGTGGGCACAAGGTAAAAAGTCTTCAAAATTATAATGAAATACTGATAGCATGGACAAGGTACAAGGCTCCTAAACTAGTTTACGTGATACATCAGCGTAGAATAAGCAAGCAATGATACAAAATAGTAGCTGGAACATAGAGTAGGGAAGCGCTGCAGGGACACCCGATGGAGTCAACACACCGTAGACCGGAAGATGAAATCATCACTCACCGAGCATCAGAGGTTATCTTAGTCTTCCCTTGGAAGTAAGGTGATCAAACGTGAGTATTTGACCTCGGCGTGGTTGGCGCCAAAATATCTCTGCGTCTCAAAACTCCACGCCAAGTTGCCGATGATCCAGTTTTCCATGCCCCTCACGTAACCTGCGACGGCCTGATCGACTTCAGGGCCCCAGGATGGAAGACGCGACTTGTCCGCCTCAAACCGATCCATCAAGTGCTTGAAGTACTTCCCAATATAATCGGATGCTTCCTGGAGGGTGAAGTTTTTGGCTTGCATGAGGACGGTAACGATATTGTTTCCACCCAAACCCTTGGCCTGTTCCATGTTGTAAGAGTAAACGTCCTGCGTACATGAGGTTAGCACCGATGCACAAAAGCTGATCAAACAAGTGACTTACGTTTGACCAGCAAACCATATCGCACGCAGCCCAGTACAAGCTCATGAACGTATGGTCTTCGAAGACTTCATCAGGCAGATCAACGCCCAAACAGAATTCGAAAAGCCCGAAGCAAAGGCGGACCGCGCTGTTCTCGCGGCGGAGGTCACGGAATGCATCCCTACCAAGGACTTCACCTCGCTCCCGATATTCGGCCTCCTTCGCAACAGCTTCGACGTAGTCCTCTGAATGCTTTAGGAACCTCCGAAGGCATCCAGGGCCAGCGTGCCGCAGGAGGCGTTCTCGGAAACTGTATCAGCGGATCATGTCAATCGTAACCCGGGTGTCAGGGTCGATAGGACTTACTCTCGTGTCATCTTTGCCAAAGCCGAGCCATCGTCCCAGGTGGGGTCTTTCATGACATTGACATAGGTCAACCCGGTTTGGCGAGCGTCTGAACCACCCTGCTCGTCGCTGACTTCATCAATGACGAAGAGGAGGTTAACGAAGTCGCAGCATGTCCGGAACTCATCACGATCGGCATAGGGATATGTGTGTGAAACAAGAAGTTCGTTGCTCCCCAAGATGAAGTGGAGCCGTTTGCGATTCGTGAAGAGGTTGTAACTGCTGACCCATGCCGAGGACTCGATGCAAACTTTGTCGTAGTGGGGATTGGTACTACCCTCAATGGAACATACAGCAAGGAGATCGGGAATGTAGAACTGCTTAGGGGCGTCGGTAGGAGACATCGAGGGGTGGATCTGGAGAGGCAGGATACGATGCTCTGCCAGGAAAACATGACAGGCCTTTTATACGCCGGTCGCGTTTTTGTCCGGAAATAACCCTGCCACACAGATAAAATTGACCTGACGGAGTGAGTAGATGAATCTGAAAGTCAGAATTCATCGAGATCCCCGGAAATGAACCAAAATATTGGCGAACTCGATTATGTACGCGGTTCCAGACTAGTGTGTATGTATTAAGCGAAGGGTAGTGTTGTCCAGCAGACCGTGTACCCTGCCGGCAGGCTGTACGACGCTGCGCGGATGTCGACGATAGGTCCCGACTTCCCGAAACATATTTTCCTGCAGCCAGCCTGAGAGATACAGCAACGCAAGGCGTCCTGGAGCTGAACAAGATGCGCGTGTGGAAATCACCGGACCTGGCGGTGGCAATTCACTGGCATAGCCATGGCGCTTGTCCAAGACAAGTCGATTTCGACGAGGTTTCGCATCCTGAAGAAATGAACGGTCTCGTTGTATTGGGATGATATGACCGCCGGACCCTGTATTCTTCATGCTCCTTGTTGTTTTTGCCTGTCCAATTTCCGCAATCTGTGACATGCCTAATGTAATAGTTAGGCTATTGGACGTAGTCACACTTAAATCATTGCCGAGCGCAAGATTCAAGACAGTCGATCTCTCATTGTTTCGAAAAAGCGGAAGGACTTTGGTGCCTTCCTAAGCTTCTTAGAAGTTGATCCGTCCTCGTACTCGTTTACTCCGTTCGGGAAGCTAAATTCCTCAAGCGTCGGGACTCTTTTGGTAGTGGATTTCTAGTCTCAGCTCGATTTCCTCTCGCATATACATGGGGCTGTACATGAAGTACTACGACCAAATCCAGCAGAAATACCGTCGCAAGCTTTTCGGCCCGGCTCCGACGCTGCGAATGCTACTGGGATTCAGGGTTGTCATGCATCGATGCTGGACCTGGAGCACAACCAGTACATGTGTTGCGTACCTGTTGTTCAATTTCTCCGCGACTACGAAACCTCAGGGCCGCATGATTGTAGTGTTGCATCGGCTACACCAAAAAGTCGTGCGTAGCGGCAGATTCTGGCGTCTCACCGGCACCGATTGCCGGCAAAGCGACGCTCGATGTGACCTTCGGGAAGTCGAGCTAACCCGTCTCTCTTGAACGTCTTGCGCTCAAACAGACAATAGCACCGGTTTGCTTGGACAGCGCACTGTCTCGGGTAGAGTTGTGCCAATTTCCGCCATCCGGTCCTTTCCTTCACAAACCCTACGCCTCATGTCGGGTCAGTAGGAAACAACAACCAAACCTCCCCCGTTTGCAGCGCTTAGCGGCGTCCTGACCCGTTATCCTCATGACAACAACCCCGATTTGTGTACGGTGAAGTCGACGGGCCCTTATACAAAAATTACAATCCGAGACATTTCAAAGCTACTATTAGTTGTCGGGAACGTCCAGATAGGCCGATAGCTGGATGTCCTTGCTCGGTCAAAAAGTGCTACCTATTCGTTGCGGATCTGTGGTAAGCGGCTTAACCATCTACGTCTGCATTAGATCGACACCGTCGTCATGATCTCGGCAATACCAATATGTAAAACGCCAGCGCAATCCGATTTACACGGGCCTCCTCAACAATTGGTTCGAGGCGCTACGTGGTCGCATATGTTATCTCCAACTGTGTGTATACAATCTGGCAAATCTCGGTGGAGATGAATTGCACTGACACCCCACCACAGGGCATGTACCTTTGTCAGGGCAGGGGCAAATTTGGTCTCATAGATAGACTCACCGCATTGCCCCCCAAGCCCGACTCGGAATTATGTAGGGGACTCATTCTCATATGATGCCAATACGCTCAGCACATCATTTTATATTATAGGAACATCGCCCAAGAGGGCACTTGGCCCCTGGGATTACAACCCGACAATTGTATGTCACGATGTGCATCTGTGACTCTACCCAATGTTCAATCGCCACTTTTCTTCACTCTCGAAACGATTGCATGACGTGACTTGATGCTATCATCGGTGGTGTGCCCCTTTTCTGTCGTGGTCCATGATTTATGAAAATCCTTTGCGGAGAATTAACTCCTGGGGGCGCGAACACGAAATTAGGCAGTGGTCCATCTTCTCTGGGTACAGCATTCGCTCGCGTCGACCAGTGCAGGACTTAAATTTCTTGCTGTGCAGCACGTTACCTTCACGAACGAGCCTTCATGGGCGATGCCGTGTTCCGAAAGCGAGTGAACAAATTCACCAGTCAGTCAGTCCATCATTATTTTCCTTGCTACTATCAAGCTGTCGAAAATTAAATGAAACACTCGTAACCAAGTGCGCAGCGGATAACGCAGTCTCGTGGCGATATTTGACCTGTCCCCTCATGCTCAATCAACCAGCTGCGGAGTTGCTTCGAGTTTCACAGATAACCCTCTGTTGACCGGTATCATGTTACAGGCTGTAGGGGATCTGGTATGGCAAAGCAATTCCTTCTCAACGACCGGCGTTCATCTCGCTTACCCACAGTCTTTTGGAAATTCAATCACAGGGATGAACATTCAAGGACTGTTCCAGAGGCCTTTTGTCGTGAAGTGAAACATGTCTACGCAGCGCTCGGTCCGTCGAGCCTTATCAGAATGACGCAATGTCCGGAAAAGAGATCAGGGTCCAGTATTGGAGACGCACTTGTTCCAATTGAACGCCGTTTAGATTGGGGCACACTGCACCTGCATCATGATCAGATATCCTGACAAGTTCAGATACTACCCTGGAGCGACCAGATCGGCGCATAAATTCAGGCGAGATACGCAGTCAACTATGTATCACTATTTCCTCAATTAGTCGGCCACCTCCTGGCCGCGAAGGTCGTATCTTGCCTTCCAGCGATGCGCGGCACGGCCACCATGGATTCGGTTTAGTGCATATTGTACGGTCTTTAGCTCCGTCTGACACAGCGACTCGGAAATACTTAGCCAGTCATTTTGTCAATGGGTTGGACTAGTCCAGCTGCCGGCTGGTAAAAGCCTCCGCTCACTTTGGCGCCCGCGTGCATGATCCGTGTTATACGCATGCAAGTTACGGAGTTGACATCCAATACGCTTGTTCGGCCATCTGTTCTGGCATGGGAGAGTGCGAGCTCACGATTTGGGTTCAATGCGACGAATAGGATGGATAGTAATGGAAAGCCGAAGAGTAATATGAGTGCGAATTATCACAACCGATTACAAACACGTAGAGGCGGTGAGAATCAAGGGGCGCGCTAATAGGAACACTAAAAGCATATTCGATACGATGCATAGCGTCCCGCTGTTTCACTTGGTCTGGTAATTTTCACGACCTGCCCCCTCTTCAAGCCGTAATAGCGCGCAACTGGATCGGCCAATTGGATACGCGGTAGCTGTGTTTCTTTTAGCCGGCTGGAGTACAAGGAGTCACGATATGCACCACTGGTCCAGAGGCTGTAACTCACTATCTCTCCAGCAGGATTCTTTTGTCTTCCGGGGAAAGGACTTCGTGTCGCGGTACTAACGTATGATGTGTTATGTTCACGAGCAGATCAGACTCAGAAAACTCTTCAAGTTTGTACTGCTGCGACATGGCCACGATGACCTAACAATTTGATAAGCAGATACCACAACAATTAGACGGTGTACGTACTTTCCGCGCTGACGGCGTCATATTACCAGGGAAAATTATAATACCCCGCTGTATGGATTTCTCTTCCAGAATGCCGAGTAATCTGGATGTATTTGACCTGTTAATGTGCGCCGTCAATGATACTAGAAGCTGTGTCTTACTTGCGCATTGTCTTGACGCCGACACTTTTCTCTTCTGAGAAGAAGATGAATATTTGATCCTGTGGGTTATGACGGTGGTTGGTGAAGAAATTTAGCTGATTGCGGCTAAGCACCGTTCCAAACAATAAGCTATCTAGTCCAGGTAATATAGAGATAATGAACTCACTCCACACTCCCTCCGCTATTAGCATAATGACTCCGGAACGTTGCGAGGTCCATGTGTATCTCCTCGTCGGACACTTGATACCCCTGCCCCATATCGCGTAAGACCATCGTCGCCCATTTGCGCCAGAGACGGAGACGCTGACCCTGTCCTTGACGAGCTCGTGAATGGTCCGGTTAACCTTCCATAGTTTTGCGGATTCGTCTTGCTCGGCCATAGTCGAAGTACTTGTACAAGAAGTGTTTCAAACTCCGACCTGTTGTGGCGGCGGTTGAGAAATACTGATCGAAGAGTCTTCGCATTCTAACACTACATCGTTCTTTCTGTGTCACGGTCATCGTCGCTGTCGCCTATTCCAGATGCCACCAAACGATGCTCAGGCAGGACCCTCTCGTTCCGCCACGCTAGCGCTGACTCCAGCACTCATGGTGAATCAAGGAATCCTGCTACAATCTGTGTCTGTACTGATCGATGATACAGAGTAAGTTAAAGCCTGCGAAGATCTTCAAAGGAGCAGTAGAGCAACTTCCGCCCCCAAACCATGGCAACTTCCCTTCACGGAACGCAAACTTGGGTCCTAGACATATTACGGGCATATGTTTCGATGACAGAGGAGACCAGTTGATCACCGCATCCGAGGATGAGTCGTTCCGTCTATACAGCTGCAAAACTGGCAAGCGAGTCCCCTTCGCACATGGCCTTTCACTCGTCGTTGATCGCATATTCTACATTCAGGCACCTGAAAACATTGCAGTCGAAGAAGTATGGCGTCGATCTACCGCGCTTCACCCATAAGAATACTGCTATCATATACGCATCTACTAAAGAGGACGATACTATCCGCTATCACTCCTTACATGACAACAGATATCTGCAGTATTTCAAGGGGCATACGCAGCGAGTAGTCAGCCTAGAGATGTCATCGGTGGACGATGGGTTCATATCCGGCTCACTGGACAAAACAGTACGCCTATGGGATCTCAGGACTCCTACGTGTCGAGGTCTACTAAACTTGCCATCCTCGCCTGTGGTGGCATACGATTGCGAAGGTCTTGTCTTTGCTGTGGCCGTGAACGACTACCAGCGGATACTTCTCTATGACCCAGCGAACTTTGACAAGACACCATTCTTGACTATCGTTCTCGACGATCCGACCCTTGCTCAGATCAGCTATCCTCCTCGGCCCATATTCATGACATCCATTTCCTTCTCCATGAACGCGAAGTATCTTCTAGTAGGCTGCTCGGGTGATGCTCATTATATATTGGACGCCTACGAAGGGCACCTACTCGCAAAGCTTGAAGGTCACATAGGCCTGGAACGAAGAAATCTCAGCACTCCGTCTGGCATCACTCCCGTTCGAGGCTGTAGCGGTGAAGAGGTTTCATGGACACCAGACAGCAAGTTCGTAGTCGGTGGCAGTCTGGACGGGAAGATATGTGTCTGGAACGTACAAAACCTCCCTGTCAAGTCTGGCCCTGTTGATCTCAAAAGCCCGCCTGTGCGGCTACAACCCCTTGCAACCTTGGAGGGGCATCCAGGGCCATCGCGATGCGTCAGGTTCAACCCGCGCTTGGCAATGATGTGTTCTGCCGGCTCCGAACTGGTAAGGGTCCGTAAAGCTCAGAAGTGTCTTGATTCTTACCCAACCTGTAGGCGTTTTGGCTGCCAGATCCGGTGGGTGACACCGAAGAGATAGCAAAGGAGCTTCTGAAGAAGCGTGGCCCGGGTGCTTGACAGTTCGCAATCGAAGAAATTTCGCCGGCATCTATTGTGAGAACTGATTGCTTGTCAATAAACTACACTTTGTTGGTGTGGGTCGGCTACTCACTGCCACTGGTCACCGCCACTTCTGTACAACGGACGTGAGGGGTCAAATTCCCCAGATTCTTTATGCCTTGGGTCAAAATGTTCCATTCGTTGAGAGGAACGTTTCCACAAGAGTGATCGTCGAAACACCCAAAATTGACAGAGTCGTGTATCAGGTATGTTCTGCATTACACAATCGCAATTTCGACCTTTATTTCTCGCGGCTTCTGGAGTCTTTTGAGTGTTCTAGAAAGAGCCAGGGTAACTTTGCAGTTCCGCTAGCTCTCGGTATCCAGAGTGGTACACTGCCCAAGTGCAGCTTGACGCTACGGTACTCTGCAGTCGCTCTGGCTCTTCTGCGAGGGGGACCATCTCATTGGTTGAACTTTGACATGGGTATTTTGGTAATGACCGCCACGTCAGCAACTGTGGCAACGGTCTTGCGACGTGAACTGTGCCTTTGCATCCACTACTGGCAGCCAGCACGACTGCAGCGTACTGCAGTGTCACGCTGCAGAGACCCAGCGCGGCGTAAAGTCGCGCTGAGGCCCTCGGGCTTTGCCGCAACACTAGTCCCAAACGTTGGCTGACCGCCCCAAGAACCAGCGAGACGGCGTGCTAAGGGGCATAATTTTCAAAAACTTTCCGATTTTGTCGCTGTGTCAAAGTAGCGGTGTTAGGTGGCCCGCACCACATATGCGTTGGCTATCGATTCAACCCTGGCGCCTCGAGGCAGATGATGTAAAGCACGACATGTCGATCATTCACGATGTTGAGGTATGTTCTTTCGGACCATCAACACTTATTCACAGGCGAGAGGGGTTCCGCAGCTGGGCCAGTTGGCGCACAACGTGCCCGTTCGAAGGGATGATGCCTTCTTGAAGTTATTATCCGATCTTGATCGCGCTACGATCACTGAACCTTGTCTATCTATGTACCGTCGATTCCGAGGAGCCAGAGTCATCTTAGTGCACCTTCCCGCCACCCTGGGTCAGTTGAATGCAGGAGGCACGTGGACCGAGCTCACGTCGCCGTGCCGGTCATTACGAGAACAGTATGTGAGAACGTTCTGAAATCTGACACAATGAGGTATCCCCAAGTGACTCTCGGGGAAGGCACCCAGCGCGACTGTATAGTACCACAGCCTGGCTTTGTGGCAACTATCTATGAATATCTCGTGCCTCCCGCGGCCCGATGCAGCCGGGTGGCGTGAATGGGACGCGTCACGATCACGTGCATTCTTCCCGCCCGTGCCCTGAGGTCGGTATGCCCGACGTGGCAGGTCACACTAATCCACACTTGTCGTCATATCCTCGGTTTCGTCTCATATCTAGGTTTTTGCTTTCGGTCTACTGGACGTTCGTTATTTGGTCAAAATGCATTTGCGCAGCATCTTCTTCCTGGGTCTGCTGCAATTTGCAGCTTCGGTTTATGCTTGTCCGTGAGATCTAGGTGCACAGGAGTGCTGGAGCTTACGAGTGTGCTTGTAGCGCCGCTGGGTGATAACGATGAACCGGCTGTGCTAGCCACGGCGGCTTTCCCGGAGGATAACATATTCGGTCGTACGTTCAACCAATTCTTCGCCTTGGGATGCTCGGCTTCTGACTTGGAGTTTTGTAACGGACAGATGTGGTTAATGGAGAGAGAAATCGGCTGGAAGTGTTCATCGAGAACACCTCGGACAAGAATGTTACGCTTCTGAACATTGCGGGCTCGGTGCATCACCCTGAGACGAATGCTCTGATCAAGAATGTACGTTCTAGTCTTCTGGCCTCCATATTCGACATATGAACGTTTGACTCACAATCGAATAAAGACTAGCGCTCTTACTTACGGTGTAAGATTAGTAGAGGGAACGAAGATTCAGTTACCTTACACATTCTACAGCGAGTAAGAGTCTCTTGCCCCTGTCATGTGACCCGATATTCTTATACTGTACTCCCACACAGATTCAAGCCAGGCGACCTGAAGCTAAATATTTGGTTGGAACACGTCACAGATGTAAGTGTGGATGCCGTCTTTCTTCTACCTCACGGGCATAACCGTTTGTGCAGGACAAAGTCTACCGTGTTACAGCCTACGACTCGATTATTACCGTTGTCGAGCCTGAAATGTCATGGTTTGACTTGAAAATGTAGGCTCGTCCGCTGAGGGATTGTACGTCACGGTGGATGCTTAATCCTCCATCAGGCTCTCTACCTACGCCATAGTCGCCGGCATGCTCGGCGCGCTAGGTTACTTCGCCTACCAGACATATGCACCTGCCCCTAAGAAGACCCGCAAGCCACGAGACGCAAAGATCAGTACGCCTGTCGGGACGGTCACTGCGACTGGTGCAGGAGGCTACCAGGAAGAGTGGATCCCCGAACATCATTTGAAGAAGTCGAAGTCCAGGAAGGGAGGTGCTGCGAGCAGCGGGGACGAGTTGAGTGGTGGAGAGACAAGCGGGGCCGACAGCAGGCGGAGGAAGGGGAGGAAGTGATAGGTGTGATCCCTACTGACAGCATTCAAAAGTAGTCTGTTGCAACGTAGTATCTAGTATTTATTCTGAAAGGATTTGCTCGAGAAAACCTCTGGGCAAGTATGGATGATAGGCAATTGCTCTCCTGGGCTGCCTTGAATCCATGCCTACCAACAATCAGTCAGTCACTCCGTCGCTGGTATGTCTTCGTTGAAGAGGGAGATTCCACGGATTAGATAGTAGTCATTGCGTGGCGTAAGGGCTCTATGTCAGGCACGCGAGAGGGATAGAGTGTTATCACTGCATCAAACGTCGATAATCTTATAACCCTTGACCTGTGTAGCAATCGAAAGTAAGTTTCGGAGTCAACGGGGCATACGATACAAGGTGACACACCCTGTTCTCCTTAAGCATGTCTGCGTACTTATCCGCAAGCCACTTGCAGTTCTCGAGATGGTTCACTCCCTCGCCCCTCTGGCATTTCTTGAGCTCGTCGCGGACGATGCGGGCTTCCATGGCGTGGACCCAGGACTCACGCAGGTGCTCATCCCGGGCCTTGAGACGGGCTGCGCATCATCGGAATCAGTAACAGTGTTCTCTGCCAGTACGCTGAAGGAAGGATAACCATTACCTTGGATCTCGGCGCGTTGAGCCTCGTCGATGGCCATGGCGGTCACTTTAACGAAATTATGTTGACGCTTGTTTGCTGGTTGTTCCTCCACGCGCACCGCCACCGTGGCTAGTGGCGCCCGCCGTACTCTGCAATGATATTGTCGCAATATAACTCTTCTCTCCATGTACCCTATCAGAGCTTTGGGGACTATCTGGACAACATCCCCCTGTCCTTCATTCGAAACACAGATTATATTATTTTTGTCACGGATGCAGCCGCGAGTGTATTACCTCTGGACAAACTGGAATATCATTCGTCGACTTGGCTGGACAAGCGCCTTATCGGTCGGCTCCCTGCCTATCGCATAGCCGGAATTGACCAGGGCACAGACTCGCAGATGGCCCAAATATATCGGGGAGTCAGGTGTGGGTGGCCCTTATCAGCTTCAGCCAAGCCATTTATGTCTGTGTGCTATGCTTCCCAACTTCCGACGTCGGTATACATGTAGGCGTCGGACGCACACTCTCAGCGCCGTCCGGAGGGCGCTGGCAAAGTGTGTTCAGGCGCTACCTCGGCTGATAGACCGGCGAAGACAGAAGCACATCGAAGTGCTATCGAAAATGCCATTCAGAGCGATCGCGCTCCGACACTGTATTCGGCCCTTATCTTCTTGTGATCTGGATTCCATGGAACATAAATGCTCACGGTGCCTAGATATGATTTGCGGATACTCCTCCACATGAAGAGGATATTAAAACTGCACTTGATCCCATAGCACGCTTCGTCTCTTCCGACCCGTCGCTCTTCGGCATGTCTCTTGCAGATGTCTCTACGCTCACCCACCGGGCACAGACCCATGAGAGCGATTCTTACGACGAGAAGAAGTCTTCCAATGACGTCGACGTCGTGAGGGACGTCAAGGATGCTTACAGCGACCTCGAGAAGACAGAGGTCATCGAAGTCCCGCCCGAGGAGACAGACGATGTCGTCCAGGATGCAGCTGATATCGCCACTCAGGTGAGAATGACCAGGCTTGCATGGACTTGAATTGATCTCGTTCCTCCACAGATTCTACATGTGGAGGACGACCCTACGCAGCCCGCCATGACGTTCCGATTCTGGTTTGTAAGTGGACAATCTAATCCTAACCTCCTCACGCGACGCAGCTAAGATCGATACAGTTGGGTCTTGGCCTTGCCGTTTTTGGTAAGTATCTCTTTGCGCCAACCAGCTACCGCATACCAATATGTTCTGCAAGGATCCGTCCTATCGGAGATCTACTGGTGGAAGCCACAGAACGCCACCGTATCTGCCCTCTTCCAGCTCATCATATCCTATGTCCTTGGGAACGCGATGGCCCGTAAGCTTCCCTACATCTCCGCTCCTTGTACTTCCTAACTTTTCACTCCAACTGCTACTTTTATGCAGAGCTTATTCCTACGAAGGGCCTATTTCGCTACCTTAATCCTGGACCATTCAACATCAAGGAACACGCCTGCATCGTCATATTCTCATCCACGGCGTCGACCACTGCGGATGCTATCAGCATCATCTCTACGCTGGATTTGTACTATGGCGTGAAGCTGAACCCCGCTGTGGCGATCTTCCAGACGCTGTCCAGTCAGTTGCTCGTACGTAATGCGAGTATGGCGCAATACGGGTCTCGTGTAGCTCATGGCGTATCGACTTTGCTAGGGTTATGGTTTCGCAGGAATTCTGAGGGTGCTGCTAGTCTGTGAGTCGACATGACGTTTGTTCAGCATCAGATTATCTCACTCACCTGGATTCATGAAGTCCCGACTTACGCCTTATACCCTGCCACCGTTCCCACCGTTAACTTGCGTAGGCCGCCCACTAATGGTGTACACACAGCTTAATTACTGAATTACCCCGATACAGTGCAAAGCATGCACACCGGTAACTACCTCAGCAAGAAGAAGATGCGCTTCTTCTGGATAGTCTTCACTGCCATCTTCTGCTGGGAGATAGTACCGTGAGTCACACTATTCCGTTCAATAAATTCTGAAACTGACGAGGGACGGCACTAATTAGCACCTGGATGTTCCGTAAGCATATTGCACCGCTATACTCCAGTATTTCAAGTAGCCTAACGCGGTTTGTCAGCTCTCTTGACAGCCTTCAGCATTGTGTGTCTTGCAGACCGTGGCAAGCACGACTTCGTGAGGCATGTAGCCGAGCATGCTCTCTCCGAATATGCTCAGGAATGGCTACTTATCATTATCCTTCAGGAACCTGTTCGGCGCTGGCTCCTCCAACGAGGGTATCGGTTTATTGTCATTCGGGTTTGATTGGTGTGCAAAGTTCAGGCCCGTGCTTGCAATTGAAGTTGATCTAGCGGTGATAGGACACTCATCACTCAGGGACAGCCGCTCTACTGGCCGCTGCAAACCCGTAGGACATTATTGACTTGTACTCTAGTATTTGATCTCACCACTCGCTTTCAGAGATATCTGCATATATCGGGATGTTTGGAGGATACATTCTCCTTACTTCTGCATACGTGAGTGAAAGAGTATCTTGTCCTGGCTACTGCTACTGAATTCCCTCCAAGTATGCGGACGTCTGGAAGGGCCGGGTACGAAACGATGACTTCCTGCCGTTGATTTCACGCTAACCATGATTTCGTGCAGTCACTGGGCCTCCCCTTCATGTCACAGTCCCTCTTTTATGCTAACGGCACCACATACGACCAAACCACGATTCTTAATGATCAGCAAGAGTTCGATCCGCAGAAGTACGCGCAAGTGGGCCAGCCATGGTACGCAAATTCAATTCTCATCGATGTGACGACCGATTCTGATATTCCGCCAACTAGGCTGACCACTACATACGGTCTTTCTCTTCTGTGCTATAATTTGGCAGTCGGATCCAGTTTCTCTCATGTGTTGGTGTGGCATTGGAAGGAGCTCAAGGTTCGCACCTGGATCACAAATTCACACACAATATCGTCCTAATACCCGTTCGTAGTCCGCATTCTCCGGGTTCAAATTCCTTAGGAATGTCAGGGATGTTGACGATCCTCGTGCGTATAATGATAGCATTCGAGGCATTAGGTATCTGACGCACCTTTTCCACAGACTTCGAGAGTACGCTAGACAGCCTTCAACGTTCGGAAAGCCTCTAACCATAATGCTGCAGAGATGAAGGTCTACCCTGAAGTTCCGCAGTTGTGGTACATTGGCATCCTCCTAGGCTCCTTTGCTGTAGGTTGCGGCACCTTGTACACACATACAAACTATTTGCCGGGCTGGTCCATGCTTCTGTTTGTCATCATTTGTGCGTATTCTGCTGTGGAATGGCTTGTCTACGGGCATCTAACACTCGAATTAGCGTTCGTCATCACGACATTCTTGGGTTTTGTTACCGCTGTTACGTGAGTTCTGCTTAAAGATTATAGGCTGGCGATTTCTGATCCTTTTTTCAGCGGTTTTTCGCAGCCGACCCAAGGCTTGATCCAGCTCATCGCTGCCTACGTTCATCCTGGCAAACCCGTCGCGAACATGTACGCTAAGCTTTACGGTTACAGCACAGGGTAAGTCGATAACGATCACCAGCTTTGTATACTGAGATATGTCTTCCGGCTGCCGGCTACCAGCTACCAAGCGCTTTATCTCTTACAGGATCTTAAGCTTGGCCAGGTATGTTTATCTATCCTTGCATCGACAAATGAGCTCATTAGATGTCGCATAGTACTGCAAGGCGAGCTTTTAAACCGGCGTGCATAACAGCGGTCAGGGTGTTGACGAACGGTTTGGCCCAGATCCCTCCTAGGGCCACTTTCACCGCTCAAATATCGGGCACGATCGTTGGCTCCATCATGAACTACGTCCTCATGAAGAGCATCATCAGCGCACACAGGGCTGACCTAGTTGATCCCATCGGCACGCGTCTCTGGTCTGGGTGGCACGCCCAGTCTTTCAACACGCAAGCCATTACTTGGGGTGCCCTGGCCAAAGAGATGTACTCACCCCATTCTACATACTTCTGGATTCCCATGGCAATCTTGATCGGCTTCATTGCGCCGTTCATCCTCTTCGGGCTGCACCAGGTCTTTGGCAAGAAGTACGTGAGGTAAATGCATTTCGGATGTTGTACTAACTCGACACCCAGGACGGGCATCTTCAAGTACATCCTCGTTCCCGTCGTGACAAAGTGAGTTGTCAAGAATAACAGCCTACTATGTCGCTTGACCACTGGATCCAGCTACTTGGGCTACCTTCCTTACTCCGTGAACGGACAATGGTGGACCTGCTACGTCATTGGCATTGCCTCTCAATGGTATGTTCCGGTGATATGTTTTTCGTGATCCCAATTGACAGTCCTCCAGGTGGGTTCGTACCCGTAGACCGCGTTGGTTCAAGAAGTAAGTGTCATCGTAATCTAGAAACTCTTCTCTTTGACCAATCCGTGCAGGTACAATTACCTTATGAGTGCCGCATTGGTAAGTCTTGACCACCTTAGGTCTACTTTGAATTTCCTAAAAGCACGAATTCTTTCTGGGCGACATATAGGATGGTGGTAGTCAGGTGTGTTACTCGTCATTTTAATGCAATGCCTCCCGTTCTGAGTGCTATCTTTAGATCATTTTCTTCATCTTGAACTTCGCCGTATTCGGTGCAAGCGGTAATGGTGTAAACTTTCCAACTTGGGTACGCAATACTCTTGTATATTGTCCTGCAAGTCCTAAAGCCTGTTTGCGTGCAGTGGGGCAATCCGTCCTCCGACAGGTATGTCCTTACGTGCATGCAAAGGAATACCCGTTCTGATTACCTCTGTACCTAGTGCATTGTCTGTTGATAGATGCAAGGCTACCGTATCATGATCGTCATCCAGGGATTCCTTTCTGTATGTAGAGTATTATACTGTTGTAAAATCTCTGTACTCGAGTCGGGATTAGACTCCTGGCAGATAACAATGACCGAATGTAGGGTCATTCCGTTTTGCATCATCTTCAAGTACTCGTTGCATGTGTTCTCGCGTAGAAGCAATGAGATTAGGACAGAAAAGTGAAGTTGAAAATTAGCACTACATTCCGGGCGAGCACAAAATGTCACCTGAGAATGGCATATGCATTAAGCGAGAATCGAACTCGCGGCCAGTCGAGTAAACAGCCACTTCATGGCAACGACTGAGGTTACCACTACCCCATTAATGCTTACAGATAGCAGTCATGATCTAACCATTAACTGATTAGTCTCAGTGTTTCGAAGATTCACATGCTTCCTCTACCCAACTGTATCACGAGCCCGAACTATCCTGTGATGCTACGTTAATATATAAATTATTAGTCCACCCTCCGCAAGACACGTAAAAGCGAACTGACGCTCAGTGTCATCGCGTGCTCTAAACTACCGTATCATGTCTTATCCTCTCCAGTTCCCAGCCGGCGGCGAGCCGATCTTGACACTGACGCACCGTTCGTACGCACACTCGCGTATTCCACAGAGATTAGTACTCATATAGAAGACCTTTCAGCTTCCTCGTCTCTTTGGGTCATTGAGCTGCACAACGGAGATGACAGCCGGTTGACACAGCTCCTTATCGAGAAGTGTTTGAAGCCTGCGTTGGACATCGTGGAAAGACATTGGAGGGAGGACAGGCGGAAAGCTATTGCGGCGAAGGACAAAGAGGGAGGCAAGGGTGCGCTAATCATTGTTGGTAATACGAAGCAGGATAAGTTCTTCAGCAATGGTGAGGCATCTCAGACTTCGGTGGTGCGACACTGATCGCTGGCCGCCTAGGACTTGATTTTGCTAGTATCAGCAGCGACTCTAACTTCTTCGCCAGTATGGGTTCACTATCTTGTTCACTGGGCGAAGCTGACTATGACTTTGTAGACGTATTTGATCCCCTCTTGAAGCGCATCCTTCTATTCCCAAGTAAGTCTACTCCCACCAGCCCGGGAAAGCATCTCATCATGACGGCACTCAGTTCCTACCATCGCTGCCATCAACGGGCATTGCTTTGCGGGCGGGATGATGTTGACTTTGGCATGTGACTATCGGGTCATGACAGATGGGAGCAAGAAGAACGCATGGATGTCCATGAATGAAGTAAGCCAGTTACTTCCGTCACATTCTCTCAACCTGTTGATCATGATCACCGTTCCACAGGTACATTTTGGCGCACCCTGGCCCCACTCCTTCGCTTCACTCTTTCGAGCCAAGGTGGCGAGTGCGCAGCTGCAGCGAAAGATTGCCCTGGAAGGCTACCGATTTACGCCCCCCGAGGCTCGTGATGCTGGGCTCGTTGATCATCTTGTCCAGGGCAATACAGCAGCAGTACTGAAGGCGGCACAGGAGCTCGCCGATCGCGTCGCTCCGCTGGCAAAGACTGGTGTATTCGGCCTGATCAAGGTTCGTCCCTGAATATGTTCCTCCTTTTGCCTACATATTTATCCGCCTCTGCAGACTGACCTCTACAGAAACGCCGTGGAAAATATGGAACGCCAGCTGAGGTATGTGAATGCCGAGATAGATGATGCTGCGGCCAAGGCGCGACTTTGATTGCTTGATCACGGTCCGTGTCGGATGGATTATCCTCGTGCATATGGCAATTTATGTTTGTCATATGTATACATGTTATTTGGGGCTCACTGAACGGCATAAATATTAAATAAAACTTAAGATCGGGATGGGCTCAGAGAGCTATGTGGCCAAACCCAGGTACCGTCGGTGTGGCTGACGCGCCGTAGGATCCATTGACGTTTAGGACACTTCGGGAGTTGCACTCTTTTAGGCCTAGCAAAAGGTTGATCAAAAGGGATATCGAAAAGATAATATTTAGGGATGCATTTTGTAGACCTCGAAATGTGATATTTTGACATAGCTCAAAATGGAATAGGAAAGGTTATCTTCAGCATTAACTAGTGCAATTTGCGAAAATATAATAAACTGTTGCCTGATATAGTAATTCTTTTTCAACTTCAAAAAAGATGATCTTTAAATCACGTGACCCCTGCCAGGATAATCCCTTTTGGGGCGCTGCAAGAGTTTATATGGTGGTAACCGCTTTAAATGGGCACAAAAGATCTATTTTTACCCTTGCAAAAGTATTTGCAAAGGTAATGGCAAAGATAACCTTCGGCATTTCATTTTGAGACTGTTTAAAATATTGTATTTTGAGCCCTCTAGAATGTATTCCTAAATATAACCTTTTTGATATCCCTTCTGATCAACCTTTTGCGGGGTCCAAAAGAGTGCAACTCCCGAAGTGTGGCTTAGAGTTGATGATTCCCTCGGTATAGATCTTCAAGTTTTTGGTGGAAATTAGGTTTTCTCCCCATACTTGCGATTTACGAGAGCGGAGTGACACGCGAGTGTTCTGATTGACCAATGAGCGTCCTGCGTCTGACAGCCACACTGACTACATTTGGGTTTGGCGCTCCAATATTCAATATATTGAGCCGTTATTTGGGGGTCAGATTATTAAAAGCCGTATGGCAAGGAAGCTGAGATCTCATGTGCGTGGTCGAGGACCTGGCGACCAAGGCTACCAACGATCAGGAACTCTGACTACACGCGACCAGAGTTGTCTTGCTCACAGACCGCTGTCCATTGGTCAAGGTGTGCGTGAGACGGAGACTCCTGGGGTGCCGCTTGAACGCCGGCATGAGCTGGGTGCACGAGGATTGTGGCTGCTCTGAATTTATGATTGGACTCGTTGTACAGAAGACGCTCAAACAGTTCATTTCTTTTTCTTTTTCTATCAAACATGCTGTACCGCAGATCCAGCTCAATGCATTCGAACGACAATGGGAGGGACACGTGCAGTGAAATGGTGGTTGCCATCCACAAACTCGGCTGCTTTGGGGTCTATACTTGGCAACAAGGAAGCATCAGCTCTTGTTCCGTGGGCCGGCTTCCGCAGCAGCGTATAAGAAACATCCCCCTTCGTGAAATGAAGCCATCCTCCATTGCCCTTCCGCTGTTTGTCTCGAGGCCGGGTCCTTGATTTCTCTTTCCTTTTCTTCTCCTTTTTCATTCCAACGGACTCCATTTTCTTGACTTGAAGTCTTAGGTATTCTTCCCGGAAGGTAGACTCAAGTGCAGGCACCATGCAGCTCGGACTCTCGTTTTCTCTGCTTCTGGCAAGCTTACTCGTCGCGCTGTCCTCGTCTGAGGTCAACGCGGCCCCCTTGAAGCGAAACGCAGGGATGGTCACGCTCCCCCTCAAGCGCGTCCATCAGGCGCGCGATGACATCCACCCGCAGATAGTGCGCATTGTTCACTTGTCTTAGGAGGTGTTTTAACCGCAATAATTCCTACCAGCTGCTGCAACAGCACATGAACCGCGGCCATCGTCGTCTTGCCCGTATGACTGGCCGTGCTGCTCCTAATGATACCGAGCTCGAGGCTGCCCTCCACAAGCGGATGTATCTCCTCCCGTACGGCCCAGGATCAAAGAGGCCAAGCAAGCGCTACTACAGGGCTGGTATTGCTGAAGCCAAGGCCAAGTTGATAGAAAGCATGACTAACAGTGCCACTGCGGAGACGAACGAGGCGTTCTCGTTCGGAAAGAAGGGCAATAAAGGGTGGGTGTCATTTTCTTCTCACTATGAAATGGTTTTGAACGCTAGTTTGTGGGGAACAGGCAGGGAGCAGCGGGTCAGGGAGCAGCGGGTCAAGGCGCAGCGGGTCAAGGAGCAGCGGGTAAGGGATCGGCGGCTAGCGGATCCGCTTCTGCTGCTGCCGCGTCTGCGACCGGTGCTGGCTTCAGCGAGATCGACCTCGAGGCGTTGACCAACGGCGGATTAACGGACGCGAACACTCCCACCACTCAGAACTCGCTTGGTCTCGATATCGAGGCCAACGATGTCGGGTACATTGCCACGGTCCAGATGGGCACTCCCCCGCAGGACTTCAAGCTCTTAATGGACTCTGGTTCCGCTGATCTCTGGGTCGGTTCAGAGCAGTGCACGTCAACCGGCGGTGGTGGATGTGTACGTTAATAGACCTTACGCTTGCCACCCGCTGCTAATTAATACCACTTAGGGTAATCACACCTTCCTCGGATCGAAGAGTTCTTCTTCGTTCGTGGATACTGCCAAGCCTTTCCAGGTCACCTATGGAACCGGTGCTGTTTCTGGTGACATTATCACCGACAACCTCGTCGTTGCTGGTCTGGCGTTGAATGCTCACACCTTCGGTGTCGCTACACAGGAGACCCCAGACTTCTCCAGTGACGATGTGCCTTTCGACGGTCTGATGGGCCTGGCTCAGTCGGTGAGTAGCTGTATGATTGGCCTATGGAATGTTGATCCTGATTCTTTCTTTCCTTTTATAGACCCTATCGGAGCAGCAGACCCTCACCCCCGTCGAATCCCTTGCCAAGGCCGGCCTGATCAACGACGCCATCACCTCCTTCAAGATCTCTCGTGTCGCAGACCAGAAGAACGACGGTGAGGTGACTTTCGGCGGTCTCGACACCACCAAGTTTCAGACCAACACCCTCACGACTTTCGCCAACGTCAACACCCAAGGCTTCTGGGAGGGTGCCGTGGGTTCCTTCACTGCTGACGGCCAGGACCTCGGTCTGACCGGCCGCACTGCTATCCTCGACACTGGTACCACCCTGATCATCGCTCCTCCCCAGGACGCTGCCACCGTCCATCAGGCGATCCCCGGTGCCAAGTCGGATGGCCAGGGTGGATTCACCCTCCCCTGCACCACTACCACTAGTGTGGCGTTGTCCTTTGGCGGAACTTCGTTCGCAATCGATCCTCGTGACTTGGCCTTCCAGCCTGTTGACCCCAACGACTTGACCGGTGACTGTGTGTCCGGTATCTCTTCCGGCCAGATTGGTGCCGCTACTGAGTGGCTGGTGAGCAATCGAGTCTATGCGATTGGCTTCGGGATGTGTACTGACGGGCTCGATATAGGTTGGAGATGTTTTCCTTAAGAATGCGTACTTCTCGACAGATGTCACGAAGAACCAGATCTCGCTGGCTAAGCTTTCTTAATCCGTCGTGCTATCGCTGTTTGTTGAAGTCGACTAGTCCCTCTGCTTTTGATGTTAGTTTAGCTTTCGGGTTAATCTCAGTTTCAAGTCGGAAAGGGAAATGCTGGACATTACTCCGCATGCCGTTTATAAGCTAGTGCAAGCAATGAATGCGGTTGTTATAATTATAACAGTAAAGTTTCTCTATGTTGCGGCCTTTGTAGGTCTCTGTAGTGCCATACGCAGTGTCCATACGACTTGCTGGCGGCTTGCTGGCCATAGGCTTAGCGTATGTCGCCCTGACACAGAAAACGTGACTGGCTGGGTCACGGGACGTAGGGATCGGCCGAAAAGATATGGCGGGCAAAGCCGAGGATAATCCATTAATTATAGCATACAAAAAGTGTCCATGACTCGAATCCACCAGACTTTTCTTTCTGTACCTCTTTTGCACTCCCCTCTACCTCTTATCCTTCGACAAAATGTGCCCGTGCCAGAACGGAGACAGCATCCCCAACGATCCTAGCCAGATGGTCCCTGTCGACCTTAGCGAGAAGCCCAAGGTCAATGGCATTAACGGGCACTCAAACCATGCTCAGCCATCTGCCCAGCCTCAGCCTCAGCCCCGCCACAATCCCTACGCACCCCGCGCATCCGATTTCCTGAACAACGTCTCCAACTTCAAGATCATCGAGTCGACCCTCCGAGGTATGTTTTTCAGCGTTATGTGACGTCACTGATCAGGAGGATCTAAAGTCTGTCCACAGAGGGCGAGCAGTTCGCCAACGCCTTTTTCGACACCAAGACCAAAATCGCCATTGCTAAGGCTCTCGATGCATTCGGCGTCGAGTACCTCGAGCTCACCTCCCCCGCTGCCTCGGAACAGTCCCGCCTTGATTGTGAAGCAATATGCAAGCTCGGTCTGAAGTCCAAGATCCTCACGCATATCCGGTGTCACATGGACGACGCTCGAATCGCCGTCGAGACGGGTGTCGACGGTGTCGATGTCGTTATCGGCACCTCATCTTTCCTCCGCGAGTTCTCGCACGGTAAGGACATGGCCTACATTACCAAGACCGCCATCGAGGTCATCAACTTCGTCAAGAGCAAGGGAATAGAAGTCCGTTTCTCCACCGAGGACTCCTTCCGCTCCGACCTTGTCGATCTCCTGTCAATATACCAGACCGTGGACAAGATCGGTGTGAATCGAGTTGGTATCGCCGACACCGTTGGCTGCGCCAACCCTAGACAGGTCTACGACCTCATCCGGACGCTGCGCAGTGTTGTGAGCTGCGACATCGAAGTTCACTTGCACAACGACACTGGCATGGGTGTGTAGCCAGTTATCTATTTCCTTTAGGTTCCTCTAACCATTACATGTAGCTATCGCAAACGCTTACTGTGCTCTTGAAGCCGGTGCTACGCACATCGATACCTGTTAGTCTTTCTTATTCGGGTCCAGCCCTTAATCTAACCGACATTCTAGCCGTCCTCGGTATCGGTGAGCGTGTTGGTATCACTCCTCTCGGCGGCCTTGTCGCCTGCCTCTACGCCGCAAACCCCGAATACGTCAAGTCCAAGTACAACCTCCCGATGCTCCGAGAGATTGAGAACTTGGTTGCTGAGGCTGTCGAGGTCAATGTACCCTTCATGAACCCCATTACGTATGTCTTTTATCCCTAATTTCGATCCTAATTACCACTTATCAATTGTATGTGTCACAGTGGCTACTGCGCGTTCACGCACAAGGCTGGGATCCATGCCAAGGCCATTCTCAACAACCCCAGCACGTACGAGATCCTCAAGCCTGAGGACTTCGGTTTGACGCGTTACGTCTCGATTGGGTGGGTTAAGGTTCCACATCAAACTGTACTTCTACTCACCATCGTCATCTCTACTTTAATTTCTAGCCACCGGTTAACTGGCTGGAATGCCGTCAAGTCGCGTGTTGAGCAGCTCGGATTGAAGCTTACCGATGAGCAGGTTCGTCTTGGGCTTCTGTGCAGGAGGACTATTAGACTGACGCCATACCATAGGTCAAGGACGCAACGGCCAAGATCAAGGAGCTTGCGGACGTGCGCACGCAGTCGATGGATGATGTCGATTCCTTATTGCGCGTGTATCATTCAGGTATTCAAAGCGGCGAGCTCGAGGTTGGTCAAAGAGAGGCGCTCGACCGGTTATTGAGGAAGCATCGGGAGGAGAGGCACACGGAAGGCGTGACAGCATAAGCCTCCCATTGCAATCTTGTGGACGTTGAGTGGAGGTGCGATGAAGGAGACGCCGGACGCGTGTAGCTGTTAGTCCAAAATGATCCTTAACGGGATACGGCTGTATCATTATGTATATTTTGTTTAGTGCTCAATGAGATGAGAGGGACTTCGTTTCGTTACAAAGTTGTCCCCTCTTGCCATAGCAAGCGAAAGGAAGGTCACACGGTCTTATCGTTGTGGAAACTCTGTGGACGAACGTACGCGCCATGCCCTGCGCCGTTCTGAAGTTAACGTTCATCTCGAGCAGTCGATTCCCGTACGCTCTCGGTATGCATGCCGAAGAACATCAAGTGTGTTATTAAAATCGAACACGCTGATCGATGTCATTCCTGCCTAGTCCTGGGGCTGGGGTCGTACTGGCTGTCTCGTGCTTACTAATACTAGTGCTTAGGACAGGAGTACCAGCAGACGGGCTGATATTTTTGCTTTTGTTCGTTTGTCTGGGTTCCAAAGTGGGATCGACAAGAGATTGTTCGTTAGTGCAGCATCCAAACAATGATATTTTGTTCTGGAGGCCTGACCGAAAGTTGAGGCAAGTGGAAATGGACAGTCCGTTTAAGGCTTCTCGAAGATACGCGGGCCGGGCCTTCGTTCATTCGAGTCCCTTGGATATTGAGCAGAGCGACATATGAAGCCTCTTGCAGGATGTGCTGATGAGGAGAAGAGTGGACTAGTTGTAGAACTGTTTATATTCAATCAGCAACGTTAATGACAAGATCGGTTACTACGTACGTATACGTATATTCATTAAGTTGAGGTTCTTGCGCAGTATCGTTCCTATTTCCAGCAAGTGAGTTGTTCTGGAAAGTTCATCACTGGTATGCCCGCACGTACTGCATAGCACCCGAGAAGTCATAGTCTGACGACAATCAACGAAGGTATACGATGGTGAACACATATCTATCGGAGGATATAGCGAAAACTAAAGGATGCAAATGTTCCAAGCAAATATGCAAAATGCGTAGCTACGATACAATGGGTAAGGATGTGGATATGTGTAGTGGCATGCATTATGTACAGACGTCGGACTGCAGGAATAAGATAAGTGGGGTGGCGAACGAATCGCCTGAGGCTCTCTCGAGCTGGTATGGCCGGGCGTATACAATGTCACGAAATGCCAAGTTCCCGGAATACATGATCAAGTGTCTTGAAAGCAACGGGCTTCACAAGGCTGGGCAGTCCAAAGTCAAATAACAGCTGAGATCGTCGCATGATGCACGTACTATCCATCAACGCCAGCTTCGAAAGCCCTTCGCTTGTCTTCCAGAGATGACATCCCAGTTAGAGCCAGTATCCGCGCTGGGCGGGTGTCTGGTCCTAAGCGCGACGAGGCATCCTGTCGAGCAGCTTCGATCTTCCGAATCTCCGCTGTAGCTCCGATACCTAGTAGAGGGCACGATCTTAATCGAATGGTAAAGTGCTCGTCGATCAGCAGAGCTTACCGTCGAGCACTGGCATTGACAGATCTAGGAGGACAACGCTGCGCGTTACGTGATTAGCCAGGAGCGCTAAAACATAGACAGGGATTACATACTCGAAAAGGCCTTCTGATTCGAAGACACGTACTCCGTCCCGTCCGTCAACGGCTTCTCGGAACTCGTAGCCCTATGGTGATGATGAGTCAAACCTTGTCACTCGTAATTGAAATATCTTAACCTTCGTTTTCAGCCATTTCAAGCTAGAAGTATGCTTTAATTAGTCTCTGGGAACAAGGGAGCAGTACGTAAAGCTCACAGCAAATTCCGCAGAATGCTATTGTCTTCTACAACAAGGACCCGAATGCTGCTCGTCGCGACGGTGCCAACGGAAGACTTCAAAAGAGTCCCGCAGCTGCCTATAGGAATTGTAGGACTGGAGGTTTCTTGTCCCTCCTCGTCACCAGTTGGCAACGGCGAGATCGGACCGTCTCGTAGCGTCGCCTCTAATTCGCCAGACGTGGGGGGACTACGCACCATAGCAAGAGAGTGAACTGTAGCAAGAGAGTGAACCGTAGCAAGAGGATGAACCGTCGCGGCTCGATTACCAAGCGGAGGCCTCGGGACGGTATGAGATCGTCTACGAGCTTCTTCTGAATTACGCCTGGGTAGAGTATGGTACGGAGACAGAGGATTCAACAGTGCATCTTGGTTGGCCTGCTCAAGCAATGACGTTATGTCTTGATCTTCAAGTTCCCTGGGTTGCTCGACGATTTTGAGAGCATGAAGGCAAAGCTTGAGAGCCAACCGTATACGCGAAGGACCACCAGGCTTGTAGACCAAACGACAAAAGCCGCCCAGTTGTTCGAAATGACCGACAATCGCCATCAGCTGCGGATCACCTCTCCGCGATGAAAGGACAATGAAGACGCGGCTGACATCTCTTCGTTTCGTGGCCGAGATGATAGGACCCAGATCTTCGTTGACAATGACGATGTCACCATATTGCGATGGGTCCTCTTGCAACTCGAATCCCCACCATGAGACTATATATGTTGACAAGACGCTGCGCAAAAGTTGAATTCCTCTGTGCGGACTGTCAAAGCCCACCAAAGAAACCTTTCGTTGGGGTTCGGTGCTGCTGGGGACGTCTAGATCTAGATCGACGACAGATTCATCATCCTCCGTCACTTGAGCCGTGAAGGTAATCTTGATTTCTGTTCCTGTTCCTTCGGCGCTCCACACGTCAATGCTGCCGTTGAAACTAGGCGATCGAACTATGCTGTTCACTATCGCTAGACCTAGTCCAGTCCCTGTCTGGAGAGGATTCTCTTGAGAGAACGGATGGAAGAGCTGATTCTAGACGCAACGATCAGTATTCAAGTCTTAGAATATATTCGCTAAAAGTACCTTCAAGAAATTCTGGCTGATACCCTAACGATGCGTTAGCCTATTTGGGCATGGCAATTAAATGAAAAGCTGACCTTTCCTGTGTCAGAAACGGATAACTCGATTTTCGCCGTGTTGTCCGGTAGTTGGGCGATCTGACGAAGCACCACATGAACATACCCATCCTATACAACTTATCAGAATTATTCGTATCCATCACAACGCACAGAACAGACCGTTGTGAATTTCAGGCTATTCCCAAATATATTCATCAAGACACGACGGAGCCCTCCTTTCTCACATTTGAGTGTCCATCCCTAGGAAAGGAGGGTCAGGGATAAGAATTAATTGTTAATCTGAGATGCTGACTGCTGGACGTTTGCCGATATCAATGACCGTTTCAACGTGACCTTCGACTGAAGTCAAGGTACTAGGAATGGTCTGTCCATCATCCATCTTCGGAGGCGAGTATACACTACCAATCTCAGACTCCGCCAAGGATGCCATCCTGGCTTTATAGCCTATCCAGCATCCTTCTACGGCTTCTTCGACCAGAGCCATAACATCCACTCTGTGTAGAGAGTCACTTACAGGGAACACAGATATATGCGTCTGACATACCTAGTCTGCGGGATAACGTTCTCAACGCCACCCCCTTTAGTGTTACCACTAAGTTTAGTGAAGTCCAGGACGTGGTTAACGGTTTCGACGAGAGACGTGCCGCACGCTCTGACGGTCTGCAGAAAGGACGCTTGGCTGTGATTAAGAGGGGAGTCGGCCAGCAGTTCTGCTGCAGCCAAGATCTAAGAAATATCAGCGGAATTTCGAACAGTGATAGGCAAAGGGCATACTCCATGCAATGGCGTCCGCAGCTCATGGGAGATGCTAATGACAGGTCAGAAAGCCAATCAGATTATCGCAATCGGTAAAGGCCTTACTTCGAAATGAAAAGACTTTTTGCCTTATCAGCTAAGATCATGCGGCGCTTCAAAACAGCAGATAGGATGATGACACCTAGATGAATGATGAATGACGAATATGCACTATATGGGAGGGGAACTAACCGATCGCCCTAAGGTACGACAGTTCATGGCCCTCCAACTAGAACATGATATACGCCATTGATAACAATGTTACATTCTAAGGCACTAATAATGCTTACGTATCGCCGTTTCGGTTCTGACGTGGTATATGCACACAACAGCGCAAATGGTCTTTTATCGATGTTGAAAATCGGAACAGCTGATGATCAAATGAGCGACGGTGGCACGAGGATAATCCAGCGGAAGGCTCACTGAGCGCATACTGTATCCCGCCAACGAGGAACGCACGAAGAGGCGGGGGCGCGATGCCATCCGAGATCTTCCCATCCGGATACTTGTTGAAGAAATCCGATAGCTGCGCGTATTCAGGCGCCGACAACTGGTGGTGCACAGCACCTGCCTGGGAATCTGTGCTATACGAAACAACAGATATTGAGGCCTCGGCACTCATCGTCTCCAGCACCTCGCAATGTGAGACATCCATTACAGTAGCATGCTCCACATCCAACGTACGTCTGACCAGCTTGGCTGCGCGTTCGTAGATCTTCTCCATTGACTGTACGCCGAACAGTTCATTCGGCGAATCGGGACTGTCTTGAGAATCGATTGCCAAGCACTCCCGCGTGAATTGCTCCATCTATGCATGGCTTGAGCGTGAGGAAAACGAGATAGATCGCCTCTCGGCACACTTACAGAGTTTTGAATTCGATCTCTGATTCTGAGTTGAATCTAGAATCCAAGAGATCAGCAATGGCACATCGATATATTGATGTGCGGACTTTGTCCCTCCACAACTCCATCTCTCGCATGGCAATCGCCTATTATAAGAATAAGCTCGCATCATCTCCATTCCAATCAGTGGTTTACTTACTGCAAACTCTTTCAAGGTATGCCTTTGCCGAGGACTGAAGTCAAGATGGGGGACATCGTCCATCAAAGTCAAACTTTTATGATATCAGTCCAGATCTAAGATCCACGTGTATCTGTTGTAGGACTTACGTGCCGATGTTGTATCCGTCTTGTGTTCGTAACGGTGCTCCTGCATAGAATCTCGCGTTTGGCGGGCCAGTGGCCAGAGGCTATAATGGAATCGCCTATATCAGCCTGTGCATCTAGGTTGAATCCGATAAATATTACGTTCTGTGCAAATCTCCAATCTCGCAAGGTATCCAGGACAACCGTTGGCTCGTCACCGCTAATTAATCCGCTCAGCTTTTAAGCCGAAGGCAAGAATATATGGACCAACCGCTGAAGGATCGTATGGGCACCAAAGCTCATCGGTCTCGGATAGTACTCCCGTTTGCCTATACCAGCTGTAGTAGTGGAACTAAGGGATTGATCGAGGAAAATAGAAGATAGACAGCCTACATTCCGACTTAATCCATCTGAAGGCGAATGCCATATTCACTGCAATTTTCCATATCACGAATCGTCGTAACACTTACAGGTCATTCCCGTCAATCAAACACAACGCGACAATCTTCGTGCTGAAAACGAGCTTCGCAAGATGCACGATGCGATCAAAGTTCGCGTCGGGTTTGGTATCCCAAATGTTGAACCTGCAATACACACATACACGCATACACGCACTCAGCTTCTCTCCATGACGTCAAACTGATTCTTAAGACTGACTGGTATAGTGCACGCCGACGCTCCAACTCGTTAGGAGGATTCGGAGGCGCGAGATAACCAAGCTCCTCGAACATATGCTCTTCGCGTGCTGCGCGGCTCGCCTTACCTGGCGTGCTATCTGAAGCGACCCTGGCAGATCGCAGAGGAACGTCGAAAGAGTTGGGCAGTGGTGATGACGTCTGGCGGGTCAGACAGACGCGACGCGGGATGGCCGGCACTGTCACGACAGCGGAGGGCTGGAGGACCGGTTCCGACGGTCGTCGGTCGATCTGGATCAGAGGCCTCGAATCCGAGAGCGAACTAGCTCGCAATGACTTTGCCTGCCTATCGAGCTTCATAGCGTCGACAGGTCCGAAGTAGTCAGTGTCGTCAGCTAGGTGTGGTTTAACAGGGGCGGTGGCAGGAGGGAAATGATTCAATGTAAATGTGGCGCCTTGACTGCCATGGGGGGCCTCAGACTGCATCGACTCGGGTGAAGGCGACGCTGATGAACTAGGAGGACCAGACTGATCAGACTCATCCACGTCTTGTGTACCTTGCCAGAAGCTGCCTAAACGCGTTTTACGGCCTTCTCCTGGAGTCATGAGACCCGATGACCCGTCGAGCGGGTGCGATCCAGGAATAATGGCATTGATGCCGCGCAACGGGTCCGTTAACTCGTGCTCTGGGGAGGGCAACGCAAGCGGAGCCAAGGATATTCGTGCAGCAGCCAAGCGCATGGTTGCTGTATGGGTGGCAATGTCTGGGCTCAAAACTGGTGGCCTATCCGACGCATTCGATGGCAACAACGCCCGGAAATCTGCAAACGAATTACGCATCCTGTTACTCGGCATATTGATGGTAAGCGGTGCAGAGAAACGAGCTTTAGGAGCAGGTATTGACGGCTTTACAGTAGTATTAGAAGGGTAAACAGGAAGTTGAGGTGCCGTAGACTGGCTCGAAACTGTCGCTACAGACTCATCGCTTGTTGACGGTTGCATATCGATATTCGGCGGTGTGCCACCCGCAGATCCAGGTATACTCTGCAAACTTACACCTGCTGTATCAAGTACCGAGTTATTCAGGAGCCGCCAGTCCGATATCGCATCTTGCAGTTGTTGGTCAGCGGGATGAGCATCTGGAACTTCAGTAGAGACAGACATGCGCATGTCGAGGCCAAGATTTATCCGAGACGATGATGGTTCGGATGGTGCGGAAAGATGGATAGAGAATCGAGATCTGGGAGGTCTTGGCGTGCGGTGGGGATCCCATCTGCCCGCCGCGTACGCTTCGATGAAGGTAGCCCAGTCGTAATCGGCCTCCATCGTATCAGTAACAAACCCAAGATCCGCAAGAGGATCAGTATGTCCCTCTGAGGCGGATGTGGATGGGTCAAAGGAAGAGGGAAGCCAGCCTGATTCACGTTGGGGGAATGAAGATATACGGTGAGAGTGAGGATGCGTAACGCACCTAGGTCAGACTGCTGGGCGTCCTCGGAACCGGTTCGCCGATCTGATCCTTCGTCTTGACTGAGAGAAGTATCTCCTTCAAATATGGTCTCCTGCGCCGCTTGTGGAGTGGTTATATCCGTCCAAGGGGATTCATCTTGGATATGTCTGCGCGCTTCACTCGCCGCAATGGTGGTCCTTATCAGGGATGGGAGAACGCTGGATTGCCCTTCAGCACTAGATGCTGTCGAAGGCCGCGCGGGCCGTTTTCCCTCTCGCTTAGACGGAACTGCTACTGACGGCACTGAAGAGACAGGATGTTGAGAAACGTCCGTTTGTCGCGGTAAAAGCGACGGTTTACCAGGGATAAATGCGAGATTAGGATGGTGTACATCGACAGGATCTTTGTTGGGCTTGCTGTCCATCGATTCGGTCTGCAGGGCGTGTTTAGAACGGCACCAGTCCTAGGCGAAATAACCAGAGGAAATTCTGTGAGAAAGGCAGGGGCCAGTTATTCGCAAAATAGGACGGAACCAACAGATAAGCATGCAGAAATAACCAGAAATAAACGGAAAAACAGCTGGGAGACAGACAGCAAGCAAGGTGCAGATCCGCCTAAAGCGCAACCAGTGAACCACAGCTTCGCACTCTCCTCCTCGGCGTTCCCCGGGCCAGTGACATCATTCTCGGCCAGAGGTCCACCGTCTCGGCTCACCGTCTCCGGCTCCGAACCCATTCAACAATCTTCCCTGGTGGCAGTGCTGTTCTCCCATCGGGTCCACCCGGCCCGCGCCACTACGTTCGAGGCAAGGCCGAGATCAAGTCCATCGTGTTACTGTCCGTTTATTATACATCCCCGACTATCAACATGCTCCACATATACAGTGGTAGGGTAAGATTGTCATTCTGCACAGACAGCGCCTCGAGCACAGACGAGAGCGATGTGACGGCAGCGTATCGCACAATCTTCAGGAACAATCAATCAGCATTGCGCGACTACGCGGGACGGGACCACATACCGAGAACTGCTCGGTCAAGCCACACAGCTGCAACAGCCATGCACAGGCGACGACTGATATAGTGAACCCAGCGCTTCCTTCCAGTGTCTTGGGTGTAGTGATGGACCACCGGTGTCTGCCAATCCGCTTACCCACGATAGACGCCTCCATTGCAATGATCAGCGACCCAATTCAAACGCAAGAGGGATCCTGACACACCATAGCATCTCCAACCCCTAGCACGAGGATTCCAGTGAAGCCAAGTAACCGGGTCGATCTGATGAATTATGATGAACTGCAATGTCTCATAGCGGCCATTAAATCTTACCCTTCCAGCCAGACAGATCCGGCACATCCTGTCAACAAGTAGAAATGGCTGAGAATCGCAGTGCCGCTATCTTTCTGATCCAAGAACTCGTTCATAAACAGATGCACGGCAGCCCCAAACGGATACAGCGCGAAAAACCGAACATATTCTGCAAACGTAAACAATGCGAAAGCAGCGCTGAACGCAACGTGGGTAAAGGCTGGCTATACACAAAATGAATTCTCATTGTTCGCAGGAGGAGCTACGATTGAGCTTACGTCGAAAGCCACGCCAGGCAAAAACATAGCGACTGCAAGGACATGGAAACTTTTGCGCCTCGCATTCAAGCTCAACGTCGGCACGCGCTTGTCGGCAGCATCGAGCCAGTCCGTGGCAACGCTGGACACCTGGGCGCCATTCGGAAAGTTTGATAGATTCGGGAAGGTACGTCCTCCGCCAGAGGGCGGCGTGGTAGCAGTGCTGGACTCGGGCGGTGCAGAGGCGTCAGAAGAGTTGGGCACCACGAATGACTCTGCGTTACCCGTCGACGGGTTCATAGACCGGTAGCGCCTAGACCTACTCAGTTGTCGGTTCCAAGTACTCACGCTAATTGAACCAAGTAAAGCCCAGTAGGCAAGCAGAGCCGGCCGAGTCCACTTTGTTTGACCCTGCAGAAGCCAAAAAATGATGTAGAGCCAGGGATCGCGGTTATCCAAGCACCAGCGAGTCCACATCCCAATAAGCCCGCCGACGATCAACACCGCTCCCCCGTAGAAGCCGAGAGCCAAAGATCGCCGAAAACCCATTCGTTCCTGACGGACACGGAGTCGTCGCACAGACTGTTGAGCTATGTGTCGAGAAAGAACCAAAAGTGGACACAGGAGAAAGCCAGTGAGCAGGGAGCCTGGAATCATGGCGATCTGGTATATGAGTAGGGGCGTTGGCAGACGGTACGTCTTGATAAACTGCGTAGTCAATGGCCAGATCTACGGAAACTCTTAGGACAGCTCAAAAAAGCAAGCCAGGCGAACACACCCTAGCTATGGTCATGTTGAGCATCTCCATGAACAGAGCGGTTGCGCCGAGAGACACTACACCCAACTCGCCCAGAGTGAAGCTCCGGTGAGCTAGGCGCACGGAGATATACATCGTGAACTGATAGAAGAGCGAGACGACGGCGACCTCAAAATAATTCAAGTCTAGAGGCCGGTCATCTTAGTAGAATTCCCAGGAAAGATTAGCCGTGCGCACGTTGCCATATCGGAGAACCTGCATCCGCCAACAAAGAACGCACGACCAGCAGCGCTAGAGTCGTGCTGAATGTGAACAGTACGTACAACCACCATTTACGGGCCTCGCTTCTAGGCACCGATCTCCGCTCGCCTTCCAGTGTTCCTACGCCCTGCGAAGCACGGTACTCGGCCCACCAGGAAGCGCATGCGTGAATAAGAAGGATCGTCGAGCATAGGGTCGCCAGATTGACGGCGTTGAGGCGCGAGACGAGCACGGCTTCCTCTGCGCTGCCAGGATATAAAACATTTTTCAAGGCGAACGGAGGTTCAACCAGCCACGTCGAAGGCAACGTGCCCCCGTGCCCGTCGCGCTGGTATGACGCCTTCACAGATGAGTAGAGCATGGCAGAGGCTACGAGTGGACCTAGAATAAGGGCTGTGCAGATGCCGTCATCCGAGGACTCTCTAGACCAGACCAGACCTTCAAACCCCAGTTTCCCAGACTCCGTGGCGCCTAAACACACACCTGTAATTTTTGGGAACGGTCATCCAAACAAAGCTAGAGTACTCCTTTCGTGATACGTTTACGGTGCGTTTATTCTCCCGTGGATCGCTAGAACGAGGCTCGGCAGGGCGGTTAGTCTGTAGGGTTGTTCCTCGGGACTGGACGGACTCGGAAGTAGGATTGTCAGATGTTGAATGACCCCAAATCAAATAAGTTGCGGATGCCATGATGAGAAGTTGAAGTTCTGGGAAGATAGCGTAAATATTGTGTAGTGACACCGAAACGTGTACGAATGTGAACCTATGGAGACCTGCACATCAATGCCGGAAGAGAGTTGTTCAGAGGATAGTTTCTTGGTGATGTACGCTAGAGATGCGGCGAGTAAGAAGCATTCACCCGCCTTCCTTGCGTCTAGTGATATTGTCCATATAGTCGCTGAAAAAGGCAGGCGAAATGACGTATCGACCGTAAAGGGCAAGAGATATTCGAAGGCTCGACGGGTACGGGAACCCCATACAGGAGAGGATGTCCTAGGTATTTCGGCGGCGTATGTGGCGGAGGGTGGGGGCATAGGGGAACGTGAGCGAGTGAAAGAAGACCTACGAATAGGACGATGGCCGTTGGGTCGTGTGTCCATAGATTGTGAGCTGTCTATACTATTCCGGGATATAATAGATAATCGATTCGAAAGACTTGCTGCGCCGTATGAACGTCCACGAGAGCTGGATTCATCTTCTACGTCCGTAAAGTCTTCCTCATCGGACGCAGCCGACCCTGAACTGCGACAAGTCAAGCACAGAACCCGAAGCATAAGATGCACAAACCTAGATGACCCTGCTTGGTAACTTGTGCTCCAATCTAGCGAGGCAGACGTCTGAAGACTCCCATCATGCAGGATTAACGGGGCGGGTCGCTTACGGCCCGTGCTTTTACTATGGTGTTTCCGAGATTCGTGTTTGCGGGATTCCACACGTCCTGAAGGGGGATTGGACGCATGGGGAGATGGCGACGAATGTGAACGCGGCAGCGTGGCGAAGGTCAAGGAGGGTCAATATACAAAGGTACAGAGTCCAAGGCAAACAACAGCTCTGCTCTGTTTCGCGTCCCCAGCAACGGTCAGGTCGGGTTGCATCTGATTCCCGGCCACGTGGAGTGTGGGAAGATAAATATGGATCTATCTACATAAATAACGCGCCCTTTAATATTGACGCGTCGACGCGTACAGATACCTCGCGTCCGTTTACACTTTGGATATTTGACTTCTGTTCTTGTCTTTCTTCTTCCTTTGCTGCACGGGCAATGGCGGACTCCGGAGCTATCGTCTATCTCGAAGACCTCGAGTCAACTTCTACTACTAGCGAGGTCGCGTCTCTCGTGACAATGGAAACTAGCGCTGTGAAAACTGAAGTCACCGTAGCTGCGAAGAAGGCTGACGACGCGCAGAATAAGGCAGCACCAATGAAAAGACAGCGGACGTTGATGGATATGTTTGAGACGTCCACTGCTTCCAAGAAGCCTAAACGGACAGCTTCCGGGTCGTCCTTCGGTCTGTCTGGAGACTCTTCTGTGAAGGTCACGGCAGCACAAGCCGTGGTCAAGGTTGGAGGATTTCAAACTCTGAACTCGATACCCTTCTCCATGGCGTCGTACACGAAAACCTTATCTGAAGAACAGAAAAAACTGCTCAAATTAGAATGCGACACGATGGGCCTTAGCTGGTGAGTTTGGTTATTTCCGTCAAGTATAGAAACGGGTGACATTTTGTGGGCGTACAGGTTGAAATTGCTCAAGGACGAAATAAAGAAGCCATATTTTATCAGTCTAAAAAGATTTTTGTGGGAAGAGGGAGTTACAAGTGAGGACGTCAAGAACCTCAAGATCTTCCCTTCTCGTGAGGTTCAACATGCTGGCGCGTTTTCCATATCTCCTTAACCTTGCATTCAGCTAGAAATATTTATGCTTGGTCCCGGACGCCAGTTGGAAAACTGAAAGTCGTCATTATCGGTCAGGATCCCTACCACGGTCTGGGTCAAGCCCACGGTAAGATTCCTTCGCACGTCACCTACGCAAAGTGCCTGAATCATGATCGTCCTGATCCACAGGACTCTGCTTCTCGGTGCCCCCAGGTATCGCAGTTCCACCGTCACTGAGAAACGTAAGAGGCGCTTTTGTGGCGGGTTCATCACTCACCCGTGCTGAGGCAGATTTATGCCGAAATTAAGGCCGAGTACCCAGAGTTCACACCTCCCAAGCATGGGTGAGTACTCTTGACATGTCATCTTTCAGGATCCCTTAGGTTCACGAAACAGGAATCTAACGGCATGGGCGGACAACGGGGTTCTACTGCTCAACACGTGCTTAACAGTCAAAGCTGGAAATGCGGGTTCTCACTCCGGAAAAGGGTGGGAGGAATTTACCGACAAAGTCGTTGACGCTGTAGATAAATATGGAGGCGCGAATCTCACTTCCAGTGGTTCCTCGGTCAAGGCCGGCTATGGGCGAGGGGTCGTCTTCCTAGCCTGGGGAGGATGGGCGGCGAAGAGAGTGGCAAAATTAGACAAGGTAGTGCAACGTTCCTATCGATGTCCTATCGTGGTTCTGATCCTCCGCGATTACTACAGAAAAAGCACCTGATATTGACCAGTGCGGTGAGTGTAGTTTGTCCGCGCGTGCGAGCTTCAGGTCTGATCCCCGAGGCTGTGTGAAGCACCCGTCACCGCTAAGTGCCAGCAAAGGCTTTCTGGGTAACGGACACTTCAAGAAGGCAAATGACTGGTTAGAGCAGAGATACGGCCCTGATGCTATGGTCAACTGGTGTTCTTTGGATGCGGCGCAATGATTGCCATGGTCGGCGCAGCCCCTTCTGGCCCCATCCATCAGGTACTCGGCCGGACAACGTACATATGAGGCGACCTCTTGATATGTGCTGTGCATTGATGATAAAGTAGTTACGAGACCGAGCCTACATTACGAGTCATATACGCTGCGAAGCCCGTGTTCAATGGACCGTGTGTGCGGGCTGAGTGTAGAGGCTTGCAGTGTCTCACGGCTTCTTGTTCTATTGCCACCAGCTGAGGAGCAGTGTCCTGGGAAAGCGGGCAGGTCAAAAACGAGGTAAGATCGGATCGTGATGAGAAGCTTCGTACCGAGACCGAAGCTGTGAAGTCGTGCCTGATGCGCCGCTCATGACCGCAGCTCGTATGCCGCCGAACGCCGCGCGGTGCCCGCGCCCTCATCTGCGGATGGCAGTGTATGGTTACATGGTGAGAGTACATTTAATAAATATAACTAGTATATCCAGTAATTGCAGAGAGGCGGAGATAATGCCAGTACATCTATGTGAATGCGAAGTTACCTCAGAGCACTATCGATCGATTAGAGATACAAAACTTTCTTTCCACCGCATTCAAACCACCAATGCCATGTCCGTGTAACGTCAACCTATGTCCATGCACCGGGCGATGTGAGAAGAAGTCGAACGGGGTGGCGGACACACCAGGCGACCTATGGAAGCTGATTTATTCGCGCCACCCCAGGGTTGTGTCCCGCACGAGCACTGTTCTCCAGCAGACGAGAAGGGGGTGATAATCTCAGTCCTTGTGGTGGAAGAGGGTTGCCAGGCAGGGGCGGATAAGCGTTCATATTACCCCGAAAGCCACCCACAGGCTCGGTGATGGAGCGTCGATGTGAATACGGTAGATTCGAAAGCACCGGTGCCGACTCGCGGTGCTGGTAAGATGAGAGTGAGGGGATAGAGGGGCTGTCCGACATGGACTGCTGGTGGTGAAGGGAGTTCATACTTGAGGGAGTGGAAAATCCAGGCTGGGAGTAGGAATACTGCTGAGCGTCCTCTCGGACATCCCGCAGCAAGAAATTCGAGCCGCCATCGTAAGTCCCGCCAGAAGGGGGTGGGCGATCGGCGGTGTGAGCGTAATTTTGCGGTTCGGTGGGGATATACATGTTCCCCACGGACTGTCGGGACGAGGAAGGCAGTGACGCCGTGGATAGTGAATATGGCGACTGTGCTTTCTGGGGCATCGACGGCGCCACGGAAGACAGACGGTATGTGGCGGATGCAGGCGACGCATGGCCCTCAGGCCGGCTGTCCCGCATGAATGCCTGATCCCACGAAGTTGTATCAATCGCCTGGAGGGTAGTGGGAGAGGTAATAGAGGACGTAATAGCCGACGGGGACATGGAGCTAGTGCGAGACGACTCGGCAGACGAGGTCGCACCGCTATTCGAGGCGAGCGGAGAGGCCAAACCTGTGGAGGACGATGCTCCTACGGAGGAAAAGACTTTTGGCTTGTCCTTGCCAGTCGGGCCCTTGCCCAGCGGAGGACGATTGGCTGGTGGTAAATTCAATGCTGCCCGCAGGCGACTGTTCTCTTCCTCTACCTCCTCCAGCCGTTTCTCCATGGCCTTGAGAGAGCACGGGCGGGTTCTATCAATACGGGGCTCAGGCGCAAGAATAAAAGACGGAAAGCGCACCTGCAAGTGCGCTGCTCTCCTCGCTCTGAAGGCCCTCTGCACATCTCTGGCGCGATTGGGCGGGAGGTTATCGTTCCTTTTCCTACCTCGCTTGGAAGACATATACGGCGTGCGGAATGAACGGGGCGTTGGTGAAATAGGCGTTGGGCCGGGCAAGAAATAAGGAGGGGTGATCAAAGGGCAGAGGAGGGAGTGCAATGTGCATCGGGGCAATTGAACCGTTTGGCGTAGCCGCGCCGGGAGGTAGATCGAGGCTGGACCCTGATCCTAAAAAGCTTCTTCAAGACCCGACACACGCCTGTCCGGTGGGCGCCCAAAAGTCTATAAATGCTGTGTTACGCTGTTGATCTATATACTACGGCAGGGAGCTGTAGAGTAGAGTAGACGTGCAAGAACATCTTGCAATTGCTTCCTTTCTCGAGGTATCACTACCCTTTCTGACTCACTGCCTCCGTTTCGCCGCCATCATCTCTCCTTGCCGCCGATGCCAACGGGTGTGTAAGCCGGAATCAGCCGTTCTCCTAGCAACTCGAGTCTCCATGGCACACCACCATTCACACCATTGTCTGCGTCGCAGGTTACCATCCTGATCCTCTATACAACATATAATGTACAAATTAAGCAGCACTCTGCTCGAAGACGTCCTATACACTATCTTACATAACTTTCAACGAGCCCAGACAGATGCCGGCTCCGCAGCCAGACCTCCAACCGAGGTTTCATCCCCGTGCACGCGCGGCCTCCTTCCGCGCAGTGGCCATGTCCCTGTCCCGTTTCGCAAACAGCTTGTTCCTCGCCGTGTTGGCGTCGCGGGCCAGTTTTTTGTTCGCCGACTTGTTCTGCTCCATGTACGACATGTGCTGCCCGCCACTCAGCGCGGTTAGAGAACCCGTCGTGCGTTGAGCAGAGGCCACCTTCACTGGTAACCCGAAGTCCTTGGATGTCACTGTCCCTGCCAAATCCCCTTCTCCCGCCCGGATGTCATTCCCGAGATCCGCATCGCTTTCGTTTGCTAAGAGAACAGATGATATCAGCTCGATTTGCTCATCACGAGTCCTGTAGACGAGGTCTGGGAGCTTCTCAAGCCCATCCAGATGTGTGATAACCTTGAAGGAATAACCTTGATCAATCAAGAATTGCTGCCGTTTGGTGCTATAGAACATTTCTTGAGTGTCCTTCGACACCAACGAATAAAAGAAGGCGTTAAAGCCCTCGTCGTTACGGCGTTTAGCACGCAAGATGCGTCCTAAACATGAGGAAATGACTCAGCGATGGATGCAAGAATGACTCAGCTATGGCTTACCCAAGCGCTGCGCCTCTTGCCTACGCGACCCAAAATGGGATGAGATTTGGATGAGGCAAGTCGCCTCGGGTAGGTCAATTGAAGTATCGCCGACCTGACGAACCGTTCAGCTGGGACGCCACAAAGGGGGAAGCACATACACCGACCTTGGATAAGAAAATGGTGTTTACCGCCGGATTGTGCTGGAAATTTTGCAGGATCCGCATCCGCTCAACCTGCCCGGTACCACCGTGGATGTAGAGCTTCCCAAGTTTCTTGGCATATGCCTACACGACCGTTAGTCTCACGATCCAGGTTGCCTCCAGGCCCTGGCGACACTCACCTCCAGAGCAAAGACATTGTCCGAAAAGACGATGATTTTGTCCCCGCGGTCCTCGTGATACTTTATGAGGAACTGACAGGCCTGGAACTTTTTGGGATTCATGCAATACAAGAGCATACGCTTGCGAGATTGCTCGCGCAGGTATTCCCGATAGAACTCGGGCGTCATTGGGCACCATACCTCCGCACACTGACGAAACGCTTTACCAGAGAACTGAGGGAGCGTAGTGGAAGAAGACTGACCTGCACATTCGCTATGTGGCCCTTAGCCGCTAGGTCCATCCAATTGGCTTCATACAGTTTGGGGCCAATCATGTAGTTCAGATCCGAGATCTTATCATCCTCGCGGACAAGAGTGGCTGGATGGATCCCAGGGTCGTCAGATCATTACTAGATTAGCCGAGTCGTCGCAGATCAACGCACCCGTCAACCCCAGCTTGGAATGGGCCTTGATTGTTGTGACCACCCGGCGAAACATGGCGGCCGGTACAACGTGCACTTCGTCCAGCAGAATGAAGCCCCATTCGCGAGACGTCAGGAACTCCATCATCTTCTTCGACTCGTGGGATCGGTTATGGGTATTGGCAACCATGGAGTATGTGGATATGACGATACCGCTGTCACCCGCGAACTGGATACACAGTTAGGTCGAACGAAACGTGATGACAAGCTTTAGACAGAGATCGTACCTTTTCCTTCTGATCAGCCGTGAAGACAGCAATTTGCCGATCGGTGACGTTTGACCACTGCATAAATTGCGACTTCCACTGCATTACCGACACCCTAAAAATGTTCCAGCGGCCTGTAGTATAAGTACACGGACAGACAGCACTTACGACGAGGTGCAAAGCACTAGACACGACTTTTTGATGGTGCAAGCCGCCGTGATGCCAACTAGGGTCTTGCCTGCGCCACACGGGAGCACGATGATACCGGAGCGCGCTCGGCTGCATGAGAGAGCTGAGCTGGATGCTAGTGGCGTCGGATGGAAAGACTCACCCATTACCAAACATTTTGCTTAGACTTGTCTCTTGGTATGGTCGAATGACGGTGGCAGGCTTTAGGTCGATGTCCAAATTGGGGTTGATGGTGTCATTGCGGAAATCGTATTCCTCCAACATAGGGTATTCAAGCTCAGTGCACCGTTTTTTGACATCCTGCCAAGCCGTTAGTCATATATAATCCCATATATAAGTACGGTGGCTCACATCAATCTTGGAGTCGTCGATCTCGAACGAATGGACATTGTCGTCTTCGTCCTCAATATCATCTACACGCAGCAACGTTCAACACAGGCATAGCCAAGACCCAACAGTGAGCTCACCAGAATCAACTCCAACGACAGAGGTGAACAGTTCAGCGTCGGACGCGGGCTGACCCGGCGCGCCTGCTTTGCCATTAAACGAGTCGTCTTTCTTTTTCTCCGCGTCCTTGGTGCCAGGAATAGCGAGGTTGCCCTTGACGGGTGCCTTACTCGTCGTGAAGGTATTACCTTTGATACTCTTATCCGCGACCTGCGACACCACACGGGCCTCTCGTATCAGCTTGTCCTTGAGCAAGAACTGCAGAGTTTCGGGATGACTGGACTCAATATAATACTTGTTGTGTTTGAGCACAAGTTTGACCTTGCCATACGACAACGTTCGTTCACGAATTAAAGTGATGATGCTCTCCGGGACGGGGACCTTGAGCGGCCTCAATTACATGAATCAGACTTAACCAGTTTACTAACCTTTGACAATCGGTTCAAAACCTTCAATAAACCATATCAGCGAGATGAACTACGTCAGGCATAGCGGGTACAGACTTCGATGATGTCCTCTGTTTGAAGACCAACAGAAACCGCAGCGTATAGCGAATATGGGGTGAGTTTGTATTCGTGTATGAACGCGGGCCTGTAGGCGCGAGTCTAGACAGTATCTACGAAAGTAATTCGCACTGGTCATACCTGCTGACAGGTTCGCTAATGGCTACGAGAAAGTCCTGAGCCTGTTCGGCTATGGGGGAGAAGGCTTCCAAAATGATGTGCCCGTCATCTGGGCTAATCCAGAGGGGTCTGGACGCGTGATCAGACTTTAGATGAAGCCAAGAGAAATCTTGGTCCATGAAGATGTGTGACACAAGCTTGTCCTGCTGTCGCCGGTGGGCAACAAGAGAGGAATCGGAAGGCTGCTCGTCGGCATTCCGCCTTGCTGCGGCCAGTTTACGAGACAAGGCACTGAGATTGATAGTTGCGCCCCGAGGGACATAGCCAGTATCCGGAGGGGACTCAGTATCATCTACATCCACATACTCGTCTTGGTCGCCAGCTCTTCTTGAACGCTTGGAAGAAGACTCCGCGTCTGTATAACCTGATACAGAGTCAGTCAACAAAAATTCAAGGGAAGTCGGAGCGCACCTTCAGCAGCCCGTTTCATACTGTCGCCCTCAAAAGAAGACGATGTAGTCAGAGATGAAGCACCAAAGTGGCGGTACCTTGACGCGCCGCAAGAAGCGCCCTTGCCTTAGTCAGCAAGTCGGCGCTTGAAAACGTGTCGACGACGAGTCGCACGTCCGCAGACGGTTTGTACTTTCTTTGCCATCCTCAACGTTTGAGGTTGCACATCTTTACTCGGTATTTCTTGACCTTTATACTTTTTTCTTGTCGAAGACGATGTGGAAGCCAGCGACTCGCGAAGTAACAGGCACAAATGACAGTGAGTCTTGTGGTTTATTTTCTTCCTTCTTTTACACCTCACATATCATCGTACAGTTCCCCTTGGGACACGTAGGAGATTCGGTCCTGCCCCTGCTGAAGAGACTGCACCTCCCCAACTTGCTCAACCTTCTCCCTCTGCATTCCCCCGCCAGCAGCCACTGAGTCATCAAGATAGTCCCAGGAGAGACAGGGAGGATACTCCTGCATCCGCAGACGGAAAGAGTGAGTTCGGTGTTGCAGAGAACACTCTTACATTCTTCGTCACGGAATCGTCGCAGCGATGTTGCGCGATTTATCCCAGATCATACGTGCATCGGTCTGGTCGACCACCAATCCTGATTTACTGACCGGACTACTGACACTAACCACTCGTTATTTCATCTATTTCCTCCTCTTCAGCTGATTCGGGTCCTCGTAAGCGTCGTAGCCGCTGGGGTGACCAGAAAACGGAGATTCCTGGCCTTCCTACTGCCATTGCTGCCAACGGCGTCTCTCAAGCCCAGCTTGACAATTATGCCATTCACTTGCGTTTGGAGGAGATCAATCGTAAACTGCGTTTGAACGATTATATTCCTCCTGAGAAAGAACGGTACGTTCTATTTTGCAATGTCCGAAGCTAAGCTGAAACCTGACGCGCTAAATAGATCGCCTTCGCCTCCTCCTACCTATGATGCTCATGGGCGGAGGACGAATACGCGTGAAGTCCGATACCGAAAGAAGCTCGAGGATGAGCGCGTGCGGCTCGTCGAACGCGCTATGAAGAATGATCCGAACTTCCGTCCTCCCGTCGAATATCATCAGCAGAAGAGGTCGCAACGTCCTTCTGAAAAGGTGTATATTCCCGTCAAGGAGTTCCCCGAAATCAACTTCTTCGGGCTGCTCGTCGGCCCCCGTGGTAACAGCTTGAAGAAGATGGAGAGGGAAAGCGGAGCCAAGATCAGCATCAGAGGCAAAGGCAGTGTTAAGGAGGGCAAGGCGCGACCGGAACAGTACGCAGAAGATGCTGAAGAGGACCTTCATTGCCTCGTTACTGCTGACTCCCCCGAGAAGGTGGCTGCGTGCGTGAAAGCCATTAATAGAGTTATTGAAACTGTGAGTGGTTGTACTTCCATTCGTCCACTACTGTTCCTCACCTCGTTTCAGGCGGCATCTACGCCGGAAGGCCAAAATGATCACAAACGCAACCAGCTCCGTGAACTCGCAGCTCTTAATGGCACTCTCCGAGACGATGAGAACCAAGTCTGCCAGAACTGCGGTAACGTTGGTCACCGTAAATACGACTGTCCGGAGCAGAGAAACTTCACAGCCAACATCATTTGTCGCGTTTGCGGAAGTGCCGGGCATATGGCTCGTGACTGCGTTGCTAACAAAGATCCTAACGCTATGCTAGGACCAGGCGGACCAGGACAAGGGTCGCCTCCGCCCATGGGCGGCAGAGGCGGTTTCGATTCGGAGTATGCAAGTCTCATGGCCGAGTTGGGAGAGACAGGGAATCGTGGTGGTGGAGACGGCGGCAAGGGTCCTTGGATGGCTTCCGCTGGTCACGACATCACTGCTGGTGGCTCTAACATTCCTCCTTGGCGCCGGCCTGAAGCTTGGATGAACAGTATCCCCACCAATACTCCTCAGCAGAGTGGTTATCAACCCCAACAAGCTGGTTATGGCGGCGGCTATCCTGGTGCCGCTGCGGGAGGTTATGGCGGAGCCTGGGGTGGTCAAGGCTATTCACAAGGCGGAGCTTACCCGCAGCAATCGCAGGATTATTCCGCAAGTTATGCTCAATACTACCAGAACCAATACGCTCAACAGCAAACTCTAACACCTACGCATTAGCCACACCGGTAACACGAAATTCTTCCACACTTGTCGCTCTCACCTAGCTCACCTCGCAACTCACGCCGCCTATGACCGCCGCCCTCGTTCGTTTTTGCCCCTCTCCATTACTTGCAGATCTTCGACGCATATTCTGGAACGAAGAGATGTTGACTTCCCGACTCACTGGCTAACTGTAGCTTTTTAGGCCATCCTCTAGTGTTCGCTGGCAATGTAGCTAACCTCATTATTCGAGTATTGCACTTTAACATGAGTTTTCACCACCTCGTTTCGCGGTATGGAGTCGTCATATGCATGTATATACATCGAGCTGCGATAGGTGGGACACATTGCTGGCGCCGCACCGTCCAGAACAGGTATGTATGGATTCCTGTGTCATACCGTCAAGAGGTCCGCTGCCTCTTTTTCTTTCTTTTGTGCTTCGCAATCGTGCCATGCTTCTCCGGAGCATCGTGCTCCTCGGTGCCGGTGTCCACCTTCCTTTTCCCAGATGTCACTTGAACGTCCTGTTGCGAGGTTTTAATAAAGCATGCCACAAAAAATCCGTTCGTGGCATCATCGCCAGGACGACAACGTATGACAGACGGGGCCTGTTCTAAGCATGCATGATTTTGATGAGGACGGCGTTGTTCACAATTTATAGTATAACTCTCACCAAAATTATCCATCTCTTCAGGGATACCCCTTCGGGGCCAATCAGGTAAAACTATCTCCTTCGGAGCAAGTGTATAGTGGGCAGCCTGGGCCTCCTCGGACTTCAACGCCTGACATACAACCCTTTCGTTCTCAGCTGCGTGAATGCTACACGTTGAATAGACAATCTTAACAACCCCGGGAACTAGACCAACGTCAGACGTGCCGCTCGACGTAAAGAGAAACTCAGTCTTACATTTCATGGCATGCTTAATCATAGAAAGTTGGAATGACGCAAGTTTGTTCAAGCGCTCTGTGTCCACACTATCATTGTCGTTTTCTTGTGATCGCCGATCAGGATGAGGTCGAACAGATAGTGTCTCGGCTCATACCTGGTTCTAGCAAATAATCTAGTCGGTTCACTATGCCAGAACCGCTGCAGGAAGGATCCAACAGGCTGGGAGATCATAATAGATCAGTATCACACTGTGGGGATAGAGGGCGCTATACATATGTGTTACCGCAGCATACTTCTCGTCCTCAGGCGATACATTCAGAAAGTCGGTGTTGATGGTTTCCACGTTCCTGCATCCCGCTTTTTTAAGCATATATTGCAGAGTAGAGAATCGCTTCTGATCTCGTTCAAAGGCGAACAGCTAGGACAACACAGATAGGCTTATCGGATGGTCCCAACGATGTATATGAATACTCACCTTGCCTGTGTTTCTCATTAGCGCGCTCAGGTGGGAGGTTTTGTTCCCGGGAGCAGCCGTAGCATCTATGACCGCGCCATTTTCTGATACCGGCGGCGAGAGGACAATGGCAGGAAAGCACGAGGCCTTGTCCTGTAGAATGAGTTTCCCGGCCTTATACGCCGCACTCTCGTGAAACTGAGTCTGGGGGGCGAATAGAAAAAGATCTGGAACGTGGTGATCTTTGACGAACCCTTGACTGAAAGTAGAATTCGATGATACACCGGACCTGCGATTGCCCGAATTACAGTACCCTGTTATAGCCTCCGGGCTTGTAGGTGTGAAGCCGCGAGAAATAAATGACTGGGTGGCTTCCTCGGCAGTCCAGAGCAGGGAGTTAACCCGTACGTAACGAGGAATCTTGGCTAGTGGAAATGATAGTGACGTTGAGGGATACGCCACAGGAGCTCTATGTCACGGAAACAGACCTACTCGAGGATCCTCAGGTTGCGCAAGCTCTTGGTTCGACTTCGCACCCCGCTTAATCTTAAGCCTCTGGAACTCGCTGCGGAGTCTAGTTTTGTGACGCAGCACGGCGGTCTTCACAGGACCGTCGCCTGCTTCAATGCCGTTGGAAAGTAGGAAGTCGTGTACGAGAACCAAAGCTAAGTTCATAGACGTAATTTTCTTCTCCTCTTTCAAGAGCTTCGAGGCAAAGATGATATCGGACAAGACTGGCTTATCTACGGGCAGCTCAGAATTTGCGAGCACAAGGAAGTCGTGAGATCTTACATTTGAGCGTCTCAATGACTAGAGCTGCTGTTCGCTTCCTGTCTTTCTCAGGTAGAGTGGCCAGAATGCTTTTGATAGATCCTTGCTTTGCATCAAGGCGTTCCAGTGCTTTAGCGGCTTGAAAATAGAAATTCATTGCTATCCAGCTAATACAATACAGTAGGCCGTATTAGCGCCTTCGTCAACTGGAAATCACGAGACCTAACGGCTCAACGAAACGAGACCTCGACCAGGAATGTACGTGTATGTCTAATCCAAGCAGCGCCGTGTATGACGGACAAGAACCTAGAAACAACACTGGTCAGCCAAATGTTCTTCAAACCAGTTTGCAAGAGTAACCAGAAGAGACGAAATCAGGTCTATAAGTTAGCGTCATACCTGGAACGAATCCAGTCCGACAATGTAGATAAGATTTGGAAAGCATCATGCAAGTAGGCGACAGAATATAATCAGTGGTACGAACCTTTCACGTGTCCCTTTTGCTCGAGGACAAGTAATAGCAGCCCGTCGTTTGTGTAGGTTTGTGTCGTAGCGAGACGGTCGTGCTCGATTGGCGAATTGCAAGAAATTTAACCGTGGGAATGCCGCGACGCGTGCGTGAATTGGATTCTCGCCAGGTCTTTGAATTCACCGACGGCGACATCGCTCTCTTACTGCAGTTTGCCTACCCATCGCTGGCAAGAGTGAGGGTCTTTTGGCAGGTTTCGCGTCGTCCATACTTAGTATGCTTCGATAGTGCCAGTGGAAACGGAACTCTACGAGCTGCTAGGCGTCCCGGCCGATGCTACTGAAGGTATGCAAACAGTACCGTCGGGCACTTCTCCACGTAACCGAACCTACATGTAGATGAAATCAAGAGGGCATATCGGAAAAAGGTTAATCAGATATATTACCCACCGCCGACTTACAGTCTCACTTGTCATTAGGCCAAAGAACATCATCCAGTGAGTTTTGTACCGCTCGTACCGTCGAATTGCTTGTAGTAAGCATCTCTTCTAGGACAAGGTATGTTTATTACAGTGATCACTCACTTCCTGATGTATTTCTAACGCCATCGTTCGGCCAGAATCCCAATGATCCCGAAGCGAGTCAGAAGTTTCAGGAGATGGCTGCCGCGTTAGTCCTGTTTCAGGCTTGTCATTACATCTTGCACTAGTCGCTCATTGACAATCAGATATGAGATCCTCAGTGATTCCAACAAGCGAGAGATCTATGATTCCTATGGTATGGAGGGCGTGGCAGGACGAGGAGCAGCAGCAGGAGGACCCGGTGGCATGGATGCTGCCGACGTCTTCGAGCACTTCTTTGGGGGTTCCGGCATGAACTTCGCATTTGACTTCGGTGCCGGTTCTAGAGGCAGCCGGCGGAGACCATCTTCGGACTCCATAATTGAGTACGATGTCACTCTCGAGGATCTATATAATGGCAAGTCCGTGAAGATGAACATGGAAAGAGAGGTCGTGTGCGAGCCATGTAAAGGGTAAGTGCTTCACGTATCTCTTCGTATTATGACATCTAACTCCGGTTCTTGTTTAGCTCAGGCACTCGAGGCAACGCAAAGCCTAAGAAGTGTGTAAAGTGCGAGGGTAAGGGATGGACATTCGTGCATACTCAGGTACAGCAGTTCGTTTATGCCATGCCTCCTCACTATCACTAAATTATGCTAGGTTGGTCCGTCGCAATTGGCGACGTCGCGGGCTATGTGCTCAGAGTGTGATGGCGAAGGAGAGAAATTGAAAGAGAAAGATAGGTACATGTCTTTAACCTCGATTTGGTAACAACAAAGAGCTCATTATGTTTTTTCTTTCTCAGATGCAAAAAATGCAAGGGGGAGAAGACTGTCAAGGAAAAGACGCGACAAGAGATACACATCGAAAAGGGCATGTCTGACGGGCAGCGCATAGTGTTAGCAGGCGCCGGTGATCAAGTGGTATGTATCCTCCAGCCAGCGACAGAAATGCTCTTATTTGGATATCAATGACAGCCCGGCAGCCCACCTGGCGACGTTGTCTTCGTCCTCAAGTTGAAGCAGCATGAGTCATTCGAAAGGTCTGGCAACGACCTTTTGACGACCGTGAAGGTCACGCTTTCAGAGGCCCTTCTTGGGTTCTCCCGCATCCTTGTCACTCATCTTGATAGTCGTGGCGTCCGGGTATCCAGTCCTTCAGGCAAAGTGATCAAATTCGGAGATACTATTGTTTTGCGCGGGGAGGGTATGCCAGTGTACAAGCGCTCCAGTGACAAAGGCGATTTATATGTTGTCTTCCAAATCGAAATGCCGGATGAAGTGTGGCTACAATCAGCTGACCGGGCGGTAGGTGCCGCTCGTTGTTCCAGTGGTAGCAAAGTTGTTAATTGGTGTCTTTTACTCATTTTCAGGCCCTTGAGAGAGTGCTTCCGCCGAAGAAGGCTGAGGTTGAGCCAAAACCACCCGTGGTTGACGAAGCTGACTACGAGGAGTGTGACATTGCCGATGTGCGTGAGAGGTCTTTCCCGGCTGGGTCGAACTTCTTTGACCACGGCTTTGCATCGCAGTTTGGCGACGATGAAGATACGTGGGAAGACGAAGATGACGAGGACGATTTCCATCCCGGTATGGGCGAGGAACCGGAATGTCGACAGCAATGACCCCCTCTATGCCGTCGTCACCTTACTGTTTTGCCGCTTGTTTATCGATACCCATCATAGTCAGCATATATCCGTTAAACTACAATACATCGCATGTCCAGCTCTCACTTTGTTCAAGACCTGCAAGCTTTCTGGCTCGTTTGCCACTAAGGACGTCCTTCTGTAGCATGTCTCCAGATACTGAGAACCCCACTTTGACAGCTTCGCTGCACTAGCTCCAACATCAGAGTCACCGGCGACCTACAGTACTGTGATTTGATGTTCACTCTTCTCGGCTGCTTGCGTCTACACCATTACTGCTTTCAGTCTATGATGACACTGCCCGCGTCCTAATAGTAATATGTTCCACTACGAGAGACTTTCGTCATGGTTCCATTCCTACTGCCACCGGCGCCTTGGAGACGAGAGGCTCCTCCATTAATGCTACATTCGACCGACGACAACACGGAAGAGAAGACTCAGTCCAGAATTGCAACATACTGCTTGAGGGTGCCCTCCCTAAATTCTATTCCTGGACAACACGCATCAGGAAAACGGCAATCAGTCTTACGGCTGGGACTTGGCTTAACCGGTCTTAATGGTTCTTATTGTCATCTTTTACATGTCTTTTAGGTACTTAGCACCCACTTTAAGACGAGAATAAGACCCATTAAGCCAAGTCTGGCTCTTAAAGCTCTTAAAATCGCCGTAAGACCGCCTAAGACAATTGGCCGTTTTCCTGATGCGGGAGAAGATTCGCTACATAACGCTTCTTCGACAAGTTCTGCCAAATAGGCTTCGCATCGAGGTTTAATCTAATCTGGACTTGTGCAGATCCCGCAGAGATATTGATATGCTAATTCGCATCTATGTGAGCAGTTCTGAATTACAAGGATAAGGTGTCTCCCAATGATACCTGGATCTCGGAGGCAACTTCGTCGGGATCCACTCTGCTTCGGACTGTCTGGACTTGGAAATGAATTTGGTACGGACTTGGCACTCAGTGAAGCCGTTTCACTGACGTAAATCGTATCAACCCAGTTCTTCGACTTGGTACCGTCCTGCCCTACAAAGTGCGGTATGTCGTAGATGTCATCCGAGCTCAGTAACTTCTTGTTGCAGACAATCCACGTAATTGACAAGACACATCCTAGCATAAGTATGCTTCCTGCACAGTGGAAGGTTCACGATGAGATTTGAGTAGGGCGATCGTGATCGCGCTAGACAAGTATGCTGAGCTCTATTTCGGAAATGTCAGGTACAATTTTAAATCCGATCCGTGTGCCGTTGGGTGAATGTACTGCTCGGAACGAAGTGTATAGGATACTGACAATTACATGTTTTAAGAAGACCCTGAGTCAAGGAACTATAATCAGGGGACACTATCGCATATACAATTCTACATCGTGGTTTCGAGAGCGTGGTACGAGTAATGGCACCGCTGGAAGAAGCTTCTACACCAGCTTTGGCCACTTGAACCAAGCATGGGATGTGAGTACTGCATCACGATTTACTCACAAACGTTTCTTTCATAAAACATCATCCCTTGACTAATCATAAATGGGATGATCTCTTCCTCGCGCATGTCTTGGGTGGAATAACTTGGACGCTGCAGTCGAACATGACATTGAATTCCAACGCGAGTGATCAAGTGGGGAACCCCGCTACGTCGATCTTTTCGTCGTCTACTTTAAGCGATGCAACCAGGACTGCCTCCGTGACGTCTAGGTCGTTCTTCGGGAATAATGCTTCCTTCTCCCTGCGGTGGAGCCGTTTGAATGTGACTTAGAGCGGACGGGTACCAATCATCCGACTTCGAAGATATTCGTAGCATATACTAGTGCGCCCGATCAATGTTCTGGAAGGAAATAGCATCTTGTATCGCATAAGAAGAGCAACGCATTAGACTGATTGAGATCGTCACTTCGCGATCTTTGTGATATCGTTGTGGACAAACAAAAGTCGATCGCGATCCACGCACGCAAAAGCGGTGCTACACACGTGGCCCCTCGCTCCCTAATAAAATATGCAGTCCCCAGTCCGGACAAATATTGGCCTCAAAATCATAAACGAGTGTAATGATCAAGTTGACCACTATGTAGATAAAGCACAATAGATGAGTTTCTGAGTAGCCACCCAGACCAAAACTGCATCTAGTATACATCAACTTATCTACTGCGAAATAAAGAATGAAGAATAAATGAAATAGACCATTATAACTGAGCCAGGGTGTGATGGCCTTGACCGTGCCACAAATACAGTCCTGTGGTAGCCCAGAGATCTCAAGGAAACTGCCATGCCACTGTTAATAAGACTAGAAGTATATATAGCCTGACTATGGAAGCCAACGCCACAAATCCGGCCTTAGCTCGAGAGGTCCCAGGAGCCTAGCCAAAACCCATGGGGGTTCACACTGCCCGACTTCGTTCCTATGCATGTTGAGGTTCCGGAGCTTTTACCACCTCTTTCGAACTGTCACACGTAGACTACACACGTATACACGACCCTCAAAGGTTCCCTCCGTCACGGTGCTATCAAGGCTTTGACAGGCTCGGGCAGGAAAGGATACTTGAACATATGGTGAAGCCTAGTTCTGACTGGTATTGGATTCACCCGCAAGACAGAAGTCAGAAATCATTGCAATAGCTCTAGAACGGAAAAAATCGCATTGTCCGACTTTTCTTGGCCTTTGCTGCTAGGCCGTCTCGTCCGGACAAAATCCGGGTCCATCCTAAGGGCCAAAATCATCCGGGCATGTAATCTCAAGATCCTGGGGCGGCATTTATAGGGTCCTCGTTTAACTCTCAAGTCCACCACGTCCACCAAAAAAGCTTAGGCAGCCGTTCACGCCTCTATTGACGTCCTTCGCCCTATGAGAATGTCGAGATTGGACTCCAGAAGTACACGACGTGCAGTCTCAGGCCTGGTCACATGCTACTCTCGCAAATGTCCGTCGCTCCCAGGAGTATGACGCCTTGTGAGCATTTGAACTTGAAGGAACATATTACTAAGACACAGAGAGCTGCTATGCGATTTCAAAGCTTCATCAACCGTCGAAGACTAGCCCAGTACTCTGATCATGGTGGCTCGTATCTTGCTGTACTCGGCGACGAAAGGCTTCCGCCATGATTCCATCCCTGCCTCCATCGAAGCCCTGAAGAAGAAGGGCCCTTCTATCAATGTGGATTTCGATGCGACAGAGGACGAGACCTGGTTTAGAGATGATACACTCACTAAGTATGACGCTGTTATCTTCTTGAACAGTTGTGGCGATGGTAAGTGACAAATTCGAGTCTTGCCGAACCGTGTCTAATCTGCTCTCGCAGTCCTGGATGACGAGGGCATAGCTGCTTTCCAAAGGTACTTGGACAATGGAGGAAACTTCATCGGAATTCATTGCGCCGCCGCTACCTGTGAAAACGCTCCATGTGTCGGGAAGTCGCTGGGAGCGTATTTCGATTACCACCCGCCCCTCCAGGAGTCCGTAAGCTTAGCTATCATCGATTTGAGGACCACAGAGCATCCATTCATTACTGGTATAAATAAAGATCGTCGAAGTAATCGACAAGTCGCATCCGAGCACAGCAGCCTTGCCGGACAAGTGGCGTGTTTTGGATGAAATGTATGTCTTTGGCGATGACCGGAAGCCGGACCCTTAGCTATATTCATCCAGGTACAACTTCAAGTCCGACCCACGCACCGTTGGCGCCAAGGTCATCCTCACTGCTGACGAGAATAGCTACGAAGGTTTGTGGATATCATTCGTTCAATGGGACATACAACAACTGTTTGTATTGATTAGACCCTGGACCAAGGAACTTTGACCACGGCTCGCCTCACCCCATTGGTAAAGAGATCGTTCCGTAATCGCGCTCACCTCGTGCTGATTCCATACAGCTTGGTACCAGGAACGCGGTGCTGGTGTTCAACCGGGAGGAACTACAGGACGCACTTTTTTCACCGGACTGGGCCATTCAATTGAGATTTGGTCGGTGAGTCCGGTCATATTCTGAGTACCACGATGGGAATGGAGGGTAATATGCCGTATGATGTAGGATGAAACCTTCCTCTCACATGTACTGGGCGGTATCACCTGGACCCTCGAGTCCGGCACTACGAAATTTTTGAATTCCTCCGCAAAGATCGGGAATGGAGGCAATTGACCTCGGACCAGGCTTTAGATAGGGAATGATCAGTGACTTCAACTTCACACCTGCATTGTCTTCGATGATCATAACAACGAAGATGAACCATCATTATGATTGTCTATGGGACGCTCAGCTATCGTACACATTCCTTTCAGAATACCTCCTCCCTGTTCCAGTACATGGACATCAGAATTGATCTTTGTAGGCATTCAGCGCTGGCTGTTCACCTAAGTGAACATACAGGACTTTACTTGACGGCGATAATGTGTCTGTTTGAACAAGGTGGATCAAGCCGGCCAGACTTTTGCCTTCATACCGGGAGACGATCGTTTCTCCAAATCCAGGCCAATACAACTCACCAACGGTAATGAACGCTTCTAACTGCGCATCCAAGTGCATAGAGATCTTCGTTTGCTGGTCTGATATCCCGTTAATATCGGCATGAAAGCGCTCATCCAGGACGACGGCGTCCTAGGCAGGCTGACAGCCGGGTCGAGTAGGCTATGCGGGCGCGTCCATTGATGGATCAAGACCCAGCCTTGAGCTTAACCAACACTATCACAACTTACGTTAACTGGTGTCTGTAGGCTTGCAGCTGGCATCAACGCTGATGACTTTACGGTCTTTTCCCTCGAGGACCGCGCCGAGAACAATCTCAGCGTGCGTCGACCCTGTAACCGAGCACACGATATTAGTGTCGAAGAACGGCCCCAGGCCCTTCTCCTGCTCAATAAGCTCAATAACGAAATCAACTGCTCGCCGCGATCATATAGTATCGTAATTTTAGATACAAAGTCTCTGAGGAGGCGAGGTAAAGTGACGCACCAAAACTGAGAAACTGAGCGTGCCCAGCGGGGGGGGGGGGGGGGGGGGGAACGCTCCTGCATGGATCCAGTACGACTAACGATAGCGTCAGGGCTGCTAAGGCGGGCGACACAAAGACACGAAGCGGGACAGCCTCACGGATCTTTGCGCGCATGTCCTTGAGTTTCCTGACCGCAGCGTCCAGCGGCCGATGTGGAAGCCCTCTGTTCTGAGTTGAGACGGACGTCGCCGCTCATGAGCCGCGTGAGCTTCTCTGACAGAGGGTATCTTGATCGCAACGGGGTAAAGCACGACTCGGGACCGCGCGTGTGGGCCCTCTGCACGTCCCCGAGATCGAAACGCGCCGCAGCGCCTCCGCCACCACGTACTCGACCCACCAAGTAGAGCGGAACGGATGCCGACACGCAACTTGCGCACCAAACACCAGCCCCGAAATGCAGTCCTCTCTTTTCGCCCGCACCTCCGCGCGCTCAGGCGTGGCAGACACTACTGCACCGGCGAAGGACCATACTGTCATATCCGCATTCAATTGCTGCTAGCGAAGAGACGGATAACAGGAAGGGCGCACCAAGAACTCTCCTTCGGAAAAGTTGCACGCATCCAGCCTGAGCCATCATGTTCGACTTCTACACTTGAGCAACAATCACAGCGTGCAACGACCCTGTAACCGAGCACACAACAATAGTGTCGAAGAACAGCTCCAGGCCCTTTCACTGCTCAATCAGCTCAACAACAAAATCAACTGTTCGTTGTGATAATACAGTATCGTAATTTTAGATATAAAGTCTCTGAGGAGACGAGGTAAGGTGACGCACCAAAACTTTGGGTGCGGGTAGAGGGACACTCCTGCAGGGATCCAGTACGACTTACAAAAGCGTCAGAGCGGGCGACATAAAGACACGAAGCCGGGCAGCCTCACGGATCTTTGCGCGCATGTCCTCGAGTTTCCTGACTGCAGCGTCCAGCAATGCCTTGGGCCCGATGTGGAAGCCCTCTGAGTTGAAACAGACGTCGCCGCGAGAGTAGGATGGTCCCCGTCTATACCCCCGCGTGAGCTTCTCTAGCAGAGAATCGATCCACCATCTTAACCGCAACATGTACAGAGTAGAACACGACTCGTGGCCCCTCTGCACGTCCCCGATCGAAACGCACACCCACCCGCCAGGCTCATCAACTTGGTGGAGAAGAACGGACGCCGACACGCACCTTGTTCCCCCGAAACGCAGTCTCTCTTTTCGCCCACACCTCCGCGTGGCAGACAGTAGACACTGCACCTGCAAGAGGCCAAACTGTCATATCCACAGTCAATTGCTGCTAGCGTAGAGACGAACAACAAGAAGGACGCACCAAGAACCTCAGTTGAATGCCGATCAAAGCCTACTGATCACTAACAAGGAGAATCTGCATCTACAGTAGATTCTCCTTATTAGTGCGCAATAGATTTGGATCGGCACACTGTGCAGGAGAGATTCTTGGTGCGTCCTTCCTGTTGCTCCCCATCCAGCCTGAGCCATATGCATCATGTTCAACCTTCATACTTGGGCGATACTTCATTTCTACACTAGTTGAGCAATGTTCACCGTGGCTGAGTTAGAAACGAATAATGCAGTGCACCGTGTGGCCACAGCCCAAACAAATCCAAAACCGTCACCCACAACGTCCCACACCTCCCGAACCGACGAAAATCATATCAATACAACAATTCCTATTATACATGCCGAATGCCTTGCTTGCTTCATTATTACATTTCGTGTTTGGTTCCTCTTCCCTCCTCTCACGATTGATATCCTCCTCGGTCAGCACTCCCCTCTAAAATCCTGCTCTCCACCTCTACGCACCCACCCGCGCCCTCGCCCCCTCCGTCGAAATATCAATCCCCAACAAATCCTATCCCCCATCAACACCCCTCACTCCTTCATGAGCAAAAAAAACACTCACCTTCCCCGCCCTAACCTCCTCCGCACTCGGCATCAACCCCAACCTCATCAACTCACTCGCCTTGCTCACAACAGGGTCCGCTTGCATACTACACCCTCATCAGCTCTCGCCTTCCAAGCGACACTCCACGTACCTAGCAACAGCAACAATCTTCCCTCCCTTCACATAATACGCGACAAACTACCACCCCATCCCAAGGTCAGCAAACACACCCAAAACACCTCACAAACGTCCGCACCTTCATCTCGCCCGGATCCCCCTTCACAATCACATCCTCAAACCCCGCGCCCACGCCCACATACCGCAGCTGCTGACCCTCTACCGAAACCACCCCGCGTCAACCACCCACTCACATATCACAAAAGAAAGCCACACAACACTCACGCGCGCTCCAAAACACCGGAACCTTCACAAACGGCTGCGCATCCCCCGCAATCGTCTTCCCCACCGCGCGCCCATGGTTCCCCGCAACCTGTCCACCAAATCAACATCAGCACCTCCCCAACCATCCCTTCTCCCCACCAACCCCCAAAAAAACCCAACCACTCACATTCCAATGCTCAATCCTCCTCACCTCCCCCGTCCCATGCACCGGCCACGCCGCAATATCCCCAACAGCATAAACATCCTCCACCCCCCTCACCCTCAAATACTCATCCACAAGCACCGCACCCCCCTTCTCCACATTTCCACCTACTTTAAACCCAACCGACCCCGGCGCCGTCAAATACTCCGTCGCAGGCGCCACCCCCACCCCCATCACCACCACATCCGCTGGTATCACCTCCCCGTTCGCCACCACGCCCCCCACCGCCCCCGCGTCCGCGTCCGACGGCACGAGCTTCTCCACAGAGCTCCCCATGTGGAACTTGACGCCCTGCGACTTGTGGAACTGCAAAGCACGTCAATCAACAGAACCAACGAGGAGGAACAGAAGATTGGGAACGAAAACGAAGGACACAGAGGCAAAGACCCGAAGGCAAAAAGAAGACACCCCAGAGCAGATCACAGCCCCATTCAACGCACAAAACCCACCCACCTTCATCAACCCCGCGCCCACCTCTTTCCCCAGCACACTCTCAAACGGCACCTCATCCGTCCCCACCACATCAATTCCCCCCAACTTCCTCTTCGCCACCGCCACCACGAGCTCCATGCCAATAAACGAGCTCCCGATCACGACGAGGCGCTTGCCCTCCTGGCACGCTGCAAGTTACAAGCTATGAGCCTCGAGAGGAAAGGGTGAGGGTAAGGCTGGAGTTGGCTGGACGCACCTTTATCAATCGCAACAGCGTCCTGCACACTCCGCAACGTATAAACCCCCCTCAGATCCGCCCCCTCCACAGGCAGCTTCCGCGGCGCCCCGCCCGATGCGAGGACGAGCGTGTCGTACTCGAGGTTCTCCCTCGTGGAGAGCGTCACAGTCTTCGCAGCGGTGTCGACGGCAGTAACTTCCTGCAGGGCAGTGAGATCTCGGGTGTGGGGAGAGAGAGAGAAAGCTCACGGTCCCCGTCCGCATGCTCAGGCCGTACTTGATCTTGAGGTCCGCGGGGGAGCGCCACTCGAGCTTGGACGCGTCGGTGACGAGCGCCTTGCTGAGCTTCGTCCTGTCTCACTCATCAGTACGCATATACACACCCGGCCGCGCCCCGCACCTGTCGATGGGCGCGTGCGGCTCCTTGGAGATCATCGTGATCGGGCCTTTGTACCCGTGCTGCATTGCGTCAGTCGCGATTGCTAGAGGCGCGCGCATACACTCACCTCGCGGAGGCTCTCGACGGTCTGGAAGCCGCCGCTGCCGCCGCCGACGATGAGGACGCCGTGCTTGGCGGTGCCGCCGGCGATGCCCTCGAAGCCGCTTGCGAGGAGCTTGGGGGGCCGGGACTTTGCGGCGGGGGTGACGCGGGCGGGGTCGGCGGTGACGAAGATCTTGCCGTCGGAGAGGTGGGTGTTGAAGGCGTGGATGGCGTCGGGGGCGGGGGCGTCTTCGATGTCGCCGGTGCGGACGTTGAAGCAGGCTGGGTGGGTGGGTGTGAGGTGGTGGTAGCAAGAATGGGGTGAGACGCACCGCCGTGCCAGGGACAGACGACGCGGCCGTCTGCGGTGAGGACGCCCTTTGCGAGGGGGGCGCCGTAGTGGGTGCAGAATGCGGAGGTTGCGAAGACGTTGTCGCCGATTCTGGAGAGCAGGACTTTGCCCTTTTCAAAGTCGACTTCTTTCCTGTGTGCGGTGTGAGTGGTGCAGCGGGCTGGGACATGGCAGGACGCACATCTGGCCATCTTGGAGGTCGGCCTGGTCGAGGACGGCGACGGTCTTGAGGGACATGGCTCTGGCTGCGAGGGCGGGCTTGAGTGGGCGGGCGAGGCGGAGGAGGGCAGGGCGCATACAGGTTGGGCGCGTCTGTCCTGGGTTATGAGGGCGACCTGATTGGCTGGTGACGTCACATGGGACTGCGTGTTACAAATGTCACGGTGGTCGTTCGTCTTTCGCGAGCCTTTCAATAGAGCCCAGGCTATGCAGCAGCTTACCCTGGCCACGGCAAGATCGTCACGTATACAGACCTCTAGTTTCATCATACAAATATTCCGCATGCCCTGCCAGTATCTTTTCACTCTAGTTGAAGGTTACACTGGAAGCCTTGATCATCATCCAGCGGTTGACGATCGACTTGTAGATAGGGGCTAGTGGAGGTGGCAAAGTGGCAAAACTCACGCGCTGGTGGAAACCATGCATCACCTCTCATGTTATGCTCCTGCACTTGCCTATGATAGTTAGGGGCATGACGAGGGCGATGAGATGGCTACGCACGATACAAGGAAATCCAGATGCTCCCATGAATTTGCAAGGACAACCCACGGGCGTCTCAGGCTTGACGATGAACACGAACTTCGAACATACCCAGTCAACTCATCCGAATTGGATTACAATGAAAGACGAGTGGTGTAAATACTAAGACAGCCTAAGTGAACAAACTGGGGAAACGAGAGGGAGACTAAAAAAACAATATTGCAAGGAAAGAAATAACCCTGTCAACATGCGACGTTACAGTGATCCATATATACAAGGCCGAGCATGGGGTGAATAAATTCTTGCTCCAGTATCGAGTGTAGGTATGCAGACGATTATGTCAAGGAGGTCCAAAACATATGAGAAGAGAGGAGTAACCCGGTTACTTTGAGGGAGCAGGCGTGCCCGTGGGGGTTGGGATCTCCAACGACGCCAACTTTGTGAAGATCTGTAACGCTATAAGGAACTGTCGCAAACAAGCATGCAACTCGTCACATACCTGAACATATACATCCGCCGTCTGACCACCGCTCACAGCCCACTTTCCATCGATGATTGTGAAAGGCACGCCGGTGATACCTTTTGCTCTCGTATCCGCGATCATAGAGTCTACTTCCGCAAGGCCCTCGTCCGTCTCAAGGAACTTGATAGCCTGGAACAGAGAGCACTCGTCAGCGGTGATGCATCGTGCCAGACTAGCAGGGAAAGCGCACCTCCTCCTTCGTAAAAGAGCCCGCCTCCGCGGCACACTCCGCCAACACCTCCTTATCGCCAATATCCTTCTCATCTTCCAGGAACGCCTTGAATATGGCCGTGAGGAGAGGCTGTTGGAGCTTCTGCCCGCCATCCTTCCACGCTTTCTGCAGCAGCCGATGGGCGAGCGTCGACTGTGACAACAAGCCGCCCCAGGAGCTGACGATAGGAGCCTATCAGTAACCAGCTCACAGAGGTCCACACCGGGGAATCAACCAGCGGGCGTGTCGGTGCGGATAAATCATTCTGCATCTACCGCAGCTAAATACATCCGATGGCACTTGGCCTACTGATGGTCCCAGCCCAGTGTCCGCCGCCGGACGCCGGGAGCTCTGACCTGCAACGAGACCGCACTCACATGTTCACTCCGACCTTCTTCGCCCGCACACCGACCATCTTTTGGATGTTCTCGTACTTGTCCTTACCGAACCGTTGCGCATACCACGTCTCCTTATCAACTGGGGGATCGTTGTCTTTGAGGGAGGTGAGCAGACGGAAGGGCCGGAACTCGACGTCGAATTTGACGGGGCAGAGGTTCGGGATCGACGCCATTTGGTCGATGGCAGCTAGCAATTCCTTCTGGCCAATGTAGCACCATGGGCAGATCTAAACGTCATCCAGCGAGGTTAACGTCCTAGTTCTCGGGGAAACCGATGCAGAGCGGGAACACTTACAACATCGGAGATGACTACGAGCTTTATGACCTTCGTCGCAGCCATGATCGCTTCGATGGAGGCAGAGAGCGTGAGCAGGAGAGGGGGTGGTTGGGATGCACAGCCAGGATTAGAGCTGAGATATGCGGTGTCTTAGAAATCAGTAGGACTCGTGCCCGTGGACGCCAAAGATCGACCAGGCCGAACAAGGAAAGGGAAAAAGCAGAAGATTAGAATAATGATAGAGGGGCACCGCGGTCGGAGTCGTATATGGGCGGTGGACAAGCTTATTACCTTAGGTCTACACTGCTGACTATTTCGCGCCATCGCGTCTCGGGTCTGTGGCGAGCTCACATTACAGTGTGGGAATAATCTCCTTTCCCGGGCCCATGCCGAGCCTGGCCGGGACGGCTTCTCGCCGCCCACCCAAGCACTACCGCCCGCCAAATGCCCTGCAGACGTCCGCTGAGCAGACGTGGTCGCTGAGCAAACGCATTCCCTCCTCTGGCCAGGAGGTCGCATCGTTTCATTCTACGAGGCCCCGTCTGACACAGGGTACACAAATCCTATCGCGTGATGACGCTAGCAGCTGCACGGCCACTTGGACCAGCTTACACACTATAATCACTCGTGGGCGTCTAGACTGATCCGACATACCACCTTGGAAGTCCTCTGTCTTGATAAGAGGCCTGTCTACGCGAGTGCTGCGCCCATAAACTGCTTCAGGATAACTCTGCATTCGATTGGCCAACTGATATTTCACCCCTCGCTTATGAACATGGAGAAGGGTCCTAATCTGATAACAAGCAGGGGCGCCAACCTTCGGCTCGCAATGTCGCTTTCTCACTTTCCGGTGAAAGTGACTCTAGTGGCAGCTATCAATCACCTCGGCCTCGGTGGACACCATTTACCGAAACCGAATTATCTTACCAAGGACATTGGTCTTTGCTGGATGAAGTACTCCTTCCGGGGCCTCTGGACTTCTGAAAGCACCTCTGCGCAAACCGTCTGAACCTCTTGTCGAGTCTTTAGCGCGCAATATGACATATTTTTCTGCATCCAGGTCCATTTCCTGCGTACAGTGCAGCAGTTATTGATGGCTATTTCAGGAATCACTGCCTTCGCGCGTCCTTTCGCCTCCTCTGTGTGAAGGCCTGCTATCCTTGGGATACCCGAAGCCAAGGCGCGTGCCTCGAGGTATTACCCAGTGGGTAAGCCGAGTCCACATTCGTCGCGGCCGCGGCCTTTTATGCTGACAGATTCTCGTTGCTGGTTGCTAAGCCTATGCATCAGTGTGGAGTAGACCTCAGTTTTAAACAATCTGCGGCAGCCTTACCAGGCAGATGTCTCAATATCCTAGTCTGTTCCTGAGTGATGCAATCTAGGGTCATGGTTCGCGATAGATTCTCGCAGTCAACGCTAATTAAGAACGGCGAGTGCTTGGTGTCTGAACTGGTTATAGCGTCACCAGACCACTCGGATTGAATGCACGGTTGCTGTCCATTCTTACTTATAATTTCTAGCCAGTTATCGCTTCATCAATGTGGGACTGGTCTTCTAAAGTAGCGTCAGCGATGGACTGCTGTACGTCCCATGCCTCCTACCGGTTCTTCGTTCATTGTGTCGCTTATGCTATTCCCAACGTCGATTGCTCCGTTCCTTTGTCCAGAACGATTGCAGCAGTCTTCCCTTACATGCATGCTGCACCCCCCATCAGTTCCACTTTTCGTGGACGTACATGTTTTTCGCTCTACTGTCTGAGACCAGCACAGGCGTGGTCTGTCCTGGCAAAAAAATGCACCGCTCCTCACTAACGTCTCTGGCCCAATGGCACAGTGCTTGCTCTTGTTACTACTTATCCTTGGTGCCGCTCATTTCAATGTTGTAACTCTCAGTAACAAGATACTTTCACCTCATGTCAAGGACCGATCACATCCACAACGGACGCAGTGAACTCGAGGTGCCACTATTCTCGAAGACCTTTCCGCCGCGAATACGACGACTTGCGTGCGCTCTGAGGTACCATCCTGCTGGTGCACGGGGTTCGGTCGGTATAGCCTGCCATTAGACCTGACATTCCGCACGTGGCGGTGAAGGAAGCGCTGAGGCAGATGCAAATCTACAGATTCTGGTGCTAAGAATGTAGTGTCATTGGTAGGAGCTGCCTCGTTCGCGTGAGCGCACGAGTGGCTCAGACTTATGTCCAGCCAAGCTGCAATATACTGACCAAAATGGATATCCCATATAATTACTTTGGAAAATATTCTGTCATGCGGGAATTTATATATTCAGGAAATACTAAATTTATTTGTTTTTTTGGGTACTGACGGTTCCACATCACGTGATGGTCCTATTAAGGCACGTGGACAGGGCTCACGCCACCCGCAAGAGTTGCAGTGAAGGACCGTGACGTGACATAGAACCTTGGCTTTCTGTACGACCATCCAGACGGAAAAAGGCCAATCATATAGTCTGAGACCCAATACATGAAGCCATCGCTCTTGTGTGAATTTCCGGCAGGTGAGCCGCTTCCTTTCATTGCAGTCCACCGTCAAGACTATTCTGGTAGATCAATGGCTACCTATTCATAGGCCGGGCAGCCATCATATTGATATTACACCTGCCCTCGATCCGGATTAAGTACGTTTCTAGCCGTACTGTGAATACCAGTGTTACCAGTCATCAGGTTGTCCGCAGCATCCACGTCTCGTTTCGACATCCATCCTTCGTCTCAACCTACCTTTGTTTCGACCTACGTCCAGGCCGTTCGACTCTTGGCGTTTGTTATGCGAACTGAATTATGACTCTCGAGCCTAGGGGTCGGGTGGTCCAACTATCCTGGTACTATCTTCTACTCCGGTTCCTCGCTGTCTATGTCGTTCTGGGTGTGCGTGGTCAAACCTGGCGTCACATAGATGACAGTGATGGCGATCCATACACAGGCTTGATGCCCACCTACAGTCCCACAGACAAATGGTCACCTGGACAGGGTTGTCCTGGCTGTTTCGCTCAGCCCGACAAGAATTCCGCGTTCCAAGGATCTTGGCATGATGGAACCTTCCATTCCAATGATACACAACCGTTGTCCATCTCCTTCAACTTCACGGGTATGTTTGAGAATGTCTCAATCCTTGGTCGACCTTTATCTTTCTTGATTAGGCAGCGCCCTCAATGTATACTGCATCATGGACAATCAGATAGGATACACTACTCTTACGGCTCTGACCTTTACTCTGGATGAGGACACTGTAGGCCCACCCTTTACCCATTCTCCAGACCCGACCGCACCTCCGTTTCAGTACAATGTGTCGGTTTACTCTAACAGCTCCATTCCGAACGGGCTACATCAATTCACTATGTCTGCGGCAGAAAACAATGATTCCCTGGTGTTGTTTGACTACGCAGCTTACTTGTGAGTAGCCTTGATGCTATCACTTTCCTGCTGCTTATGAAGGTCTGACCATCTGATAGATTCCGGGATACGAGCACGTCCCCCATTACATCCTCAAGCTCGTCATCCTCTACAAGTTCAACAAGTTCAGCTATTGCAGTTCCCTCCTCTCGGGGAGGTTCTAGCAACGTGGGAATCATTTCAGGTGCGACCTTGGGCGGCGCTGCATTGCTGCTTCTTGCGGTCATACTCGTGTGGCTTCTGAGAAGACGGAGACAGACGAAACGGATCGAAGATGCCAACAACCCGTTCTACGCCTCCATTTCCCATCAGCCACTGCCTGCCCACCCCTCCTTGATCAATCAATCGCGTGTCAGACTCAATACCTTGCATGGCAGTACGACAAGTACCAGCCCCAACTCATTGTCCCTTACTTCTCCGGGAGGCCACCAGCGCCCTAGTCCCTTTGCGCGACCCGTTACTGCGGCAAGCATGAGGGAAGCGGAGATAAAGAGGCAGCTGCTCAGATACGAGCGGACTGTCGCTACATTGCAGCAGAGGCACGGTTCCGTTCGTAGTTCTTCCACCAGATTACAAAGCGTCCGCACTACAAGTACTGCACGTGAAGAAAATAGGCGCCTCAGGAATGAGATCGCAGTGATGCAGGCGGAGATGGAGCGACTCAGACAAGAACGTCTCAATTTGCTGTGGGAGATGGAAAGCGCGCCTCCACCTGAATATGGAGAGTCGTTGGAATTTGATAGGGAGCATACAATTATTGAGCGGGATGCTAATGTATGATATCATTGATATGGGACTTGGGTGAGATCTTTGTCATATAGACATTTCCTCGTTGATGTATCATCGTCGCTCGCAGAAGGGTCATAGCGTTCCGCGCCTCCGGTGAAAATATCACAAGTTAAGCAGATCTCCAGTAGGACTAGCGAGTCGTTAACTGCATCCGGTGTTGTCGACCCTTGGATATGGTAAGTTCCAGCTCGTAGGTATGTGGCAATCGGGCATCAACTATCCTGGGATCGATCACCGCTGTGATCAAACAAATTGCGATAATAACGGTGAAATTATGCAGATGATTGTACAGTAAGATATCATTACAGTAGAGCGTATTTGCAGCGCTCAAAAGCAGTGTTGTGCCGGTTGGCGTCTGCGAGGTTCGGTTTACACGTCAACTTTAGAACTAGTTGACTACGGTTTGGACAACCGAGATTTTTGGACAACTCTTCCCACGAACCGAACCTTGCCACTATACTAATTATAGAAGTGGGTGGCTGAAGATGCATTATTGATGTCTGCCCTTTGTGATGCTCGCACAATTACAGAAAGACATATATAATTGTTCTTAGATATTATAATAGTAGTGGTCTTTCAAATGCAGTCAAAATGGTCCATCAATACTGGTCAATAGTTGTTGGATGAACAGACATGCACCGAGCCCCCTTCTTTTCCTATAACAAATATCTTTTATAGACACATCCTATCTCTTTGACAGTTTCCATG